>OY776265.1:8538811-9138811 GCA_963675405.1 Cosmorhoe ocellata | reverse complement strand
CTATCCCTACGATAGATAATTTAGATAAGATAATAATTAACTTGTATAGGAATGATTGGAAAAATTATATCATGGCACTAATGAGATAAAATGAAAAAAATCCATTTGCGTATTTGATATTAAACTTATCTTTGTTTTTACCCCTTTTCACAGAAACATATTTCTTTGCTAAATAATCGAAATCTGATAAAATAGTAGAATAGGTACCTACATACTGAATATAATATTAAAACTCTACCCCCCAGCTGCACCCTTTAGGGGTCGAAAAAATACATAAAAGTATGTACCTTCACATCGACAAATCAAGTCTCTATAACCAGCGATATAGCTAAACGCCGACCTTAGAACTAAAGAAAGTAAAAAGCTAGTATTAAAAGAAAGACCAAATTATTAAATGTTTACTTATAGCAAAAATTTAAAAAACTCGACTAATCGTAACTGAAAATAGACTTTTATACCCGCCATTGTATATTTTGACATTTTGTATAGCTTGTCATTTTTGTGTTCCAGACCTCATCAAAATTCGTTCAGCCGTTAGGCCTACAGCGACAACCAAAGGAACTCACATACACACATTACACCCCAAACACGTTACCCCCTTTCGCATCGTTGTCGGGTAAGAAAGCGCTTTGACCCCCTTTTTAAAAATAGCACCCCCCTATTATTAAATGAGCTACTGGTTTACTTACCCCACGACTCGGGGGGTGCCGGGTGTCGCGACCTTGTCTGATAACAGCACCTTACCCGACCTCGTAAGGTGGGTTTTATATACACACGTATGTACATAGCTCTGATTTGATCAAAGTGTTTTTGTAACTAGGCTTAGCCCTTTACCATACCGATTTCTATATCTATAAATTAACTATAAATTAAGAGCGCTGGTGGTGTAGTGGTAGCACCCCTGCCTCACGATCTGAAGGTCGTGGGTTCAAACCTGGTTGTGCACCAATGAGTTTTTCCATTCGAATAATTTATGTGCGCAATGCCAGTGCTCTTAAACGGTGAAGGAAAACATCGTGAGGAAACCGGCATACCCTAGAACCAAAAATTCGAAGGTATGTGTCATAGGTTAGTATTCTTATAAGCGGCGATGGGCTTGCAACCTGTCACGTACGGAATACTAACTACTGTGCAAAATGTGGGCATGTACCAAATGTCATGTTTGGACGTGCCTCTGACTACCCTCTTTAGATATCCTCAGAGATCTAAATAACTAGAGATCTGAGGAGATATCTCCTGAGCCTGGGGATTACAGTCGTGATCATATTTTTTTTTTTTATAAATTAACTAGCTTCCGCCCACGGCTTCGCCCGCGTGTACCTTGAAAAACAAAAATTGCTATTCCAGACTATAATCTATATCAGTAATTTCATCCAGATCCGTTCTGCCGTTTTAGCGTGAAAGAATATCAAACATACATCCATACATCCACACATTTATACATCCATACATTCATTCTTACAAACTTTTGCGTTTATATTATTAGTAGGATAAATTTCGTATTTCTTTTGTATTTATCTGTACCCCTAGTATGAGTTTTTGATAGTTTACGAAAACTTTTTTCGAATAGTATCCTTTCATACATTTACCTCCATCGGAAATGTTAAGGAACTAAAATAAAGTCGATATCGTGAAAACTTGGTTTGGAAATCATTGCTGGGACTGCGGATTAGATAATATTTTCGATATTATCGACCTTATTTTAATTCCTTAACATTTCAGATGGAGGTAAATGTATGAAAGGATACTATTCGAAAAAAGTTTTCGTGAATCAAAAACTCATACTAGGGGTACTGTACTATAGTCTATTTGGTGTACTTTGTCTTTTTTACCCGATTGCGAAGCAATGGGTGTATTTTTGTTTGGGGTGTATGCATGTTTGATGGATTTTGAGAAATGTGGTGTCATTAGATTCGTCAGATCACAAAAAAAATGACAAAAAATCTATTTTTTTTTTAATTTTACAAAATATTCTGGTTTCTTATTGTAACTTCTTTGTTGTGAGTTAGATACTTAAACAATATTATATTCTATTCTATTTGAAATAGCTAGACAGTAAATAGACTGGATTGAGAATAAAACTTGGAATTTCTAGTAAATTGTAGAGGACTTGATTATCTAACTTAAGTACATTAATTTTAACAAAATCTCAATCGCTAAATACGGTCAGGTTCCAAGTTAACATAGAAATTAGATTTAAAAGTGACCCAACTTTGAAATAGAATTTTCTGAATTTTCACCATTATGTCGAAATCGTAGCAAATTTAATTTTGGTTATTTGCTCTGCGATAAAGATCTGCGATTCAGATCTTTAGTTACTTAGATCTTCGAGGATATCTAAAGGGGGTAGTCAGAGGCAAGTCCAAACATGACATTTGGTACATGCCCACATTTTGCACAGTAGTTAGTATTCCGTACGTGACAGGTTGCAAGCCCATCGCCGCATTTAAGAATACTAACTTATGACACATACCTTCGAATTTTTAGTTCTAGGGTATGCCGGTTTCCTCACGATGTTTTCCTTCACCGTTTAAGAGCACTGGCATTGCGCACATAAATTTTTCGAATGGAAAAAATCATTGGTGCACGACCAGGTTTTAACCCACGACCTACGGATCGTGAGGCATGGGTGCTACCACTACACCACCAGCGCTCTTGTTTTGAGTAATAATCATTATTTTCACCTCACTTTTATTTTTAGATTATATTACACTAACGGTCCCGGCTTTACACGGGTGGATTATTTTTTATACATTTTGGGATAAACGTACTGATTTTTGTATACCTACCTTGTGCTACATTATTAAAGTTTTAGTAAGGATCCCTAATTTTTTCTAGTAATTAACATAGCCTACTACATACATACATAACATGTTACTCAGGGATAATGTAACATTCTAATGGTAGAAGAATTTTCGAAATTGGTCCAGTACTTTTTGAGTTTACTCGTTACAAACATACAAAAATAAAATAATAGTGTAGAAGACGATTAAAATGGCCCCAGACCAGATACTTATCTATTAAGAGGCCGACTGACCTTTAGCCGTTTTACGAATAATCGGACTAAAATAAAAACTTTCCCCATTAACCCCTCTCGTATTTGGCCATTTTCCAACACCCCAGAATTAGTTGACGTAAATCTTTTCACTGGCCACTTTTGACCCTCGCCACCTACTTGAGGGTTAACTTTGAAAGGCTAGCTCCAAGCCCCAGCATTAAATAGAAAAAAATATATCTTTATCTATTCATTAAAATCACAGGGATCATTTTGAATAGTCTTACATGCTAGGTGAGTCTAGGTGCCAATTCCAGCCTATCCCCAGTCCGGGCAGAACTGACTAGAAACTCGCTGGGTCTAGCGCTTTTTTTGTATGATCCTTTTTGACGACCTCTGTGGCGTGGTGGGCGAAGGTCCGCCTCCGACGCAGGAGGTTGCGGGTTTGATTCCCGCCTCGGGACAAATGTGTGTACGATCTGCAGACATTTGTTCAGGGTGTTCTGGGCGTTTTCTATCTATAATAAAAAATATCTATCTATGTATTGTCTTATGTATATCAGTTATCTAGTACCCATAACACAAGCTCTGCTTAGCTTGGGGCTAGATAATACTGTGTGAATTGTCCAGCAATCTTTCAATCTTTTGTCCAGCAATCTTTTTGTTATTTTTTTTTGTTATGAACACCTAGCAGAGTTGGAGCTGATTCGTCCCAAGCTTTTTTGTCATCTAAATAACTAGTAGTTCGCCCCGAACTGAAATTTCGCGATATCTACAATCTTCATTTGTATTCACGCCCTGAAATGTTTGGACACACTTTACGTACTACGTACATAGGTAGGTGCCTGCCTACGTAAGTTGCTCCTAATCACAAACAAATATTGATTATCCTACCTAGGTAGGTACTTATACCCGTGCGAAGACGTCAGCGGTTTTCTTAATTTTTTAAGAACTCCACTTTTGTACACTTTACATAAAATCACGCCTGTTTCCCGACGGGGTAGGCAGAGACCACGGATCTCCACTTGCTACGATCCTGACATATGTACCTCTTTTGCTTCATTCACTCTCATTACATTCTTCATACATGCGTCGGTTTAAGGTACTCTTGTCCTGGCCTTTACCCCTAGTATGAGTTTTTGATTTACGAAAACTTTTTTCGAATAGTATCCTTTCATACATTTACCTCCATCGGAAATGTTAAGGAACTAAAATAAGGTCGATAATATCGAAAATGTTATCTAATCGGCAGTCCCAGCAATGATTTCCAAACCAAGTTTTCACGATATCGACTGTATTTTAATTCCTTAACATTTCCGATGGAGGCAAATGTATGAAAGGATTCGAAAAAAGTTTTCGTAAACTATCAAAAACTCATACTAGGGGTACTGATTCTTTTGTACACAGTAAAACAGAAAAGCTCTATTCAATTCTATGCTGTTCTATGCATCGGAAGGTAATAAAAGAAACGAGTGTTTAGGCCACACGACTGAAGTAAAACTTCTTAAACGTAACGGCTATGAGAGAAAGAGATAAAGAAAATGTGTGCTCGCACCTCTCTCTCTTGTCTATAAAGTAACTCTCTCTCTTTCTATCTTCACTAACTTATATCTCCCTCTCAACTTCCGTTCGCCTCGCCCGATCACACTTTTCGTAACGCTCTCGTCACGTAGGCCAGCTTATTTCCCAATTCAAGCGTGCATAAAGAAGTTTTTATTCAAAATGCTTTTAATCGTGTCATTATCAACATTGTATAAGAGCCAGCCCCATTTCCTCCCCTTGACCGTCAGGTTAAGATAATCACCTGCTATATCTACAATCTACAGGCTAAGTGGTAAATGGTAGCCTTAACCGAAGGCCACAACCTTGAACTAAGCACGAAAGTGAACCCTCACAGCTCAGTTGGTAGCTCTGCCTTCTGCGCTGCAGGTTGTGGGTTCGATCCCCAGGACAAACGTTTGTGTGATGAACACAGATATTTGTTCTGTGTTTATTATTATGTATCCAAAAACCAGTGTGACGTTGCACAGTGTAATTTTTTACTACTCCGTGTTAAGTAATAGGTTAACACAAAACAAACACTCACACTGTAATTCCCAGGCTCGGTAGATATCTCCTCGGATCTCTAGTTACTTAGATCTTTTATTAATGAGTCAGAGGCACGTCCGAACATGACATTTGGCACATGCCCACATTTTGCACAGTAGTTTACCGTACGTGACAGGTTGCAAGCCCATCGCCGCTTGTAAGAATACTAACCTATGACATACACCTTCGAATTTTTGTCTCCAGGGTATGCCGGTTTCCTCACGATATTTTCCTTCACCCTTTAAGAGCACTGGCATTGCGCACATAATTTTGTGAATAGATAAACTCATTGAACGCACGACCTTCGGATCGTGAGGCAGGGGTGCTACCACTACACCACCAGCACTCATATTACAAGGGGGCTCTGTATTCACTTCCCTTGGGCGCTGGCACAACTCCAAGCTGAACGGGCGCTGAAATAATTATTGAATTCAGTCGGCAGAGTTGGTAGTGAAATAAACAATTATAGCGAATGGCGATAACTCAAACAAAAAAAACTTTCTGTTTTTTTTTGTGATTTTTGTCGAATATTTCTGTAAGTAAACAAGCCTTTGGAATCTACTTTAGGGTTCTTCTATTAGCTTCCGCCCACAGCTTCGCCCGTGTGGTACCTTGAAAAACAAAAACAAATCTATCTCACAGGAACCGTACACTTTTCCGGGATAAAAGTAAGCTATTTGTGCTATTCCAGACTATACTTTAAATCTGTGTCAAATTTCATCCAGATCGGTTCTGCCGTTTCAGCGTGACAGAGTCACAAACATACATCTATAATACCATACATCCACACATCCACACATTCATACAACATCACAAACTAGAAAGTTTCTTTAGTGAATTTGAATAACAAAAATCCATACATCCATACAGATACACCTTTTAGACTTTTGCATTTATCTTGTAATTCTTTATTGTAAACAGTAAAATATTAACTAGCAAGACAGAAATGAAAATACATGTACAAAGGCGAGCTTAACCCTACAAGAGTTTTCTACCAGCAAACCTTAGAGACTAGGGAGAAAATATAGCATACCTAGTTGCTATAATATTAGTACTATATATTTAGCTATAATGTTAGCACCTATGTTAATATTAGTTATAATCTCTAACAAAGTTCAACTTACATACCTACCAAAGATGAAAAATAAGATAGAAAATTCGTTTCAGTTTCTTCACTGACAGTGGGACTAATAAGGGAGTCGGTCGTACCATTAAGTATCGTTAAAATTTCCTCAGATTACGAGACTAACATTTTTTTCTTTTACCATTTTTTATGATGCTGAAAAATACAGTATTTCTTATTCGTTTTTCATGGTCGGAAATATTTGTATCTCATTTTATCCGACTGCGAAAAAGGAGGGTAAATGTATCTATGTTATTATGCTGTCGCTGTCGGAATTTGACAAATTATATAAATGTCAAAAAATCTAATATGGCGGCTGTTAGAAGCTATTAGAAAATCCTGAACAAATAAATATATAATAATAATAATAATATAATATATGATCACGACTGTAATCCCCAGGATCGGTAGATATCTCCTCAGATCTTTTTAGATACTTATCTTTGAGGATATCTAAAGAGGGTAGTCAGAGGCAAGTCCAAACATGACATTTGGTACATGCCTACATTTTGCACAGTAGTTAGTATTCCGTACGTGACAGGTTGCAAGCCCATCGCCGCTTATAAGAATACTAACCTATGACACATACCTTCGAATTTTTGGTTCTAGGGTATGCCGGTTTCCTCACGATGTTTTCCTTCACCGTTTAAGAGCACTGGCATGAACAAATAAAAGCAATAATAATGTGTTCCGATCGCGTAAGTTTAAAAATATATTAGAAGCTATTTGGCCCATTGTGTGTAAGTAAGGTACAGAACCTAATTATTAACACTAATTACCATAACCACCATAACTTAATAGGTACCTACCTACTCATTATATATTTTTCGGTACCTTTGATGACATGTACCTACCGGCTAATGAAATTAGTCCCATCGGACTAGCTACTAGGTATTATCGCGCGCCGCCACGCGATAGCCTATATCTAGGTATAGACTACACCGTAGTCTAGATATCCAGTAATAATATTATTGATAAAACTTCCATTGAGGGTATGATCTGATAATACGCTGGCGTGGAACGATTCAGCTGCAAATATTTGCACCGATACAGCCCACCGATTAGAGACCGCTCAGTACCTACCTCGATTCTGTAAAATTCAAACATCAACTCGCATCTCACATCGCTATTCACTCTCACTTCGCTTAGGGTTCAAAATGACATTTGACATTGACCTTTTTCTTTGACACTTTGAATCAGGTTCGAGTGCGAAGCGAGCGTCGAAGTGACTTGGGAATTACCGGATAAAATGCCCATCTTACGTCATCTCATACTTTATCTGTCTAAATCTCCCCGTCAATTTAGTTCAACTCGCTGACACGCTCGCAAGAGTGGCGCTAGTGTAAATTCGAATTATCAACCGAGTTTTTAGAATGCCAATCAAGAAACTCACAGCGGATTCAGATTCGAAGTTTAGAATGAAGTCTTACAGAATCACACAGCAGTTCGGCTTCCTTCATCATTATCATCATCATCGTCCTGCCCATGTCCAACTAGGTGGGGTCGGCACAACAGGTTCTCTTCCTCCACTCTCCCCTACCAACCGTCATCTCAGTACTCACTCCCTTCTCACACATAATTATCGTCTTTCACACACTCCATCTACCTTTTTTTTCTACTGGTGTCCTTATACTACTAAAAAAACATGATCACGATTGTAATCCCCTAATGTTTTATTTTTTAAATTATATAAATATTTCTAAATTAATTTCTACGCCTGTAAAGGCAGATTTTGGCTAAGCAAAATAGTTTTTAAGATCTTTTGTATGGACCTGGAATTATGAATAAATGATTATGATTATGATCCCCAGGCTCGGTATATAATCTCCTAAGATCTCTAGCCACTTGGTTCTCTAAGGATATCTAAAGGAAGAAGTCAGAGGCACGTCCAAACAATATTTAATCCATGATATTTGACTCATGACCACATTTCGCACAGTATTTTGTAACTAGAGATCTGAAGAGATGTCTACCAAGCTGGATATTACAATTTTTATCCTACATTTTTTATTTTAATTATGCTCTAAATTGATATAGAAAGAAATAATATAATTATAATAGAAAGTACTATTTGATTTCAGCCGAATCAAGAGATGTGGAATCAAGGATCATGCCATATTATCTACTCAGTGGATTGGAAAATGCTTCTGAGTACCTCCATGGCGTAGTGGTGGCTAGCTCAGCCTTAAAACTACGACAGGAGACTAATGACTCGATAAGATATAACTTCCATTGTAAGGAGAGCGAAACTTTACATTGAACCCGCGACTTCGCTCGCGAAATCCATCAATATAACATACTAGCTTTCGCCTCCAACTTCGTCCACGTGGAACAGTTACTTTAGGCAGTATTTTAAATTTTTTAGGGTAACCTTTTTTGCCGACGTCATCACACAAAAACTTTCACCCCTATTTTTACCCCCTTTAGGGTAAAATTTTTACAACTTTGAATATCGTATTTATATATATCTAATCAAAAGCCCAAAAACTAAGTTTCAAGCTTCTAACTTTAAAAATTCCGTAATTTTCATACAAACTTTCAGCCCCTATTTCAGCCTACAAGATTATTTTTTGAGATAAAAGATATACTTATGGTAAATCCTATGTCCTCTAGGATGTAATCTATCTCCTTGCCAAATTTCATCACGGTCGGTTCAGCCGTTAATTCGTAAAAAGTTAGCAAACAGAGCTACTTCCACATTTATAATATTACGATGGAAGTATACATAGTAATTAGGTCGTTCTCCCAGACTCGAACTACTTACGCAAACCAAGGTGCGTTGTACTAGTATGTAACTCATCGATAAAAATGCCGCAGTAACATTAGCTATTCGAATGTCTCGTATTGTATCGATATCTGTGTATTGAAATAAATACAATTAATTTATGAATATGGATGGCGAAGCGCGGGCGAACACAATACAATAATCAGATCAATCCTTTACTGCTGTGGTTTATGGGAGGGTGGCACGGGCTAACCCTCTAAGGGTCGCGGGTTCAATTCCTGATAAGGCATAGAAATTGGCAAGAACCAAATCGAAAGTATTTAAGACATCGATAATTTAAACGCGGAAATTTGTAAGAATGTATCGATTATAGATGTATTTTTGTTAATCTTTCACGCTGAAACGGCTGAAAGGATCTCGATGAAATTTAACACAGATATAGATTATAGTCTGGAATAGTACATAGGCTTCTTTATTATCCCGAAAAAAAATACGTTTCGATTGGGATTGATGATCTCAACGTAACAAGGTACCTCACGGGGTAAGCCGTGGGCGGAAGCTAGTGACCTATAAATTTTTTATTAAATTGTATCAACATACATAAGTACATCCATTCTTACATAGGTACATCGATACATTCTAACAAACTTTCGCGTTTATACTATTGGTACGAAATATCGAAGAGCTTATGATAGTCTCACATTTAGAGATGGATTTATTGAAATTCCTGAAAATATTATTTTTTCAGCTTATCTTAAGCTCGACGCGCGTCGGATGTATTGATAAAAGCTTATCAGCTGATCGAGAGTCACTGATAAGAGCTTTGTGATAGCGGAAGCGGTTTTCAAAAGATAACTTATGCAAGATTTTAAAAATTTAGATTTTTTTTCAAACAATCACTTGTACACTTGTACTAATTAATAACACGACACTAACACATTATTAATAATTATCAAATTTAGCTAAAACTAGCTTCCACCTGCGGCTTTGCCCGCGAGGTACCTACATAAATATAGCCTTAGTTCATCCTGAAAGTTCTGACGGCAGGATGGCCGGTAAAAAATTAATGGCAAAGTGCAGACGCTAACAAACGTTTAAGATTCACATAAAAATGTAAACAAAAAGTTCGTATGAGATGATAGCTGTGCCACAGAGAATCAAACCTAATACTTTTGCCTCAGCCCCAGGGCTTGGAACCGGTTAACAATTTACCAGAAAAAACCGGTATTAACCGATATTTCGATAATAGCGTTCGGAGCGCAACCTCTTTCGAAACCTTAACTACGAACTTAAATTAACCGGTTAGAGCGAGCGCAAACGTAACGAACGCATTTCGAATATCGCGGCGCTGTAAACTAATATGGAAAGAACGAAATAATTTCGTTCTAACCGGTTAATTGAGCGAAACCCTTTTGATTTCTCGTTCTTGACTAACCGTTTTAATAGAGGTTACGGTACAACGTAACCGAAAAGAAAAGATTGTAGGTATTTAGAGTGATACCGGTTTGAATTTTTTTCAGGTTTCCAAGCCCTGCTCAGCCCATTTGCCGACTAAGCTACGATGGCTTACTTGATTTGCAACAAGATCCGATAAAGTTATTTGGATTTCCGTTACGACCTTTGAAACGATTCAACTTGCTCCGCCGTAATCTGAAGGAATTGGTATTACGTTTCGTAAAATGAAAACGAAAGACAATCAAATAATTTGTTACAACTCGAGTTTCTGAAGAAAATTAATACTTATTTGGAATTTATTACATTTTTATTGAGTCAATGTTAAACTCATAATAAAACTCATAATTCTAAAACTATTAATATCGGTTTCGAGCGAAATTTATTATAAACTTTCATCCCCTATTTCAAATCTTTACAGTCTATTTTTCGCTTTGCAAAGTACCCTATATCCCTTCTCAAGCTCTTTAGACTGTTATTCTCAGGCTCGGTAGATATCTCCTCAGATCTCTAGTTGCTTAGATCTTTGTGATGATATATAAAGAGGGTTGTCAGAGGTACTTTGTGATATACCTACGTAAAAACCTTTTGAGAATACGTAATAACGTTGTATTAACGTTTATATATCGTTACTCTGCGGTGCTCAGTACGTCTACCATGAGTTGTCACATTTAGATCGGCTGACGTTACTACATAGTAATAGTACGTTACTATGACATCTGTCAAAATTGTTACTTATGGTACCAAATTCTAAGCAAATTAATGTGCGCAAACTACAGTCGCTGTAGTACGCTGTGACGTAGGATAGTTAACTACGTGACGTTTTAGTATCCTATCCGCTAGAGGCGCTGTACAAGTTTTCATACATTTTTTTAACTGCAGTCGCTAGCGAGTGTACATTGTGAAAACTCATGGTAGACTTACAGTTATCATAGGGCCGGGACAGTTACGCTCATATTCTGAAAATACCGGCCCCACACCCGCCGCCTGGACACAGGAGGTGAAGGTGCCGTGATTATTACCTAATTTCTTCTCTGAAGTCTAAATGTCAATACTTGATTATTCAACACCGTAAATATCTCATTTATAGATTCGGGGTGTCTCCCAAGGCCCAGTTCCACCGGTTAGAGCTAACCTCCGGTCCAGACCCTCTCTCCAGCCGAGGTGTGAGCCCCTACGCGCCAGTTTGTTTTTGTCAAACATGAACATACGGGAAGTTTCCGGAAATTATATACAAACTGGATGCAGTACTAAGTATACAAACAGCGTTATGTATACAGACACTAGGTATACAAACGGGACCGCAGCACGGGGGAGATTACCGACCTAATCCAAGCGATTGTTTCATTCCCGTTTAGCGAGATGGAACCTTATCCCACGCTAATAAGGATTAACTAAGTATTAAAGTAGGTGCAAATCTGTATTCCGAGCTTATGCTGAGCGTTTAGGGTGAAATTTATAGTTTGGTAGGACAAAGTTATGATGCTAAATGATCCTAAATTTAAATGTAATACAAATAGAATAGAATAGAATAGAATAGAATAGATTTTTATTCAGACACGGACACATACAGGAAAATAAAAGTAGATAAAAAAAAAACAAAACAAAGGTAAAACCAAACAAAATTAGAAAAGTAACACAGAAAGTAAAATAAAAAAAGATATAAATTGTCTTTCCTGCATGCAAGTCGCGTGGCTGAATAGGACCAATCTCAGCTTAATGCTACCACCTAATGTTAAGGAGGTAGCGCTGGTTTTCGGATTGGACCTAACAGAAGTGACATCACTAGCGAAAACACATAGCAAACTTGAAAAAAAAACGAAAATATTTGAATCGGGCGAATTCAATTTGTTTTCTCCATTCATTTTTTCTGTGGACTAAATTAGGTACTGCTCGGAGTCAATGCCTGCCAAATATTACTTAGTGGCTTTATTACACCTACGGTTAATTTCATTTCAGTCTGCAATTTTCTATATGCCCCTACTTTTCTTAATAATCCAATGGGTACCTACTATCAATTTAATCTTTTAGGTTTTCTTTAAGGTCGAATGGGGCACACATATAAGGTCCAGTGGGCACAGTTGCAATAGGGTAAATCAGTTGCAGGTACAATAGATATCAGGCGAATTCAAAAAAGAGGTCCTATAGACACTTTTTGTTTTTGGGTCGAATTTTGAAGGTCCAGTGATACCCAGATCCGGGAATCGCCGAAAAATTTGGACCAAATTCAAAAGTTTTTCGACGTGATGTGGAACAAAACACTCACACGACTGTAATAAAAAAATAAATAATACAACATATTTATTGAAAAGCTTCCCAGGTTAGGAAAATATAATAAAATAAATAAATATGATCACGATTGCAATCCCCAGGCTCGGTAGACATCTCCTCAGATCACTAGTCACTTAGCTCTTTGAGAATCTAAAGAGAGTCAGAGGCACGTCCAAACATGATATTTGGCACATGCCCATTTTGTAGTTAGTATTCCGTACGTGACAGGTTGCAAGCCCATCGCCGCTTATAAGAACACTAACATTGACTAAAAATTATTGTATAAAAAAAATATTTATTTTTATAAAGGTAGAAGATATGAAAATCGAACCTGCAGTTTCCAGAGAGCCGGCCGCTACGCCATAGTTAGTCAATTCCAAAGTAAGTGGCGTGTGGGCAGTGGGTGGCACAAAACAAAGATGGCGATTTACTAAAAGGTATTGGTGAACGAAATTGCTTTTTGATGGACGACGCATTCACTAATTTATGTCGAATTTAGAGGTAGCTTGTGGTGGTGTAGTGGTTCTCCGATCCCAAGGTCGTAGGTTCTAATCCGCTGTAGCCAGTACCTACTTTTTTTTATTGTTGGACATTTCACGCAACGCCATCTAGCCCCAAACTAAGCTAATCTTGTACTATGGGAAATTACTGGTACTTTTTCTTGTAAATACGTACAAAGTATAATAACGCCCAGACACAGAACAAACATCTGCGTTCATCACACAAATGTTTATGCTGGGGATCGAACCCGCAACCTAGTGTTAACACCTTAATCAATCCATCATTCGTTCCTTAATTCCTTTCGTAATCTGTGTCTATCGGTGGGCACCATTCAACATTATCTGCGCAAAACTGCCTCATTCACAACAATATCAAACCTGGTTTAAACCGAGGGGAAAAAATGGCGGTTAAGTTAGGTTAGATTTTATATTAGATTTTATAGAAAACGGAGGAAATTAGTTGAATTAATACGTAAAACTAGGCAGTATGGTCTATAGACCTTACGTCTTTAGCGTGCCGCGCATAGGGCAGAGCTAACAGATCACTGGCTACTAGGTACCTCAGAATACAGAAAGAACTTATTAAGTTATTTCTGTATTCTGAGCTAGGTACCAACTGAGATGTGAGGCTGGATTTCCTGCGATGTATTCGATTGTCAACTTTGTCGCTTAAGGCGGGTTACAGTGCTTCACTGACCGTCGGTGCGCACGGTCGGTCCTGACGATACACACGGACCGACCGTCAGTTTGTATCATTCAGTGCTCTCCTGACCAACAAACTGACCAGATGAAAAATGATACAGACATCCGTCGCAGGTCCGTACGGTCGGTCCAACGATCGGTGCAGCACTGAACGCGTTCATTCGTTTCCATAGCACGTCGGCCGACCGACGGACGCATGCGCACGCGCTCGACCGACGGTCACGTACGCAGTGCGTAGCAATATACGCGTGCGTACGGTCGGTCCAGCACTGTACGATTTATGGATTTTCATATTAATGACGAGCGCGACCGACATACGCACCGACGGTCAGTGAAGCACTGTAACCAGCCTTAGTTTTAGTAACCTAACCTAACCTAACCTAACCTTAGTCTCGTGTTATTTTGAGTTTTATTGCGTAATTTTGGTGGTTATTTTTCCGATAAAATTTTGAACAAAACAGCCATCTTCTGTTCAAAATTGACTTGACAAGTTGACTATAACTCTGTGACGTTGACAATACTTATAAAAATACACTTGACACTGGCAAAATTGTTCTCCAGGAGACAGATGCCATAATTGAAGATGAAGAAGAAGAAGAAGAGATGTGAGGCTAGTCAAAATGAAAGTATCGTGACATGACTGTCATAAAATATAAGACATATTGATTCAAGTGCACGTAGACCCTTTAAGGCATGACACAGAGGCCAAAAATAAAGAAGTGAAGTGAAGTGACCCTTTAAGGCGCAATTCCTTTCACCACACTGGTCCACACGACTTTACGTGATACCCGTAGGTTGGGTTTAAACAGCTCCTGATATAACTATTCTTTTATAAAAAGTAATATTGGATGCAGGCAAAATGTCAAGTTATTCTTAGATAACTGATATTTTATTCTAGGCATATATTGGGTTAGAACGGAATTTTTTTTTATTAAATTTTGTAGCGAAATGTAACGTCGAGATATTTTTCTGATAAACGAAATGAAATCTTAGTGGTGAGAATTAGTTTCTGAGGAAAATAGATTGATATCATTACTTATTGAATAATAATCCTTCAATGTTAACACCTCACCACGAATTCTTAATACATTACCGAATTAATATTCCATTGACTTCGTGGTAAGGCCCCAGGTTTGGTTGAACGAATCCAAACTACGCGTAAGTATGTACCTACTAGGTGCCTAAAATGGAAAATAATTTAGTAATAGGTAAGTTTATATTGGAGTATATCGAAATCACAGAGTCAAGAAGTCCAGAGGCCTTACCACCAGTTCTTACAAATCATCATGTTTCATAAACGTCTCATTTCAAGCTTGAAGTAACACTACTTCAATACAATTTTAGAGGTCATGGTACGAAATATCAAAGCTACATATAATGTAAAGGTACATACTCCTATAAGGGTCGAATAGTAACATTGATGGGGGTATAGAGTTACTAATTGGGTTGATAAATCAACTGACAATAAAAAATTAAGTAACATAATTTTATTTTCACCCCAACGTTGAGGTGAATAGAATTGGCTATTTGACAATTTTCAAAAAGATACTTATAAATATACGTAAGTTTATTTTAAACCTCTTACAATTATCTTTTTCTCAAAAAAAGCGTTATTTATCAGAAAAAAATGTATATTTTCCACCAGTGATTTCAAACTCGCGCGAAAACAGCCGATCACGTGACATTTCTGACTGTGACGTCACGGGTCTCGGACGGATAAAAGGATAAGTCCTGACTGATTTGAATAGATACAACTGCTAGTCGTACAGACTTGAAATTTGGAGGGTATGTTTGTCTTGGTATGTAGGCACCCACTAAGACTGGATTTTTGGAAATTCCACTTTTAAAGGGGGTGAAAAGGGTTAAAAACGTTTGTATGAAACTTTTTAACGCGTTGTGCGATTTTCATGAAACTTTGTTTGTGTAATGTAAATACAAAACAAATGTACACGTGTTTCAAGATTTTTCAATATAACCTTTAAAAAGGGGTAAAATGGGGGCTCAATGTTTATATGGGAACTTTTTAAGGGGTGGTACGAGCGGTCTGAATATTGGTTTGGATACTTTAAATGAAAAATAATTTAAAACGCATATATCGATTTTTCAAAACAACCCTCCAAAAAGGGTTAAATGGGGTGTCAAAGTTTTTTTGACGAGAGGTGTGTTTTGTTTGAAACTCCGTTGAAATACTTAATAGGCAAAATAAATGTACACGAATTTTAAGGGTTTTCGAAAATAACCCTCACAAAGGGAAAAAAGCGGTGTCAAAGTTTGTATGGACTTTTTGACGAGAGGTGTGATTATCTATAAGTACTATCTATACGGCTTATTCCCAAAGTACTCCACGTTTTGTTCCCAAAGTACTCCAAGAAATATTCTCAAACTACCTCCACAAACAAAATATTGTTTTTTTAGTTAAATTCGGCTCCACCCCACTGGTGTCCAAAAATAATTATCTCATACATTCGTTCTCAAACTCCTCCAAACATTTAATATTAGTCATCAGTAATGTAAATAATACTGATTTATTTCGCATTTTACTCCACAAGGTAACTGACGTACAGTCAGCTTAAGAAATACATATTTTAATAGTACAATAAACAGATTTTTCTTCTCTTATTATAGCGATAACCGCCTATAACGTCATAAAATGCCTTACCTAAACCTAAATTAATGAAGATTTAAAATAAAATACAGTACTTAACTGATTTAAAAAAATATATTAATCTAATCAACATCAAGAAAAAGAAGAAGAAGATCAACATAAGTACACATTTTCAAAAATAGACGGTAGAATAAAAAAAACAATATACCTACCTACTTAATTATGAGAAACCAAAATTTAGAAGTTTACCATAAATATTGATAGAAAAAAAACCATGACGTATTAACAGAAGGGTGTTTTTTTAAAAGCTTAGAAACTTTAAATTGAAATAAAAAAAACGCTATGAATAAAGCCAACTAGGATGTATAAATTAATAACGTTTTTCTCTGTTTTATTTCAGTTTAAAGTTCTTCGCCTCTAAAAAACACCCGTTATTATAACTTACCCGTAAAAATCAGTCTCTTCAGCTATGCATTATGCTAATGCGAGACATATTAGGTCTTAGAATATATTCAGAAATAAAAAAATAAAATAAATAAATAAATATGATCACGACTGTAATCCCCAGGCTCGGTAGATATCTCCTCAGATCTTTAGTTACTTAGACCTTTGAGGATATCTAAAGGGGGTAGTCAGAGGCAAGTCCAAACATGACATTTGGTACATGCCCACATTTTGCACAGTAGTTAGTATTCCGTACGTGACAGGTTGCAAGCCCATCGCCGCTTATAAGAATACTAACCTATGACATATACCTACCTTCGAATTTTTTGTTCTAGGGTATGCCGGTTTCCTCACGATGTTTTCCTTCACCGTTTAAGAGCACTGGCATTGCGCACATAATTTTTTCGAATAGAAAAACTCATTGGTGCACGACCATGTTTGAACCCACGACCTTCGGCAGGGGTGCTACCACTACACCACCAGCGCTCTTATTATCAGAAATTAAATCATTTGTAATTTGGTATTTGCTTGTAACATTAACATACCTAGGTGTAAACAAAACTTATCTCTTTTGCTACCCTTTTTTTTCTAAATAATAATGCATTAAAAGTATGTACCTAAGTGATATTGAAGTGATATTACAATTTACTTTATTTACCGCAGACGTAAACGTTCAAAATTCCTAATTTGAAGAAAACTTTTGCCAGCATACCTAATTTTATTACAGAAATACTGTGACAGACTGTACTCCTAACATTATTTTGTTTCGATGTTTTGAATGGAGTAGTCTTGAAACTTAAACGCACTATTTTTATTTTACCTTTTTTTAATAATAATTCTTTGGAGTAGATTGGGAACTAATGTTCGAGATTCTTATCTTTTTTGAACAAAAGAATGGAGTACTTTGGGAATAAGCCATCTATACTAATGTTAATAAGGAGGAAAGATTTGATTGTTTGTTTGTTTTTTTGCATTGAATAGACTCTGAAAATACTGGTCCAATTTAAAAAATTTTTCACCAATGTGTAGAATAAACTTTCAGAATGAATATAGGGTATATTTAATGTAGGTACTTCGAGGGCAACGCCGCGAGCGGAAGCTAGTATTTTATAAAAATTACAAGCTAAAAAACTTGTGCCGTGCCTTTGTGTAAAAGTACTACAATTCAATATCCTGACAAATTGTTTATACACGTTCCTAAATGTCCGAAACTCACATTCTGAAACTCAGCTGAGCAAAAGTTAGGATTACATGCAAATAAATTTGCAACCTTAGAGTAAATCTTTTCAGCAAACTGCCAACGTTAAAACACACGACATTTTACCATTGAGATGCATTTTACTGTGACACTTAGAGTTGTGACGTCACACGATGGTCAAGCATGGCCGCCCGCGTTTCGGCTTTTGTAATCCACGGACAAAAAAACTCTAATGAATTTTTCAAAAAAGATACATTTACAATTTATTTTTATGCAAAACACATATTGTATGAGTATTGTGAACCTATAAGCTAATGTATCTAATATATTAAATATGTTATCTTTACCATTGTCAAATAGCCAATTACTGCATATATTTATAATTTTAAGTGAAATGCAATGATATATTTTTAATAAACACCGTCTTAATTTTGACTTATAGGTCCCCAACGGTATCAAGAACAGACGTAAAAAAACTATCAAAAACAGACGTAAAAATGCTGTTAAAATGCGTGTAAAGTTAGTAATTGTTTCTATTCAAACCAATCTAATAAAGTAGTCTACAATAGATACTCACCGTTCCTCCCCTGCATTTGACGTCCTCTGACATTCGCAGCGTTCAACTGACACCATTTAAAACAAAACTTCACTAACCATAAAAAAGTAAACAAGCTACTGTCAAATTTCAAATTCAGAATGTTTTTAAAATTTCACACGCGAATTCAAATAATTTTAAATATCGTGCATTGTTCAATAATTTGTGTTTAATTTATTGATCCAGAAAACGCATAAAAATAAACAACAATTACGGTAAAACTGACATAATTAATTATAATAACAAACGTTTCCACAAACGTCTCACATCAAAACATCAAAACATAAACAAAGGACCGATTCAAATTCAGAACGGTCCGACACTCCACTAATCACAGCCTGGTAATTTCGCGCGCATTAATCGTATTTCAGTATTTTACTGCATTTGGAAATAGGTTATTCCCAGTTAATTGATTACGTGATTATAAATAGATTTGTTTCGGAAAGGGCGTGCGGTCGCGGCAGCGGTGTGGGGTGTACTGGGTGCGCGCGCTGCCCGGTTGCCATGGC
Source organism: Cosmorhoe ocellata (assembly GCA_963675405.1). Classification (NCBI taxonomy): domain Eukaryota; kingdom Metazoa; phylum Arthropoda; class Insecta; order Lepidoptera; family Geometridae; genus Cosmorhoe; species Cosmorhoe ocellata. The sequence goes on along the minus strand of OY776265.1, from coordinate 9,119,604 downwards.
AACGCCGAAGGTGGAACTGGTAGAAAATGGAATGAAGAGTCTGAAACGGAACTGCCGGAAGGCATGGGTTTGGGCAGTGACCGGGCCTTTTACGTTACTATAACCGTATACTTGTTTGTCGGTTAAATAATTAAATAACGACTGAATCAATACACTTTTAATATTCACGATAAAAGCTACTAATTGTATTGTAGATACGTGTACATTATGCAATCGACTGGAAACTTCAGGCGGAGAGCACCTGCTCTACCGAATAGCAATAATGCACGTGTGCTATTTTAATTATTTCAGGCGCTTTAAAATATCGTAAGAAAACCGAAATACCTACCTACTCATAGATATTTTTAAGGTGTGTAGCTAGGTGATAGATACTCTATTTTCCATCGTTTTCATAACAAATTAATAAGTGCCTAGGTCCATGGTCAAAACTATGTAGGTAAGTAGAGGTAGGCCAAAGAAAAGATGGATGGACTGTGTGAAAGATGACATTGGTAAGAAAGGTGTGAGTAGGTACTGAGATGACGAATGATAGACGGAAATGGAAGAAGATCACATGTTGTGCCGACCACACATTACGTGGGAAAACGGCAGGAAGATGATGATGATGATGGTCAAAACATAATATATCAGACAATGTTTGGACATGTCTCTGATTAATAATGAAAACTGGTAACAAAACAAAAGGACATTTTATTATTTTGTGCCACTTTCCTGCAAGCCAAAGCAGAGTCTCATTTTTCATTAAACGAGTAAAGAGATCGTAAAACTTTGATGTCGACTTTGAAAGGATGCTTCGTCCGCGAACAAGCAAAGATGTCTAGCTATCATAAGTCTTCTACTACCTACATAAACTAGGGTTTCTGTTGGAAATTAAAAGTTTGTGATAAAACAGGTTCCTTAAATAAGGGTTCCGGAGTTCAACAAGGAACCCTATCGTTACGTCTTCTATGAGAGCCGAGTGGCGGATTAACACATTTGCCGCCAACTAACCCCTGCAATCAATACCTACGTTGGAATATTTGGAATACTGTATAGTACTAAAATATTGTAATTTTGTAAAGTTTTCTTTTCTCCGTGTACTTATATAATATTTTTTTTATTTATTTCTGTAAGGCAAACTTAAATTTTGAGCCAATTTGCCGCCCCCTGAAATACGCCGTTCCAGGCTCCAGTCTACTCAGCCTGGTGATAAATTCGCCACTGCGAGTAAAGTGAACATTATTAAGTCACAAAGATCTAAGATCAGAAATCGTAAGACACTACGTACCTGTCACCACACTGCAACACTCATATCAACTCAACCTTTGGTAGCAGAAGAAGCGGTAAGAAATACAAAAAATATGAGATTTCCCATGAACGGCATACAATTCTTTTGCACAGTTTTTACTGCACACTTTTTATTCCCATTTCTGCACAAATTCAAAATACATTTTGAGCCGTTCGTTCATGGAAATAGAAAGATTTAAAATAGTTCCCATCTCTACACACAGTGCTTCCCCGTTCGACCCAAGATTTCTCTACGCAATAGGTATTTTTAAAAAAAATATTTTATGGACCATTCACACTACGCCATCTAGTCCCAAACTAAGCAAAGCTTGTACTAAGGGAACCAGATGGTTGATTAATTACACACTTTTTTTGTGTCATACATAGAATACATAGTAACACCCAGACATACACTCAAACATTTGTGTTCATCGCACAATTGTTTGTCCTGTGTGAGGATCGAACCTACAACCTACAGCACAGAAGGCAGAGCTACTACCAACTGAGCTGTGAGGACAGTCGTCTTTTTCAAACATTTGGATTATGTTCCCTTTTCTACCCACACCTTTATTATTATAACTTTCGGTTTGAATAATATGTGGGTTGAAACCAAAATATATCTACAGAGGTCCTTGTGATTGTATGGTATCCAAATCCCCAATACACGGACTTAAAATAACTCTAATATTAGCAAAGTTTGTTATGCCCCGTAGGGTAACTGATTGATATCTGGACGATTCTCCTCAAAGGTTTCATCGTTGTTCTTACTATTAGTCATTGTTCGCAACAAACAATTTTGGTTATCTCGTAAAATATTAGTTAATTTTAAATGTACCGTTCGTAAAATAACTTATTATCAATATTTTATTGCACTATCTTCATGCTAGAAAGACGAGCTTTAAAATCAAGGTTCAAAAGTTTTAAAATAACAAATTGAGAAGAACCACCATCTACGGAACTCGGAACAGCGCGTGATCTTCGTACTTGACCGTTTTTTCTTCAAGACGAGATTTTTTATGCCCAACTGTGGGAATACCAACAAAACTCCGAGAATATTATGAATCAGCTCAACCGCATAACAAAGGAATCTACCAGTACGTCGATTCTGTAACATTCAAACGTCAACTCGCATCTCACATCGCTATTCACTCTCACTTCGCTTATGACGCTTTTTATTTGACACTTTGAATCGGGTTCGAGTGCGAAGCAAGCGTCGAAGTAACTTGAGAATTACCGTATAGAATGCCCCTTCATACGTCATCTCATACTTTATCTGTCAAATACTCCCCGTCTATTTAGTTCAACTCGCTGACACGCTCGCAAGAGTGGCGCTAGTGTTCATTCGAATTATGAACCGAGTTTTTAGAATGCCAATCAAGAAACTCACAGCGGATTCAGATTCGAAGTTTAAAATGAGGTCTTACAGAATCACACAGCAGACTCGCCCGCAATTATTTTAAACTTTTAGCTTATTTTCTGAGTCACTGGCTCTATAAAAACACTGTCGTAGCAAGCATCCTTCCATTTCCCATTAAACTATATTGAAAAACTGTCAGCTGTCTGTCAATAACAAAAAAGGCCAAATAAAAAACCGTTGCTGGTATTTATACCTCAAGAAACTATTCAAAAAACTCAATTAAACAAAAAAACGTACTTATCTATGACGCCATAAAAAGTGAAACTAATTTTGATTCGGTTGTGAGCATATCAATGACGACTTTACCCGCATTTTTTGGCAAATTTAAAACAATTGAGTAATCCGTTTAGTTTAAATTGGGACTCGGCGGAGAAGGATCGTTGAACGTGACTAAATATGGACTGGATCGGACAGATTACTTTGGTAAGTTACGTGCGAGTTGATCACTCAATTGAACTGCTAGTTGATCTGATCGGAATAATCAGAGCTTAGTGTGTTAGTGGATTGTGAAGTGTACGAAATGTATTTGCAGTTTTGAGTTAGCAATCATTTGTTAGTTGAACTGTTCGGAATTATCTTATTGGAGTTTAATGTATCAGTACCGGGATGACCGAGCTTTGCTCCTAGTTTTTTTGGTAAGCGACGTTTCCTAAAAATGAAACCTAGCTAGATTGATTTATCGCCCCCGAAACCCGTCATACTAAATTTCATGAAAATCATTGGAGCCGTTTCCGAGAATGAATGAAATTATACAAGAACTAGCTGACCCGGCAGACTTCGTACTTATTTAGAAAACGTTTGTATAGGAAATAGAAAAGGGCTATTTTTAGGGTTTTCCCGGCAGTTATTCGAATTTTTCTTACCTTTTAAACCTTCCCTAGACCTCCACAAACATTTCAAGACCAAGATAAGATAAATCCGTTTAGCCGTTCTCGAGTTTTAGCGAGACTAACGAACAGCAATTCATTTTTATATATAAGAAGAAGAAGAAGAAGATTGCTCGTTTATAAGTTATGTGTGCAAGTTAGTTATAGAGACTGGATAACTTAATTTTTCATCAGTAGGTAATGCAATCGTATGAATTAGACTAGGTATGGCTGACCTTAGAACTTAATGGACCCTTCAAAGGTTTTAAGGTTTACAAATTTAGAATGTCCTCAGAAGCATAGAAGTGTGAATTCTATTAACTTTCGCCACCATGATAAAAGTTAAAGTATCTTAAAAAACTATTCTTATCACAATCTATATCTATATAAGAGCTTAACCTGACTGACTGACTGACTGACTGACTGACTGACTGACTGACTGACTGACTGACTGACTGATTGATCACCGCCGAGCCGAAACCGCTGAAGGTAGAAAGCTGAAATTTGGAAGGTGGCTTCCTTTTATAACAAAACCACCCACTAAGGCGGGATTTTTGGAAATTCCACCTCTAAGGGGGTGAAAAAGGGTGAAAACGTTAGTATGAAACTTTTTAACGCGTGGAGCGATTTTCATGAAACTTTGTTTGTGCACTGTAAATACAAAATGAATTAACACGTGTTTCAGGATTTTTCAATATAATCTTCAAATGGGGAGTCAATGTTTGTATGGGAACTTTTTAACGGGTGGTGCGATTGGTCTGAAATTTCGTTTGTGTACTTTAAATGCAAAATAAATGAATACGTGTTTCAGGATTTTTCAATATAACCTTTAAAAAGGGTTAAAATGGGGTGTCAACGTTAGTATGGGAACTTTTTAACGGGTAGTGCGATTGGTCTGAAACTTTGTTTGTGTGCTGTAAATGTAAAATGAATGGATACCTGTTTCAGGATTTTTCAATATAACTCTTAAAAGGGGGTCAAATGGGGAGTCAATGTTTGTATGGAATTTTTTTAACGGGTGGTGCAATTGGTTTGAAACTTTGTTTGTGTACTGTAAATGCAAAATAAATGGACACCTGTTTCAGGATTTTTCAATATAATCTTAAAAAAGGGGTCAAATGTGGGGTCAATGTTTGTATGGGAACTTTTTTACGGGTGGTGCGATTGGTTTGAAACTTTGTTTCTGTATTGTAAATGCAAAATAAATAGACACGTATTTCAGTATTTTTCAATATAACCTTCAAAAAGGGGTCAAATGGGGGGTCAATGTTTGTATGGGCACTCTTTAAAAGGTGGTGAGATTGATTTGAAACTTTTTTTGTGTACTGTAAATGAAAAATAAATGGACACCTGTTTCAGGATTTTTCAATATAATCTTCAAAAAGGGGTCAAATGTTGGGTCAATGTTTGTATGGGAACTTTTTAACGGGTGGTGCGATTGGTTTGAAACTTTGTTTGTGTATTGTAAATGCAAAATGAATAGACACGTATTTCAGTATTTTTCAATATAACCTTCAAAAAGGGGTCAAATGGGGGGTCAATGTTTGTCTGAGCATTTTTTAAAGGGTGGTGAGATTGATTTGAAACTTTGTTTGTGTACTGTAAATGAAAAATAAATGGACACGTGTTTCAGGATTATTCTAAATAACCATCAAAAGGAGGTCAATGTTTTTGTATGGGAACTTATTAAAGGGTGGTGCTATTGGCCTGAAACTTTGTTTGTGTACTGTAAATACAAAACGAATGGACACGTGTTTCAGGATTTTTCAATATAACCTTCAAAAAGGGGTAAAATGGGGTGTCAAAGTAGTATGGGACTTTTATGAGTTGCTTGATGTGTTTAAAACTCAGTTTAGATATTTTATGTGAACGAAGTCGCGGGCGGAACAGCTAGTACATTATATACATAGATAAAATGATTAATGATCGTGACGATCTGCGAAAGGCTGCTGGTGGAGGCTGGATGCGTCGAGCTGAAGACAGGGCGCAATGGCGCTCATTAGGGGAGGCCTATGTCCAGTAGTGGACTGCTATAGGCTGATGATGATGATGATGATGATATACATAGATATATATTTTTTTTTATTATACATACATAGAAAACACCCAGATCAACTGAACAAATTTCTGCAGATCGTACACAAATTTGTTCCGCGGCGGGAATCGAACCCGCAACCTCTTGCGTCGCAGGCGGACTCTCGCCCGCTGTGCCACTGAGGTCGTATTTTCAGTTACATCAATTGAACCTACGGCCATCGCACATGACACTATAATTTACATTATTATGGTACATTTTGTTACAGATTCTTTTAATCAAATTTGCGTCTCCAGCCACAATCACCACCACATCCCTCAAACCAACAACCGTCATACCAACTCTTACATCGCCTGTCACACCAGTCAAGAATGAAATTTTAAAGACTAGCAACACTTACCAAGTGACGGAAAACATCATAGATATCCCAGACAACCGGACATTACCATCGATCATACCAAGCTTCGGTATAGTCAGACCGTTGAATTTCGGCAATAATAATGTAGTTACTAACATAGTTAAAGTAAATAAAAGTGAAGAGAGCAGCGAAGAAACTACAGACACAGATATCGGAGGAAACGTCAAGAAAAATTCGTTTAGTATTCTACATATCAAAGCAGAATATGACGATAAGCCACCACAACCCCATCAAAATGTGTTTAGGAAAGTGTTTGGAGGTATAAAGGACTATATGTATCATGTGAAGAAAGGTGTGGTGCATGGACTTCACAGCTTTTTCCATCGGCATGACGATGATTGTGACAAAATAGTAAAAAAACCTGATTTTCACGATAAATATCCTAATTTTCATAATGAATTTCCTAATAGGTATGATAAATTTCATAGGAGCTTCAGAGATGATGATGATTTTGATAGTGATTACGATGATGAGTCAAATGAATATTTTTAGATTTTAGAGATTTTTATTTAAAGATAACTGAATAAATTAAGAGTAGATAAAGTATTTCCTTGTGTTTACTAGGAACCTTTTTCAATAGTAACGAGATTAACTCAAAGGTTATTAACACTGCTTTTTTATATAATTGTACTTACTTACTTCGAAGCAGCTATAAAAAGTTACCTACGTTTTTTTACCACAAAGTTCAAATGCCTATCCTACAAACAAATACATGTAGAAATTAAATAATAGAAGCTGGTTTTAATTTTCGATCCAAGTCACACAAAACCCGGTAGATGAGTACATAATGTAAACAAAGCAGGTAGGTATTCGGACCTCTCGCACAAAGACTACCTGAGTAGGTATATAAGATGTCGATGAACTTTAAGAATCCTGATTTGAAGATATTTGATGGTACATAATGAGAGGATTAAGCATTGATGATTTTGGATCACAATCACTACATTTACAGTGACAGTATACTGTCACACCATATTATGTCGAAATTAATGTGTTAGTAGACGGAAATTTCTTTTAAAACTATATATTACAGTACCTTACGATCTAAAGACGCTAATTCAATACCACGTCATGATACTAGAATCAATCGATTTTTATTTTCTAAAAGATTTTGATCTTCCTATAGTGTCACCGGTTCCTTAGAACCGGTGTGATGAAAAACACGAAAATGTGGCTTAAAGGCTCTTTTCATGCACTAAGTTTTTACGACTGTATGTACCTTAAAAAACTATATACCTAAGTGCGCATGTTTAGCCTAGTTAGTTAAGTTTTAAGTTAAATTTTCTCATGTAAGTGAATATGTAAATTCTTATGAGAAATAAATATCTTAAACCATAAAAATGTCCCCATGATCAAAACCACGGACATAAGCCAATAAACAAAACGTGATATATTATAATATATCACGTTTTGTAATATAATTTAGAGCGAGTATTAGGATCAAATCAAAACACAGACTCCTACGCAGCCTTCGGGTCATCGAACGGAGGCTGGCAGTGGTGAAGGCTGCGCGCGCACCGTCGCACGTGTGTACCAGTAAGGACTACGGCTTTTGGTGAGTTGTTTTTAAATATTGATACATTAAAGTATATCTATAGTAGATCTATCAGGACCATCTATGTGTAAATCCAAAGTGATTATATTTTATTTTATTGAAACGCAATATTAGGGTGGTTTTAAAGTATTTTCAGCAGCTGAAAGCTATATTTTAAACATGCAACAAAGTTAACCTTTGTTTAAGTTTCTTTATGTTTCTTATACATAAACTTTCGCAATGAGCAGTAGTTTTCTGCAGCACTTTGTCGCGGTAATTACTAAAGAAGAGAGCGTGCAGTGCAAATGTCACACGTGTGTTGTGAAATATCAAGATTTAGGGAAAAAAATATTACATGTAAAAATATTGATAACTCTTCTCTTTAGTTTAACAACAACAAGTTTAATGAATTTCTAGTTTTTAACAGCGAATGTGTTATCTTTTTGACCACTTAGCTCGGTCGTGATTTATATGGTTGACCGTTAGTGGCATTCAAACGACCTTGAGACGTATTCGAAAAAAAACAATCAGTTTTTAAAGTTAGGGTTGAACGGACTGGACATTTCTTTCCACTTTGTTCATTTATTTATTTAACTAGAAATGTTATAGAAGCACCAATTTACGTTATTTACGAGTATAAAAACATTAATGACTCAGAGGCAAATTTTATACATACAAAGTCAAAATATAATGTCACTTAAATAAAATAAAATCATCAATTTTGAAAGTCCTTATCAACCTATTCAAGTTTTGCTCGTACCTTTATAGTTAAACTAGCTTCCGTTCGCGACTTTGCTCGCGAGGTACCTACATAAAATATAGCCTATGTTACTCAAGGATAACGTAGCATTCTAGCGGTGAAAGAATTTTTGAAATCGGACCAGTAGTTTTTGAGTTTATTCGTTACAAACAAAAATACAAAAATACAAAACTTTCCTCTTTATAATACTAGTATAGATTATATCACTGTTGATCAGATTGGACGATTACTTTCCAACCTACTCTACTACGTTATTTAATCAATAAATATATTTTTTTATCCCACTAATATTATAAACTCGAAAGTTTGTAAGAATGTATGGATGTAAGGATGTCTGGAAGTATATTGTTTGTTACTCTTTCACGCTGAAACGGCTGAACGGACCTGGATGAAATTTGGCACAGATATAGATTAAATTCTGGAATAGCACATAGGCTTCTTTTTACCCCAAAAAAAGTACAGTTTCCGCGGGATAGATTAGTTTTTGTTTTTCAAGGTACCACGCGGGTGAAGCCGTGGGCTGAATCTAGTTAACTATATTTTTCATTAATCCATCACCACAGAATAAATAATAGTTGTAAAAACCATAACTTTGTTTACATAATAAGGTTTATTTGCAATAACGTAACAATGTTACTAAAGTAACTCATAAGAGTCCATCGTAAAAACGCTTTGACGACCGTAAATATGTGACATTGTGGATCTTGTTGAGTTGGGTACGTGGCTCACCGGTCCCGTGACGGGCGACAAGCGCACTGGCGATCCTGTTGTTCCACCGAACTAACTACCTAAATGCTTGAATATGAGTTATTGTTTTGTTTACTCCAAAGAATTAATGCATTACAGTATTATAAAAATAAATTGTCATTTTATCATTGTCTTTGCATTTATTTAAAAACGGATATGTACCTAATTATTTCTCAATTTTATTTTACTAAAACATATCGATCATACATCAACGTCATTTGGTAAAATTTCTCTACAAAGTACTTTTTTCTAATAAAACATTTTTTCTTCGAACTTTATTTTCTAGTCATAATTACCTACTTATGTTTTTGCAACAAAATAAGTACCTAGCTAGTTACAGAAAATAGAGTTTAGGTGACTTACCATAAGCTCTTCGGGCAATATCAAAGTAATATAACTTTGATAAATCGTACCATGACAGTTACTTCAAGCTTGAAACTTGACATAATCTGAAACATAATGGTTTGTAACAGGGCCCAGGGGCCTTACCACGAAGTCTTCCAGAACGATTCCGTTATAGAAATGTCACTGCTTCAATACAATTTGCATAGGTCATGGTACGAAATCATCAACATCAGCATCATCCGCAGCCCGACTTCACCCACTGCTGGGTATAGGCCTAAAATGCCTAAATGGTACGAAATAACAATGTATGTACCTAATATTAATTCGGTAATGTATTGTGAATTCGTGGTAAGGCTCCAGGTCACTGACCGTAGGGTAAAGATTATCTTTTCTTGGCCTTTAGGTTGAAAATTTGTGTTCAAACAGAAATACACCAAAATGTTGTAAGTAGGTACACTTCACTAATCGCGTATCAACATATTTATCTATCGGTACATCATTGTCCTAATCTTTATCGGATTGGCTGAGAGTATCGGCGCCTCTCCGTAAGCATATTGACGGAACCACTGACCTGTGACCTTGTCACTGACCTGTGACCTTGTCACTGACCTTTCACCTTGTTATTGACCTTTGACCTTGATAAAGAAGGATTCTGTCGAGAATAATGGGGGTATAAAACAAAAAGGTTTTTACTCATACGTTAAATAGGTAGGTAAGTAGGCGCCAATTTTTTTTGAGCAGTGGTACCTACTTTATTTATTCACTAACTTCCACCCGCGGCTTCGCCCGCGAGGTACCTATTTAAAATATAACCTATGTTCATCCTGAAAGTTCATTCTACACATTGGTGAAAGATTTTTTCAAATCGGTCCAGTAATTTCGGAGCCTATTCAATTCAAACAAACAAATCTTTCCTCTTTTTATTATTAGTGTAGACAAATGTAAGAAATTTATAGTGCTGTACGCCCACTCGGCCGCCGCACTGATGGCCGCCGCCCTTAGCTCGGGAAATAACAGAACAAGCTATTGTCTAACTGTACTAGAAATACCCCGGAAGCATTGAAACATGGCCCAGTACCGAAAGGCCCGGTTGAGCCCGGTGCGCGGGCGCAGGCTAGGCCAAACTGGTTGTAACGGGATCGCCAGGATTGGTGCCTTGTTTTGGATCTAGTCTTGCTATCAACAACACGCCGCGAAAACAATGTAGGTAGATATTACTTTTAATAAATAGTTTTGGATTATCGTCCAAAGATCAACGAAACGCTTTGCAAAAGGTAAAAGGCATTTAAAATCTCCTCCTACGTTTGTTTTCATTCATTTCATTTTCATTTTTATTTCTGACTAGATGACCCGGCAGACTTCGTACTTATTTAGAAAACGTTTGTATGGGAAATAGAAAAGGGCTATTTTTAGGGTTTTCCCGGCGTTATTCGTATTTTTCTTACCTTTTAAATCTTCCCTAGACCTCCGCGAACATTTCAAGACCAAGATAAGATAAATCCGTTTAGACGTTCTCGAGTTTTAGCGAGACTAACGAACAGCAATTCATTTTTATATATATAGATATATCCTTAATATATTGGTAAAATTCAATTATTTAGAACTCAAAATCACACAAAAATCAAATACTTACTTATTACAAGATTTATTAACTGAGCCATATGAAAATTAGACAGTACAGTCAGAAAGAAAACATGGACTGTGAATTTTATTAGAATTAATATGCCTACTTAATTAAATTAAATTAAATTAAATTCGTTTATTGATTCAGACAACAAAAAGATCCATAGATTATAAGTAATAAATTTAAATGTCACACAGTTTCAAAAAGTCATACACACAGAATCAATTTAAGTAATAAATATGTTTTGCATAGGGGTTAATCAGGCTTGACGTCCAGTGTCTTTGCAGATTACTGCAATGTCTTCCAGCCAGAACCCCTATGAGGCAGTTAGTGTTAATTTTGTTTAATTTTAATAAACTAAGTATTCTTTTTAACTCCAAAGATGACAGAATAACAAATAGCCCGTACAATACCTACGTCATGCATACAAATTCAAAAACAACCCAGTAAATCTCAATTTTATTGCTTATTTTATTGCTTACATTAGCTGAGCAATAAGTGAGCCGCACCGTCGAGATAATTGCTCAAATAAATTGCTCATAATTTTGGGATGAGATACGCGTGTTGTTTCAAATTAAATATTTCGCCCATAATTGGACGGATGCTGTGTTTAGACAAGATTCTGTTATCTTACCTAAAAGCAACGCCACACTGACGCCAACGTCAGACCTGGGGCCTTACCACGAAGTCTTCCAGAACGATTCCGTTTTAGAAACGTCACATTTGAAGCTTGAAGTGATACTACTACAATACAATTTGCATAGGTCATGGTACGAAATAACAATGTAATATTGATTCGGTAATGTTTATGAATTCGTGGTGAGGCCCCTGGGGTCTTACCACAAGCTCTTACAAACTTCATGTTTCAGGAACGTCACATTTCAAGCTTGAAGTAACTCTACTTCAATACGATTTTACAGGTCACGGTACGAAATATCGAAAGTATTATTACTTTGATATTGCTCAAAGAGCTTGAGGTAAAGCCCCAAGCAGTGTTCGGCGTATTGTCTCGCTTCGATTATCAGTCAACAGTATCTAACTACGGAAAAGGGCAATAATGCAGCTAGTCTTTGTATAATAGTCAATAGTCACAATAGTCAACATTTCATCATCATTCTCCTGTCCTTATCCCACGCGTGGGGTCGGCACAACCATGTTGTCTTCCTCCACTCACTCCTATCATTCGTCAACTCTAGTCTACTCCTCTTACATTCATTTTTCACACAATCAAACCACTTTTTCTTTGGCCTTCCTCTACTTGCGTACCCAGATACACTAATACCCATAACTTTTTGGTGACATGGTTTCCATCCCTCCTCATCACGTGTCCATCTATGCTAATCTAGCACTCCTCATCTTTTCAGTTACAGACAGTTTTGAATAGTCAATATTTATGCATTAGAATATAAATTGACTATTGACTATAGATCGTCTACAGTGGCAGTCGGTGTGGGACTGTCTTTAACATTAACTTTTTAATTTATTTTCCATTCAGCGTGGTAATGTCATCGAGGATTCTGTCAGTCATTTGGATCTTTTCATAAAATACGAGTATAATAAAATATGTAGGTACTAGCTTCCGCCCGCGGCTTCGCCCACGTGATACCTTAAAAAACAAAAACATCGTTATCCCACGGGAACGGTACATTTTTTCAGGATAAAATGTAGCCTGTATGTTATTCCAGACCATAATCTATATCTGTGCCAAATTTCATTCAGATCTGTTCAGCCGTTGTAGCGTGAAAGAGTAACAAACATACATCCATACATCCATCCATCCATCGATCCATCCATCCATCCATCCATACATTCTTACAAACTTTCGTGTTTATAATATTAGTAGGATATCAAATGCTATGTATTTTTTTTTATTAATTATGTAAATATCTTTTACCCGTCTGCGAAGCGAAGAAGGAGGGTTATGTGTGTATGTATTTTGTATGTATACAATTACTTTTGGCTGTCACTGTAGCCCAAACGGCTGGACGGATTTTGACAAATGTGTCATTGCATTGGTACAAAATGTCAAAAAATCTGTCTGTAAAAATCTATTTTCAGTTACGTTTAAATCGGTTTTTATATTTTTTGCATTAACTAAGGTGGTAGGTACAGTTAATCCAACGGGTCTAGGCATTCGTGAAGTTAGCCACAGGTGCGTTGCGCATGTACAGTTCCTTTCCCCCCTCCTCATACCTTCAATTGCTCCCGAAAAACGATAATGCGCAGCTCTTGCGGCTAACTTCACGAATGCCTATATTCGTTGAGGGAACTATACTAAGGTTCTAATAAGGTGTGAAATCATATTTTATTTTGTTTCAGACACCAAAATGAATGCGCACGCGATGATACTGATGATAGCTGTCCAACTGACAGCTGTCAGTATGGTAAGTTTGTATAATATTTGAACTGACGCGGTAATGACAAATGTTAATAGTTGTCTCAAATTACTCTATTGTTATTAATTAATCTCATATTACCAAATTCTAAGCAAATTAATGAGCGCAAACTACAGTCGCTGTAGTACGCTGTGATAGGATAGTTAGCTACGTGAGGTTTTAGTACTCAACTATCCGCTAGAGGCGCTGTAGGCAAGTTTTCATACATTTTTTTAACTACAGTCGCTAGCGAGTGTAGATTGTGAAAACTCATGGTAGACCTACAGTACATGCGTAAACTCGCACCTGTGGCTAACTTCACGAATGCCTAGATCCGTTGGATGACCTATACGTGACTCGCTACGCTTATCCCTTGAATGACTTGTTTCACAACCCAGAAAAGAAAGAAAGAAAAAATACTATATTTGATATCAAGTAAATAATCTCTGACTACCCTCTGAGTGTCCTCAAAGATCTAAGTAACTAGAGATCTGAGGAGAATCTACCGAAACCTGGAGATTACAGTCGTGTGGGGTTTTTTTTATTAGGTTTAATACTTCTATGCTTCGGGGATAACATATCTTAGATCCTTTCCGATTATCAGACAAAAGTCTTTGGTGTCAGGTATTTTCTTCAAAGGAGTATATAGTTGGCACAACGAGTCGAGGCATTCGTGAAGTTAGCCGCAAGAACTGCGCAGTATCATTTTTCGGGAGCAATTGGAGGTATGGAGAGGGGCGGTGGGACTGTACATGGGCAAACTCGCACCTGGGGCTAATTTCACGAATGCCTAGATCCGTTGGATAAACTGTACTTAGCTCATTCAAAAAGACGTATTTTTGTGTGAATACATTGAGTTTCACTTTCTCTTTTGAAAACATCGTGACTATTGAGGTATTCACTTAGTATAGTACCTCTACCAGCATATTTGTCGGTGAGTTGAGTACCTATGTAAATTAAGTGGCGACACTTTTACTTTTAAAGGCTTGTTCTTTTGAACATATTTCACAGGGGCCTACCACAAGCTCTTACAAACCATTATATTAAAGAAACGTAACATTTCAAGCTTGAAGTAACACTACTTCAATACAATTTTTATATGATGCCCGCGTAACGAAGACGGCTTATTTTTTCCGAGACCTCCATAAAATATCATTATATTTTAGCAAATGTATACAAAAACTTGACATATTATATATTTAAACCTTTCTTGAGAACCACTCTTTCCATAGGTGAAAACAGCATGAATATCGGTGCAATACTTTTTGAGTTTATAGCGAAAGAGAGGGAGACGCGGCGGAGGACTTTTTATTATATGTAGTGATGGTACGAAATATGAAAGTTATTATTACTTTGATATTGCTCGAAGAGTTTGTGGTGAGACCCCTGTTCTGACTGACAACGCCTGAGCTATATCACCGATCCGAAATATTGAGGTCATTTTTGAAATTCAACCTGAGAATATAATAGTGAGGAGTTAAAGTGTGTGATAAAAAATACTAACAGTAAAAAATCGCGGAAACTCCACTATTTAAGTTAAAATTTATAGTCTTATATATAAAAATATAATTGCTGTTCGTTAGTCTCGCTAAAACTCGAGAACGGCTAAACGGATTTATCTTATCTTGATCTTGAAATGTTCGTGGAGGTCTAGGGAAGGTTTAAAAGGTAAGAAAAATTCGAATAACTGCCGGTAAAACCCTAAAACACAAAACTACCCTGTTTTTTGTTATTTTATTTTTAATACTTGTTTCTTTTGTATAAATTTAATTATTATAGAATACCGAAAGCTGTATTTAAGATAAATGTAAATACTCTGTAGTATATAATAAGGTTTCTCAGTAAGTGATTTGTTGTAAATCTTATGAGAAATAAATAATCTTTAAACTTAAAAATAGCCCTTTTCTATTTCCCGTACAAACGTTTTCTAAATAAGTACGAAGTCTGCCGGGTCAGCTAGTGTTTGATAATTATTACCAATAGATATCTAATTCGGTATAGCTTTGCAAACGATTAGGTTAGTATCTCAGTGTAAGTTGTAGGTTAATCACTTACATAATTAAGGTTAACCGATAATTCCCAAAATGTAGTTAAAAAATTAGGTTTATAGGTTTTTAATAAATTCTTGGTAATAATAATGAGGGAGCACTAGTGGTGAAGTGGTAGCACCCCTGCCTCACGATCCGAAGGTCGTGGGTTCAAACCTGGGGCCTTACCACGAAGTCTTCCAGAACGATTCCGTTTAAGAAGTGATATTTGAAGCTTGAAGTAACACTACTTCAATACAATTTGCATAGGTCATGGTACGATATAACAATGTAATATTAATTCGGTAATGTGTTATGAATTCGTGGTGAGGCCGCAGGTCGTGCAATAATGAGTTTTTCTATTAGAAAAATGTATGTGCACAATGCCAGTGCTCCTAAACGGTGAAGGAAAACATCGATTTGAACACTCATTTCGACTTGCAGGTTTCCTCAGCAAAGCAGCAGGTCCAGCTGTCAGACTCCTACCTTCCTGTAGCGATGCAAATCATCGCCCACCTCTCCGACCAGATGGCGTTCGAGACGCGAGATGACGTCACTCCCTCCACTCCCCGGCCGACTACTACCACCACCAAGCCGAATACCTGGACCACTACTACTACCCGGCCAAATACCTGGTCCACTACTACCCGGCCGAATACCTGGACGACTACTACCCGACCAAATACTTGGACTACTTCTACCTGGTCCACTACTACCCGGCCGAATACCTGGTTCACGACTACCCAGCCGTATGTGACGTCATCGTGGCCGTCTAAGCCCACTAACGGATGGTGGATGGGTTTTACTACCACTAAGAGGTTGTGCTTTGTACATTTGCATAAAAATTCTGTTTAATTTGTTTTCATGGTATTTTTCAGGAATATTTTACTGGTCACTATTTTTTTCTTTGACACTGAAGAAACTTTGTTGTGATTCTAATTAAAACAATGAAGAATGTTTAAATTTTGACCTTTTAAATTAGCTCTCCATATTCTCGGTCAAAAATAAAAATATATAAGTGAAAGAATTAATTCGATACGTTTCGAAGTTTTCTTCAACTACCTAGTTTCCGATTTATATAAGTAAACGTACGATGCGTTGTAAATTGACGTCACATGCGGTCACGTGACTGTTAGCGGAACTCGATATTTATCGATGTTTAAATGCCTGTAAAATCAAAACTAGATATTTTTGACTACAGCAAAAACTAGTGTATTTGTATAAATACAAGCTTTCAACCGATTTGGCATACCTATTAACATTCCTAATTCCAGACAATGTTGGTCTGACAAAAATGTGTAGGACGAATGCGCAAATGAGATACTGAGATTCAGTCCCGCCCCAATTCAAAGTACTTATTTAGTACCTAGGTATAGGTTTTCAGGATATAATTTCATTCTCCTGTCCTTATCCCTCGCGTGGAGTCGGCACATGTTTTCTTCTTCCACTCACTCCTATCATTCGTCAACTCTGAGTCCACTCCTCGTATCATCACATTTATATCATCTTTCACACAATCAAACCACTTTTTTCGGATACTCACCTCCAAGATAACTGTTGTAAAAAATTAATTAATTAATTAATTGTCTACATTAATTTTACTAATTAGTTTTAATAGTATAAGTATTTTGAAGGTGACTATACCATAATCTGGGCAAGCTAGTACTTCAACTAAGTTACTAAACGCTTTGTAAATACAAGTCAAGAAATCAAGAAAGTCTAAAAATCTAATTGGTGGCAATTTTGGACAACTTTTGGTGTCTTTGGATTTTTTTAATAGTTATAGTAGATGATTGAAATAGTTAACTAGTAGATGATTTTAAATAGTTAGCCAGCAGATGATTGGAAATTGTTAACTAGTAGATGATTTAAAATAGTTACTTATAGATGACTTAAATATTAACTAGTAGATGATTTTAAATAGTTAACTAGATGATTTTAAATAGTTAACTAGATGATTTTGAAAACTCCTAAATTTCCAGGTCCGAGCTGACCACACCGTTCCACAAGCCAGGTCTCTACGCCCCCTTCTCCCCCCCGAAGCCGTTCTTCAACCGCTTCCAGTCCAGGAACTTCCTCCTGCCGCTGTACAACGCGCAGTACACGGTCCTGGAGCCGCAGGAGACCAGGTCCGAGGACCCGCTCCTGGCGATACAGGAGGAGGAGGTGAATCCTCTGGTGGAGCCTGGCCCGGAAGACGCGCCCCTGCTCCCCCCACACTTTGATGTCAAGATTTCCAGCAGGTATGATGATGAGATATCTTGTGATAGAGATGCCATTATCCGGCATCCGGCTATGCCGCCTGTGTATATTTTTTTGCAATGCTCAACAAGGGCGAATAAGTTTTAAGTGCAATATTTTTAAGACCAATTTAACGCTTAGGAAATAAACACCTTGACTCTTGATTCCGGCCTTTTTTAGCCGGATACCGAATAGCATAACATTTATTAATTGTTGAATTTAGATAATTAAAATAATTCAATTATACGAATCAATTTTATCTATAAATAATAACTTTTTAACAAAAAAATTAAACCACAGAAAAAACTGAAAAGAAAAATATAATACAAACAATCAATGAACAAATATCACTAAATTGCCTAAAATTTAACAAAATCAAATTAACAATGCAACGTGAAATGGTACGAAACATCAAAGTTACAACATTATTACTTCGATATTGCCCGAAGAGCTTGCGGTAAGAATATTCACTAAACAAAAGGATATCATATTCATATTCATATGTAGGTAATAAGTAATGTAATATTCATATTTTTTTAAAAGGGTTTTCTTACAGATCTGATGGCTTCCTCCTGGAGGATGTGAGTGATGAGAGCCTGCAGTACCTGTCTGATGATGTACGGGATATGGTGAAGATGGCGCGCGACCCTCACGACGAGAGAGTTCTGGACATCTGGGAGAGGGCTGGAGCGCAGGTATACATTCTGACGACCTCAGTGGCGCAGCGGGCGAGAGTCCGCCTGCGACGCAAGAGGTTGCGGGCTCGAATCCCGCCTCGGAACAAATTTGTGTACGATCTGCAGAAATTTGTTCCGTTGGTCTGGGTGTTATCTATGTATAATAAAAAACATCTATCTATGTATATAATGTATTAAATATATCAGTTATCTAGAGCCCATAACGCAAGCTTTGAGTAGCTTACTTTGGGGCTAGATGATGCTGTGTGGATTGTCCAGCATTATTTATTTATTTATTTATCTTCTTGCTACCTAACGCTGGTGGTGTAGTGGTAGCACCCCCGCCTTATGATCCGAAGGTCGTGGATTCAAACCTGGTCGTACACCAGTTAGTTTTTCCATTCGAAAAATTTATGTGCGCAATGCCAGTGCTCTTAAACGGTGAAGGAAAACATCGTGAGGAAACCGGCATTCCCAAAAAACCGGAAACCCTAGAACCGAAAATTCGAAAGTATGTGTCATAGGTTAGAAATCTTATTAGCGGCGATTGGCTTGCAACATGACGGAATACTAATTACAGTCCAAAATGTGGGCATGTACCAAATGTCATGTTTGCACGTGCCTATGACTACCCTCATTAGATATCCTTAAAGATGTAAGTAACTAAAGATGTGAGGAAGATATCTACCGAGCCCGGGGATTACAGTCGTGATAATAGTTTTCTTATTTTTTTTATTTTTTCAATTCGCACTTAGGCGGTTTATTTACTTTGATTGTGAACTGCCGAGATTCAAACCCACTTTCATTTCGTTCCCAGCCGGCGGTGGCCACGAAGGCCAAGCTGTCAGGGTCCAACCTGAGACTGCTGCTTCTGTATGACCTCCTGAGCAGAGACGCCAAGAGGCAGAGGCTGAGCGACTACAGTGTGAGTACCAGTCCCAACAGTGGGACACCTGACCGGCCTCACAGCTCAGTACGTCTACCATGAGTTGTCACATTTAGATCGGCTGACGTTACTACAGCAGTAATAGTACGTTACTATGACATCTGTCAAAATTGATACTCATGGTACAAAATTCTAAGCAATTGAATGAAGCGCAAACTACAGTCGCTGTAGTACGCTGTGACGTAGGATAGTTAGCTACGTGACGTTTTAGTGCCCAACTATCCGCTAGAGGCGCTGCGAATGTTGTGAACGCGAGATGTTGCAATTATTGAGTAGGTATGTGTTATTCTGATGTGTAAGCTTGCGTGAAAGAGTAACAAAAATACATCCATACATTCTTATCTTACAAACTTTCGCGTTTATTATTAGTAGGATTTAGGATATACCTACATAGTAGAATTTGGGCAGAAGGCAGAGCTACTGAGCTACCAACTGAGCTGTGAGGCCAGTCAAGTCTGTTTTCATTAGTTTTCAAAACGTAATTATCAAAATAACTATAGCACCAGTGTCACATAAGTAGTGACAGTTCACCCAAGGGACAGTGTTATCCAGTCATGATCACTAGAACTTTACGACGCTAAATGTAGCAATTTATACGACGTCGTTACTAACCTTGTAACAACGCAGACAACGAAAGCCTATAACAGGCCTATAACACTTGTAAAGCGTAGACAGGGATCATAATGTGCTTTTACGCGATTGTCGTAAAATTTTCAGTGCCATTCAGACACTGTTTCCACTTACACACGAGAATTGACGTGCGTATCGTTTCGGTAGAACGGACGAAACTTTGGCACGAAGTTCGTTATGTGACTCAAGCCGGGAGCATAGAAGTATAAACAAATAAATAAATAAATAAATAAATAATGCTGGACAATCCACACAGCATCATCTAGTCCCAAAGTAAGCTACTCAAAGCTTGTGTTATGGGTACTAGATAACTGATATATTTAATACATATTATATACATAAACAGATTTTTTTTTATTTTTTATTATACATAGAAAACACCCAGACCAACGGAACAAATTTCTGCAGATCGTACACAAATTTGTTCCGCGGCGGGAATCGAACCCGCAACCTCTTGCGTCGTAGGCGGACTCTCGCCCGCTGCGCCACAGAGGTCGTCAAAAAATATATATATATTGGTGGACGTTTCACACAGAACTATCCAGCCTCAAACTAAGAAAAGCTTTTATTATAGGAACTAGATAACTAGTAGAATACTCAATAACTAAGTATATATTTTTTATAAAGACAATAATATTATGTACCCACAGAAAAAAACATCTGCGTTCATACCACAATGTTTATCATAAATGAGAATCGAACCCATATCCGACAGTGCAAAAGGCAAGTCTAAGGCACAAAGTAAGCTAGAGTAGCTAACACGTTGCGTTGCGTATGTGTTGTATCCAACAGAATTAATTACAAAAAAATAAATAAATAAGGTACTAGGTCTGAATGGCTGCGGGATGTCTTGGATCGACTGGCAAAATAATAACTTGCAACGGTCAAAAAACACACACGATACGAGATCGCATCAGCACGTTACGACGACGTATCGTGTGTATGTGTTTTAGCTCTAACAATGGAAACGCGTCTCAACGTCAACCTAAAACTATTCTCGCAAAATTGGATTGCAAGATTCCATCAACTTTTTTATTTTCATCAGATTTACAAATAATAAAAAAATAAAAAGGCTTTTATCGATATCTATCGAATTGATAAGTATAATAAAAAGGTCTTTACGTCTATGTACTTATAGGTACCTACATATTATTTAATTTCTCCAATATTTAAATAAGTAGGTATATATTATTCAAAAAGGTATTGTACGAGTATAATATCATTTATCTAATTTAAATACATACAGGCATAAAATGTGAAACAATTAATGACTAGGACTCTATGGAAATATAAACAACGCCATCTAGCCTCAAACTAATAAAGTTTAATCACAATGTTTTTTCCTTATTTTTTTTTATTTAAAAATATATTGGTGTACGACCGATTCGAACCGACAACCTCAGGGCTGGAAAGTAAGGTCGCTATACCTACCGCTACACCGCGAGTGTAAATAATTGTATAACATGGTTAAAATTCTAAGACAATGTTTTTACAATGTAATTTACAATAAAGACGAAGATAAATTAGTTTTGTTGGTTCAAACACCTGAGGCTCGAAATTTGTATGAGTTGAGGCCGCCGTCCACTAGAGCGGCTCGAGTGCTCTACTAATAGAAGCCTGAAACAAGTGCGGTTATCTGACATCATTCAGAGCGCTAAGCGAAATAATTACGTTATTTCAAATTTATTAAACCTAGGGGTGTACGGGGTTCCAACATCCACCATCTTCGGTACCCAAGCCAACCTCACCTGCACGTGGTGCACCCTGCTAAATAACAAACGAGGCTCTGGCAGCCGGCTGATGGCGGCATAGCACAGCCTACATCGGCACAGCTAAACACTCTGGCCGTCGACGGGCAGCAGCGTTGGCGGTGCGATAAGCTGTGTCCTGCGATCCCCAACCCGCTTGCCCAGCGTGGGGATTATGGGCATAAACCCCCTTATGATAGGTACAAATAGGAAATGGCCCCCAGTTCCCGGCCGTCATGCTATTCCTGGCCATGGTAGCGGCCATGGTAACGGCGTGACAGGGGGTGCTAAGAATCACCGGGCTACCGAAGGCTACCTCAAACAACTGACCCTGGCAACGTACAATGGACGAACTCGACGAGGCTCGACGAACATCTAGTGCAGTTGGAAGTGGAGCTGGAGAACATAAGGTGGCATGTCCTGGGGTTGTGTGAAGTTCGTAGAGAGGGAGAAGACACCATTACCCTAAACTCGGGCCATCTTCTGTACTTCCGCGAGGGTGACCAAAAATCACAGGGTGGCGTTGGGTTTCTCGTCAATAAGGCCCTCTGTAACAACGTTCTACAAATCTCCAGTGTGTCGAACAGGGTAGCGTACCTGATCCTTCGACTATCCAAGCGGTATAGTATGAAGATCATTCAGGCATACGCACCGACCTCGGCACATCTGGATGATGAGGTGGAGGATATGTACGAGGACATATCCAAAGCTTTGCATAACACCACGAAGGCTCACTTCAACGTTGTTATGGGGGACTTTAACGGCAAAGTGGGAGTCCAAGTTGGTGACGAATCCAGAGTGGGCCCGCATGGATATGGAAGCAGAAATCACAGGGGGCAAATGCTCGTCAACTTCCTAGAGAAGGAGGGTGATGAAATCGTTCTTTAAGAAGCCCCACAGGAAGTGGACGTGGCGAAGCCCCGATAATGTGACAAAAGAGATCGACTTCATTACGACGGATAAAAGGCACATATTCAGAGATGTCTCCGTGATCAACAGGTTTAATACCGGATCTGATCACAGACTTGTCCGAGGCTCTCTGAATATCAATCTTAAGATTGAAAGAAACCGTCTGATGAAGTCCACGCTCCGACCCAATCTGCTCCAGATCATGGCGGGCACCGAAAAGTTTCAGAAGCTTCTTGGTGATAGATTCGTTGCTGCGGAACCCACCGAGGACGTTGATGAGGCCCTACGAAACGTGGTTGGAGCACTAAGGGACGAGGGCATCAAATTCCGCCAAATGCAGCCTAAAGGCAAGAAGTCCAAACTTTCGGATGAGACTTTTCGGCTAATGACAAAAAGACGGGAAACCACTCAGGCCACTTCGTCAGAGAGGCCAGACCTGAACAAGCGAATTGCGAAGATGGTACGGCGCGACCTTCAGAGCTCCAACACACGTCTCATTGAAGAGGCAATAGAGCGAAACCGAGGGTC
The DNA here is from genome assembly GCA_963675405.1 of Cosmorhoe ocellata. NCBI lineage: Eukaryota > Metazoa > Arthropoda > Insecta > Lepidoptera > Geometridae > Cosmorhoe > Cosmorhoe ocellata. The sequence continues at coordinate 9,096,511 of OY776265.1, read as the reverse complement.
CAAAGTATTCACTCAGCAGCTTGGCAGGAGCCATCTGACGAAGTTAACAACACGCGATGGCCGAACCGTATTGTCAAAGCCGGAGATATTGTCAGAGATCGAGGACTTCTATGGCCGGCTATATGCGGCACATGCTTCTTGCCCCCAGCGTAACAGCCACGATTCCAGAGCCACCCTCACCCGCCACTACACCGACGACCTGCCAGAAATCAGCAAAGACGAGATCGTGTTGGCCCTGGGACAGCTTAAAAATGGAAAAGCCCCCGGTGAAGACGGAGTGACCTCAGAGCTTCTGAAGACAGGAGGAGCTCCTGTTGTGCAGGAGCTGCAGAACCTCTTTAACTCCGTCCTTCTCTGTGGGAGAACTCCAAAGGCGTGGAACGAGAGCTTGGTGGTTTTGTTTTTTAAGAAGGGAGATAAGACTCTTCTTAAAAATTACAGACCCATCTCGCTCTTGAGCCACGTTTATAAGCTATTCTCTCGGGTTCTCACGAATCGTCTCGCCAGAAGACTCGACGAATACCAGCCACCGGAGCAGGCCGGGTTTCGCGGAGGATATGGCACCATAGACCACATTCACACAGTGAGGCAGATTATACAGAAGTCAGAAGAGTATAATCAGCCCCTGTGTCTGGCTTTTGTGGACTATGAGAAGGCCTTTGACTCTGTCGAAACCTGGGCTGTTCTGGAATCCTTACAGCGATGCCAAGTAGACTTTCGTTATATCGAAGTGTTGAGATGTCTGTACGAAGCCGCCACCATGAGTGTCCGAGTACAGGACTAGCAGTCTAAGCCCATCCAGCTGCGCAGAGGAGTGAGACAGGGAGATGTAATATCTCCGAAACTGTTCACAAGCGCGCTGGAGGATATGTTTAAGACTTTGGACTGGAAAGGCATGGGCATAAGCATAAATGGCGAGCACATTTCACACTTACGATTCGCAGATGACATAGTCTTACTGGCGGAGTCGCTGGAGGAGCTGCAACAGATGCTGGACGACCTAGCATCAGCCTCGCGGATGATGGGTCTCGGCATGAATTTGGATAAGACCAAAGTCATGGTTAATAACCGAATTGACCCGAGACCTGTCGCTGTTAATGGCAACCTTCTTGAAGTTGTTTCGCAGTACACATACCTCGGACAGATTTTACAGTTAGGTAGAGACAACTTTGAGAAGGAGGCTAAGAGGAGGATTCAGCTGGGTTGGGCAGCTTTTGGAAAGTTACGTCGAGTCTTCTCGTCACCCATACCACAATGTCTGAAAACGAAAGTTTTCAACCAGTGCGTCCTACCTGTCATGACATACGGAGCCGAAACGTGGACACTCACGGTCCACCAGTTTAAAGTCGTTTTTTTGACATTATTTTTCTTTGATTAAAATACTACTTAGTTTAACTCCGAACGACTTTGCGTATTTCTATTTTCATAGAAACTATGCCATACCATTTTATTTCCATCGGTTTTTAGCGAAATTAAAGTATCTCTTGATTTAATACAGATAAGATTAAAACAGGAGGACAGGGCGCAATGGCGCTCATTGGGGGAGGCCTATGTCCAGCAGTGGACTGCTATAAGCTGATGATGATGATGATGATGATGATTAATATTAAAACAAAAAACATAATAATCATGTATAAATCTTATTTAATCAAATTAAGTTTCGTTGAGATCAACTCTGTTATTACGACGCAAAGGTAACAAAAATTCAAACATTCAAAGTTTAGCATTTGTATTATTTATTAGTCTGATATTTTAAATTAGCCGGGGCCAAAAATTTACCGAAACATTAATATTTTATGTTCCTTCAATTTCAATTTACTTTTCCTTTTAAAGTGAATTTAACGTTTTATCTTAAGACGTTAATAAATCTTCGGTTCCCAAAAAGACGATAACATCGTTTTCCTCGAGCGTGTGGTCAAATCGTGTTTTATGAGGATCCTTTTTGGCCGGAACTTTTTATGTTTTTTATTTATTATTTAAAGCACTGACGTCCTAAGTGACCACATTCTTATTTTTTTATTATATTGCTTATTTATTTTTATATCATGTATACAAATATGGGCAAAATTCATGTGCCTCATGTTCAGACATGCTTCTGACTATCCCCTTTATTATTCTCATAGATATATGTAACTAGAAAACTGAGAAGATGTCTATCCAAATCTTGGGATTATAGTCGTGATCATGTCTGTTTTTTATTTATAGACAGATGCATAATTATGTTACCTACCTACTTAGTTTTTTTATTGTATTTTGTCTTCAATATTAACAATAAGTAGGTATTACAGTAGATGCATCTCTTAAGAGCCTAATGCTCCATCCACACTCTCGCGAGGCGCCTCCTAGAGGCTCTTGGCTCGAGTTTTGGCGAGTGGAGGCGGCAGGAGTGTTAGCCAACCACACTCTTGATTTATTCAGTTGCCCGCTACGTCTACTTCACGTCGTCCATTGACTCGAGCCCGAAAAACCGATAGGTACAAAGCGGAGCGACAGAGAGGCGAGGGAAGACGACAATAATGTATTAAGATGTCTGTTTATGTGCTATTTGCAGGAACATTGGATAATGAATATCTCCACCGTGCCAAGTCGGGATTTATCTAAGGGTAGATTCAATATTTATATTCGAAATAGTTAATAATACCAAAGTACATGATTTGGAAGTGTACGTTCTCCCGCACCCGCGTTCCCTCATGTAGCCTCGTGGAGAGTCTGGATGGGGCATAATAAGGATATGAACTACATAATCCATGTTTATGATACAAACTTTAGGATATTGTCATAATTCTAGGGCTTCTCTCCCGACGTGATGAAAGTCCTGGTAGAGTCTTCGACCGGAGGCGCGCGCCAGCAGCTCAGAACAGCCCTCTCCAAGATGGTGGAGCGTCACGACTGCGGGCACGACTACGCCAACAACAGAGCTAGGGAGATGGTGGACGAGCTGGCAAAAGACGAATCCAAGCTCAGTTCTGAGCTGAGGTATCTCCAGCCTTTAGTTTATAAGTTTTAGATCTTACAGGATGATTACAGATTTTTATATTAGATCTCGATGCATTTAAAAATGGTATATTGGTAAGTCCTGGCCTTTGAATTGGTGAGTGACTTATACAATAAAATACACGGTAGGAACATTTTTGCGGTCGACCATATTACAAGAATCATTAAAATTTAGTAAAAGTATTGCGCTTTAGTGGCCTCTTTACTTTAGTTTGGTTTAAGGCTCGTAAAACTTTACTTTACCTACTCCTTTCAAGTTAAAATACAAAATTGTTTTAGCTTGCCATAATATTCATTAAAATATTTTTATTATTTAAATATTATTATGAGATATTTAATGTTATTTGTTATAATGTACCTACTTCATTATTTTTTTGATTCTGAATGAGATTTTAGTCAATTTATTCTAGTGTTGCATCATGTATTGGTAGGTATTAATATCATTTAATAGGTACATTATGTACTTATTGTATTTATTTAATTAGACTTCGTAAAACTTATATAAAAAAATATATACAAAAGTAATAAAAAAATATTATTGTGATTTATATAATTAAGGCTACCTATTCAATTATTATAAGCTAGATTTACGCAATAAATGTAATAAAATCTATTTATTTATTTTGTGTACCAACCTTCTTTTGGAAAATAGGATTTTTTCGTCATTTTCTTATTCGCTCGATATGACGTAACGCAACAGTGGGCGTTAACCTTTATTATTATCTTTTGGTAAAAAATGTGGAAAAAACAATCACAGACGCCATTTTAAAACACGTCTTCTTTTTGCGTCACCAATTCGAACAAGAGTTGAAAAGATTAAAAAGTGCCTCATAGTTTATAGCTATGCCCGCAAAAGTTAGTAGGTAGGTAAGTAAATATTAAGTACTTACTTACTTACATAATTCTTAGTAACTAAACTCATCCTGTAAACTAAATACTTAATCCTGTTTTTTTCAATTAAGAAATATAACCGTAGATTAAATTGATTTTAAGAGATCAAAAGGTTATTTTAAAGCTAACTGAATTTTCTGGAATTCATGAGAATTTAAGATCAAAAGTATACATTTTGTTAGTCTGTTTACATTAAGCTAGAGTTTTACGTAATTGAATTCAGATAATAATAATCTCACGACGCGGGTCGGTGTGGAGACAGCTAGTTTGGACAAATTATGATAATATGATGTTTTGTAGACATTACTGAAAATCCATCGAAGGAAATCCCGAGAGTTTTGAACAAAACAGCCATCTTTTGTTTAAAATTGACTTGACAACTTGACTATGACTCTGTGATGTCAACGTCACAGAGTCATAGTCAAGTTGTCAAGTCATACTTAAATAAAAATACACTTGACACTGGCGAAATTGTTCTTTATGAGACAGATGCCATAATTGAAGAAGAAGAAGAAGAGTTGGCGGGTTTTTAAACGATGCATTCGACTGTCAACTTTGTAGCTGTAGTTTTTATAGTTTTCTCGTGTTCATATGAGTTTTATCGTGTAATTTTGGTAGTTATTTCTCCAATAAAGCCCGAGTTCTTGATGCGAGTGTAAAATAATAGGTGTAAATTAAAGTAAATACCTAGTGCCTGATAAAGAGCGCTGGTGGTGTAGTGGTAGCACCCCTGCCTCAAGATCAGAAGGTCGTGGGTTCAAACCTGGTCGTGCACCAATGAGTTTTTCCATTCGAAAAAATTATGTGCGCAATGCCAGTGCTCTTAAACGGTGAAGGAAAACATCGTGAGGAAACCGGCATACCCTAGAACCAAAAATTCGAAGGTATGTGTCATAAGTTAGTATTCTTATAAGCAGCGATGGGCTTGCAATCTGTCACGTACGGCATACTAACTAATGTGCAAAATGTGGGCATGTACCAAATGTCATGTTTGGACTTGCCTCTGACTACCCTCTTTAGATATCCTCAAAGATCTAAGTAAGTAACTAAAGATCTGAGGAGATATCTACCGAGCCTGGGGATTACAGTCGTGATCATATTTTTTTATTTTTTTTTACCTAGTGCCTTTCGAGAATTTTGAACAAAACAGCCATCTTTGTTTAAAATTGACTTGACAATTTGACTGACTTGGCAGAATACTATTGATTTAAACACTTGACACTGGCAACTTTAATCAAAAACGAAGAAGAAGAAGAAGAATAAGTTGGCGACCAAACTGTCCCCCTGGCATTTAGGGTCACTTAAAGTCTCGCATTCAACAAAAAACCCTTGTATTTTCGCCATATCAGTCTGTTTATCCTGTCTTTGCGAGTAAGATTTTGAAAGGGGCTAAACTAACCTGCATCATCGAGCGCCTAGCGGAAACTTTGTGGAACTAAAAGTAAAGATACTTACGGGTACCTAACCCGTAAGTATCTGTTAGAACGGTTTCGCACTACGTCCGATCCGATCCGAGAAAACTTGGACCGAATTCGGATATTGCTTACGCACTGGTCCGTCATTATGTAGGTGTATTGCATTTTAGGCTATTTGCTTCTTAGGAAGTTTCACATTTTATACAATTTGCATTTTAGGCATACTACGGTTTTAGATATTCTGAATCGTAGGCATTATGCTTTTTAGACATGACATTTAGGCATTTTACTTCTTAGGCAACTTAAAAAAATTAGACTTTCTGATCAGGAAGCCGATCTCTGATACAAATCCAAGCAATTCAGGAGCCACATTTTGGCATACGTCATTTTACGAGACGGAAATAACGAATGACGGAAAGAAATCGGACGGCGGAAATCGGATCTAGTGCGTTAATTACCATAGAAATAAATCTACAACTACTCAGGACCGTATTTTCATAGGTTCGGACTTCGGATCGGACGTAGTGCGACACCGCTTTATTAGTCGCTGTCGAACTGAAATCCACTCCATCCGCTCGTACGAACCTTTACGGAGGTTTAAACTTTTATTTGCCGTGTTCCTAAGAGAATACATTTCAGACTGAAATAAAGCGTGAGGTAGGTAGTGTCCTGAAAATTTCGCTATATCAGGAAAACCTTTTAAAGATATTTTCCCGCATTTTTATAAGGACGGTTCCAGACGACAAACAGTCTCAGAGGAAATTAGGAACCGTGTCTAAATCGTCTCAGCTTAGTCAGCCGTATGCACAAAGACATAGAGCTGACTAAGCCACCATGATTAGCTGCTCTAGAACAGTGGTGGTCTAGTGGTGGTGGTCCTGAGGTCGTAGGTTCGAATGCGGGCATCTATGGATTTTTCTGTTCAAATAATTATGCGATAGCATTAGATACTCTCCAACGCAACTGAAATCGAAAATATTTGGTGTGCCAAATGAGCGAGCTATCTCATTTCGTGTGGCACCAAAATGGCGCGGGCTCAGTACCGCATGGGCATATCTACAATTTAAATCTTTGCTCCAACGGTGATTTTTTCGGATGGGTGACCGCGCCTCTTTTTGCACTCCATAGAAATTTTCCAATTATGCGATAATCAATAATTTATTGATGAATTTTGCGGAAAAAGCGGAGGTAACTAGTTCAATATAACTTTATAACACTTGTATAGTATGTAAATGTCAACGTAGACAATTGAATCTTGCCAAACGTGAAGTTATCCGAATGGATGCGTTTGCGCAATGTTTTCAAAATAAGTATTTGCATCCTTCAAACTTTTCGGTTGCCTAGATCCTATCGATCATATATTACGTACCTACACTATTATTTTTACATTATTTACTATTATTTTATTTTTTCTTCTTATTAAACTCGATTAAATAATAAAACGCCGCCAGCGTCTCGTAGACGCTCCCATCTGGCGGTGATTTGGATCGGTTGAGCTATCTATAGATCGTTTGCAACGATCCTTAGGGAGCTCAATTGCTTCACTTATATTTTATAAATAGTGTATACCTATATTAAGATATAGTTCTGTATATTTCTCTAAATAAATTAGGTAAGTTTATATTTGAGTTGACTTAATTCTATGTCCTTAGGTACTTACTACATTATTAGTCATGTATAGTACCTATACATATTAGGTATCTGTATATTGACGACCTCTGTGGCGCAGCGGGCAAGAGTCCGCCTGCGACGCAAGAGGTTGCGGGTTCGATTCCCGCCTCGGAACAAATTTGTGTAGGTACGATCTGCAGAAATTTCTTCCGTTGGTCTGGGTATGTATGTATAATAAAAAATATCTATCTATGTACCTATATCATGTATTAAATATATCAGTTATCTAGTACCCATAACACAAGCTTTGAGTAGCTTACTTTGGGGCTAGATGATGCTGTGTGGATTGTCCAGCATTATTTATTTATTTATTATTATTATTATTATATTGTATAACTTTATTTATTTGTACTTATTCTGCATTATATCTATAAATAAGTTATTTTTAAACCGATAGGTACAACATGCGCTTACTAGCTATACTAACTAAGTATAAAACTTGTCTTATCACAAAAGTGACAGAGAATACAAATGTCAAAAAATACAATATGGCTGTAAAAATCTATTTTTATTTTTTGCAAATCTTTTTTAGTTACCTACCTACGTTCGGCTCTTTAGTCGACTGGCCCCGGAAAAAACTGGCCCTACGGGGCCAGTTGACCTAATGCATTTAATTTATTACTTTTTTTTAGTCGACTGGGCCCATTACTAATATGAACAAAAAATCTATTGTCTTTTTCAAATCCATGTACAGATATGTAAAAAACGTACTCAGAGAAATAAAATGAAACACCATTTTTATAAATATGATACTAATGTATAGTGGGTTCTTTTGCTTAGAACTAGTCAAAATCAACAATATACATAGTATATCGACAAAAGATGAAACACTTTTCTTCTTGACTATTCTAATAATAAATTCTGTAAGTGGGGCCAGTTGACCAATTCAAAACATGCATTAGGTCAACTGGACTCGAGGGGCCAGTCCGAGCGGGGCCAGTCGACTAAAGAGCCCTACGTTCAGTCGGTTTTTTTATTTTTTGCAATAACCAATAAAATACTAGCTCTATTATATTATTTTACCTGGATTAGGTTATCAATAGATGGTGGGTAATGGTATATGCAAATAGAAGCCTATGCCCAACAGTGGGTGACGTCCGGGTGCGAATAAAGATGATAATGGGTCATCCATAGACACGTCACACGAATTTCATGATTTTTTGCCCCTCCTATGTGCGACGTCACATGTCGACAGACAAAACATTTGGCATCTTATACTTACACAGATATAGTTGTAAGTACTTAAATACTTACATAGTTTTGAGGTTTTCGTAAAGTAGTATTATAAAGTTCGTGTTTTAACACTTAGATTATACTTAACCGTTTGTCATCCGGTTTTATAAGTTTTAAAATAACTGAATAAAATCATAATTATAATTGAATAACGGGTATTTATCACGTACCTATTTTGTTTTTATTCCCGACGTTATTAATAGGTACGTGATAAATACCCGTTATTCAATTATAATTATGTCATCAAATCACTGAATAAAATCGTTCGATAAAATTCATAAATTTTCAAATTCCTACTTCTTAATAGATTTTGAAATTTAGAACCCCTCCCACCCCCTTGTCACACAATGTCACACGTTGTCGACCCCCTACCCCTTAACGTGTGACGTAATTTATGGATGGCCCCTTATGAAGATACAGTTCCTCCAACGGATCTAGGCATTCGTGAAGTTAGCCACAAGTGCGAGTTTGCGCATGTCCAGTCCCACAGTCCCTCTCTACTCCAATTGCTCCCGAAAAACGATACTGCGCAGCGCCTGCGGCTAACTTTACGAATGCCTCGCCTCGTTGGGCCATCTGTACCTACTTCATAGATCAATATGTACTTTTAAACTTACGCGATCTGAACACATCATTATTAGTATTAGACGGGTATTTATCGCGTTCAAATTACCTTATCTTTTCCCGACGTTTCGACAGGTTTGCACGCTGTCGTGGTCACGGGTAGACTCTATTCATAGATCATCCTAGCTCGAATTTGCTGGATTGAATATCCACAAAAAGCCCCCCCACAGCAACTGGAGGACTTTACCGATCAAATCCAGGAGATACACGAACGGGCCTCGAGGAGTAACATCCTCTACGTCATCCAAGTCGAAATCATCATCAAAGTCATCATCTATCTCGTTCCTTGTCTCATTCGGTGTTTCCAACTTACCTGGTAAGTCTAGCTTACTTGATTTTTCGTTGAAGTTGGGGATTGGCAAATAGCTGGAGAACAGACTGATTTTCTCTGGTTTCTTCTCGGCCTTCATCAGGGCTTCTGCTGAGAGTTCTTCGACGTCTCTTCCTGGTGAGTTCGTGCTAGTCGGCTCTAGTTCTTGGAGCTCTATGTGCTCGAAAGGTCGTTTCGTCGTCTGCTGTAATGTGTTGCCAGCGCCAAAAAATCTGGAAATTAACACAGATATTTTTTTTAATTACTATTAATTATTTTAATTTGAACTTTATTCTTTTTTTAATTACTTTTTGAACCCCCGACGAAAAAGAGGGGTGTTATAAGTTTAACGTGTCTGTCCGTGTATCTGTGTGTCTGTTTGTGGCATCGTAGTTTCCGAACGGATGAACCGATTTTCGTTTAGTGTTTTTGTGTCATAGATAATTTTATCCCGAGTGTTCTTAGGTCTAAGAACGGCTGAACAGATTTTCTTGAAACATGTCTACATGTTTCAAGAAAATCTGTTCAGCCGTTTGAAGATCATCAGCTCTTTTCTAGTTGAGGGGATCTGACTACCTTCCATAATATTGTCCTATCGATTCTCAATTTGGTACCGTGTTACTTCAATGATATTGAAAGAACATGGTAAGATAACCATGACCTTAAATATGACATGTTAGGATGTTTCTAAAATGTTTGTATTATTTTATCGTGTCTCTACTTTTTACGAACCAATTTGGTGAAACGTTTCGGTAGTAGTCTGGTAAGACCCCCCGTACATTTCGAGTTTTGAATGTACGTATGTACCTGTAAATAGGTGAGGTGATTTTCTCAGCGATATTGGTGGCGATCTGGCCGTACACGTTGAGCTGGGGTGTTCCGTCGCTCGTGCCCCGGGTGTACACGCTCACCACGGAGTCCTCGCTCGCAGGCCGGCTGCAGCAGGGCCTGGAGACCTGGAACGAGGGAAAACGAGTGCTTTAGAGCACACGACTGAAGTAAAACTTCTTTAGCTCCCTCTATATGTATGTAGGCTTCGGATTTACACATTTGCCGCCATTAAGCGAATCTTTTTCCGCCCTTACTAACCTCTGCAATTCAAGACCCCAGTTTACAATCTTAATCTATCTATCTATATATATAAAAATGAAATGCTGTTCGTTAGTCTCGCTAAAACTCGAGAACAGCTAAACGGATTTATCTTATCTTGGTCTTGAAATGTTCGTGGAGGTCTAGGGAAGGTTTAAAAGGTAAGAAAACGTGTATTACTTACTTAAAACGCGCAGACGAAGTCGCACGCGGGTCAGCTAGTCATTACATATGTTTTTTCGTCTTTGTCAATGTAATTGCTATTTTATGCTCTATCCAGTGTTTCCACTGAGGATTTTGGTTTTGCCCTAAATTCTTTGGAAACTATCCGTAATATTCCTTATTTTTTTTTAAATACTCTCATTTAGGGCCAAGAATAATAAAAAACACACCTTTTTTGTTTTTGTTTTGGTTATGCAGATGACAAGAATGGTATCGTGCTATTTATTCTGAACGTTGCAACCGTTACTCATATGTTAGCAATTACTGCTCTGCCTGCCTTACCACAAGCTCTTACAAACCATCAAGTTTCAAAAACGTCAAACTTCCAGCCTGAAGTTCTGAAATTGAAATTTGAAATTGAAAACCATTTATTCAGTAAAAAACACAAGGATCACTTTGAAACGTAAAGTGTTCACTACTTCAATACAATTTTCATGTTTTATTGTACGAAATCATCATCTTCCTGCCCTTTTCCCACTTTATGTGGGGTCGGCACAACATGTGATCTTCTTCCATTTCCCTCTATCATTCGTCATCTCAGTACTCACTCCTTTCCTACCCATGTCATCTTTCACACAGTCCATCCATCTTTTCTTCGGTCTACCTCTTCCCTTCTATCCATCCATATTCATATCTAACACTCTCCTCGTCACATGACATTCATCTCTTCTCATAACATGCCCATACCACGCTAACCTATTACTATATTTACCTATTTATTGTACGAAATATCAGAATTAAATTACTTTGACATTGCCCTAAGAGCTTGTGGTAAGCCTCTGGAAAAAAACAAATCTAGAACCAACTAAGTATTATTTTTATCACGTGACTTATCGACCACAAATCGTCATTCCCATATATATTACACTTTTCGATTAGCGTTATCGGCAGCGGAATGTCACCTTAATGTGCCTTTGTCTACATCATCTATAATACCTACATAATAATGTTATACCTTTAAACGAGCAATTCTTGTATATACAGTCGTGGTCAACTAATTAGGGACATGCAAGATAGTGAAGAACAATAACCGGTTATGTACATACAAATATAAAACCCTATTGATTTCTCAGTAACTATTATTTGCATAATTTGGTCCGATTATTATGCTTTAAATGGCTGTAAATAAAAGAATAAATAAATAGAAAAAAGTATTTAATATCAAAGGTTGAACATGTATTCAATTTTAAGGTATAATTCTGTAGCTGGACATTTAATTAAGGACAGTAAACTATAATGAAAAATAGAGTTAAACAAAACTAATAATCTGCAGTATTATAATATCTTTAACAGCTCCATTTTATTACGTGTAAAATCAGTACCCAGTAGCAAAACCTTTGTTAGTAATTACCGCTTGACACCGATGTGGCATAGACATTATCAGTTTCTGGCATGTTTCGACAGGAATGTTTGCCCATGCCTCACAAAAAGCTTCATTAAGTTCATCTAAAGTTGTGGTACGATAAGTGGCTACTTTTTTCTTGATTTCGTGCCAAAGGTGCTCGATTGGGTTAAGGTCCGGGCTATTTGCTGGCCAATCTAGCACCGATACTGACTGACTGGTAAGAAACGACTTGACTGAACGGGCGGTATGTTTTGGGTCGTTATCATGCTGAAACGTCCATATAATAGGGAGATGCTCCTCAGCATAGGGAAACATCGTTTCCTCCAATATTGCCTTGTATTGATGTTGGTCTAAGTTACCCTGAACTTTCCTCACAGGTCCCACTCCACGTCCAGAAAATGAACCCCACATTTTAATGTTTCCACCGCCATGTTTCACCTGCTTTTTTGTGAATCTTGGATTCATTTCCGCTTTTACTGGACGCCGTACGTATTGCCTTCCATCTGAAGAAATCAAATTAACCTTGGTCTCGTCAGAGAATAATACATGTTGCCATTGGGCGTAGGTCCAATGTCCATATTTACGTGCAAACGCCAAACGAGCATTTCTATGTTCTTTCTTCAACAACGGTACTTTGCGAGCCACTCTTCCGAATAACCCTGCTTCTACCAGACGTCGTCGAACGGTCCTAGCTGAGACACCAGCTCTTTCGTCTGTCCCAAACACTTCGTGTTTAATTAAAATAGAGCCTAGAAACGGATCTTTCTTAGCTAACCTGGCTATCATTCTATCTTCTTGCGGAGTTGTTTTTCTCGATCTTTTTGTTCTGGGCACATTTAAATCTGTGTTATTGCGTCTGACATGTTGCACTGCATTGTATACCATAGTTTTTGAACAATTTAAATGTTCTGCTATCCTTCGGTATGGCCAACCATGCTCGACAACAAACTTCATGATAATTTTTCGTAGTGTTGGATCGCAACTTTTATTTTTACCCATTTTTCTTCAAAATATTTTTCAAAACTTAAAATAAATATCGGGATTGCCGCCAAAACTACCACGAAACAATAAGAGAAGAAGTAAAAAAGTATTGAGATTCAAATTTTGAAAATAGAACGCAATATCTCAGTGTCCCTAATTAAATGGCCAGCCAGCATTATTTGAACAAATAGCACTACGATAATCTATCAGCTATACTGTAAAGAGGTTTAATGTTTAAGAAGTTGTTATTGTTTGTATAATCGGGCACATAAATGACTAATTATACTTACATGTAAGAGATATGGAATATGGTTTAGACTCGTTGGAAAATAAAAAATAAATTCACAATTCGGTTTAACCAAAGAGTGTCCCTAATTAGTTGACCACGACTGTATATATATAATTGGAATCTCGGAAACGGCTCCAGCGATTTTCATGAAATTTAGTATGCGGGGGGTTTCGGGGGCGATAAATCGATCTAGCTAGGTTTCATTTTCCAAAAAACAAGATTTACCAAAAAAAAAACCGAACAAAGCTCGGTCAACCAGTAGCGCGATTACGGAACTCGGATACAATCAACACTTGTCAAAACTGACTCGAATTGATTGAATAAACACTCTTATGTCATACCAAATCATTTGATTACAATAGTCAATAGTCAATAGTCAATAGTCAATAATCTTTATTCAGTAATATCACAAGGATCATTTTGAATCGTCTTACATACTAGGTGAGTCTAGGTGCCAATTCCAGTCCTATCCCCAGTACGAGAAGAACTGGCAAGAAACTCGCTGGGCCCTAGCGCTTTTTTTGTATTATGAACCTTGTTAACATTGTTAGGGACACCTAGCAGAGTTGGAGCTGATTCGTCCCAAGCTTTTTTGTCATCTAAGTACTCTGATATTCTATAATAAGCTTTACGAGACAGGTTTTGTTTAATTACATTTTTAAATTTCGCAATCGATAGATCAAGCATGTCGCTTGGGATCTTGTTATAGAAGCGTACACATTGCCCTATAAAGGATTTGCTTACTTTAGTGAGCCTAACCGTGGGAACAGCTAGTTTATTTTTATGTCTGGTATTAACATTATGAAAATCACTATTTTTTTTAAATAAATTAATGTTTTTATGAACATACATCAAGTTTTCATATATATACTGACATGGCATTGTCATAATGTTAATTTCCTTAAACTTATCTCTAAGAGATTCTCTGGGACCCATGTTATAAATTGCACGAACAGCCCTCTTCTGCAACACAAATATGGTGTTAATATCTGCAGCACTCCCCCACAACAAAATACCGTAAGACATAATGCTATGAAAGTAGCTGAAATATACAAGTCTAGCTGTTTCTACGTCGGTGAAATGACGGATCTTTTTAACTGCATATGCTGCAGAGCTAAGTCTCTTCGACAATTTATCTATGTGCGGGCCCCATTGAAGCTTATTATCTAGAGTTATGCCCAAGAACACTGTGGTGTCCACAAGATCTATATTTTCGTTATTTATTTTTATATTGGTATTTATCTGCTTAACATTTGGTAGTACAAAACGAACGCATTTCGTTTTCTTTTCATTTAGTAATAAGTTGTTTACATTAAACCATTTTACAATTTTAGAGATTGCATTATTCACATCGTCAAAATTAGTCGTACGCCGCTTTTGTTTAAATAAAAGTGACGTGTCATCAGCAAACAGTACAATCTCCTGATCATCCCTAACAAGTTTTGGTAGATCGTTTATATATATTAAAAACAAAAATGGCCCTAATATTGATCCTTGTGGTACACCCATTGTTACCACTGACCCCGGAGAACGTTTCCCATTTACTTCAACTCGCTGTAGTCTGTCAGTGAGGTAAGATGTTAAAAGATTAAGTGCAGCCCCCCTAACACCATAGTGCTGGAGTTTCATGATTAATGTTTTATGGTGCACACAATCAAATGCTTTAGATAGATCACAAAAAATACCTAAGGCATCGTGAGATTCCTCCCAGGTATCGAAAATATGTGATACCAACTCAACACCGGCATCAGTGGTTGAGCGGCCCTTTGTAAATCCGAATTGTTTTTTATCAAGTAAATTATTAATGTTAAAATGTCTTTGTAATTGATTAAGAATAAGTTTTTCAAATATTTTACTAAATGTAGGTAACACTGATATTGGTCGAAAATTACAAGGATCTGAATGACTACCAGATTTGAACAAAGGTGTAATCTTGCTATGTTTCATTAAATTAGGAAAGACACCACTGTCAATACATTTGTTAAATATAAAAGCTAGGTCAGGTGCAATAATTTCAATCAATGGTTTTACAACGCTAACAGAAACGCCCCAGAGGTCAGTGGTCTTTTTAACATTAATCAGTTTAAATGCCTTAATGATGTCGTTATTGTTCACATAATCAAAATGGAATGTTACATCACATTCCGCTAAACTATCTTTTAATATAGATTGCGCGATTACAGGTGAAGAGTTTAAAGATTTTGTAGTAGAGACTGGAATGTCAGTAAAGAATGTTTCAAATGCCTTTGCTACATCATTATCTTGGTTGATTGTAGTATTGTTAATGTTTAAATTGAATACAGTACTATGAGTTTTGACTTTTCCAGTCTCACTATTAATAATTTTCCAAGTAGTTTTGATTTTATCCTGACTGGTTTTAATTTTAGAACTTATATGCTGAGACTTTGCAATTCGACAAACATTCTTAAAAATTTTTGAGTAATTTTTAACTTTAGTTTTAAACTCTTCACTAAAATTATACTGTTTTTCACTGTATAGTTCATACAAAGTGCGCCTGCTTTTATGAATACCTGCTGTTGCCAGGTTGTTACAATGAAAACGTATTGACATTGATTGTAAGCAAAGATCCATAATCGCCCCACAGGTACTTATTATTATACAATAAAATAACTTCGTCCAATATTTTTTTCCGCCATCCGATTATAATAAAAAAAACAGCTATTCCATACAAAAGTTCAAAACCTACTTGGCTAAAATGTATGAAACAAGCTGTTTTTTTCGCGTACCTACAGTGTTAGTTTCTTGGAAAAAGTTGTTTATATTGATGGGTATTTTAACCCCCCGAAGTTTTCTGGTAGTCTGTTAACACCCTGTATAAACCTATAAATTATCATAAGTATAAAAACACTAAGAAGTGATCGCTATCGTTCACAGAGTGAATAGGTACAGTCCTACCCAAAACGGACGTCCCATGCGTCGACATCCTTGGCGTCAATGCCGTGCATCTGCACACGAGACACGTCTTGATACTGGGCACTACACTTCTATTCTCAATATCATCTCACTAGTAACTCAGGTAAATTTGTACCTACAATATATATTTTTTACTTACTAGCTTACGCGCGCGGCTTCGCTCTCGTGGTACCTATCCGGATGAAAAGTAGCCTATATGTTATTCCGGGCCATAAATTACAGTCGTGGTCAACTAATTAGGGACACTCTTTGGTTAAACCGAATTGTGAATTTATTTTTTATTTTCCAACGAGTCTAAACCATATTCCATATCTCTTACATGTAAGTATAATTAGTCATTTATGTGCCCGATTATACAAACAATAACAACTTCTTAAACATTAAACCTCTTTACAGTATAGCTGATAGATTATCGTAGTGCTATTTGTTCAAATAATGCTGGCTGGCCATTTAATTAGGGACACTGAGATATTGCGTTCTATTTTCAAAATTTGAATCTCAATACTTTTTTACTTCTTCTCTTATTGTTTCGTGGTAGTTTTGGCGGCAATCCCGATATTTATTTTAAGTTTTGAAAAATATTTTGAAGAAAAATGGGTAAAAATAAAAGTTGCGATCCAACACTACGAAAAATTATCATGAAGTTTGTTGTCGAGCATGGTTGGCCATACCGAAGGATAGCAGAACATTTAAATTGTTCAAAAACTATGGTATACAATGCAGTGCAACATGTCAGACGCAATAACACAGATTTAAATGTGCCCAGAACAAAAAGATCGAGAAAAACAACTCCGCAAGAAGATAGAATGATAGCCAGGTTAGCTAAGAAAGATCCGTTTCTAGGCTCTATTTTAATTAAACACGAAGTGTTTGGGACAGACGAAAGAGCTGGTGTCTCAGCTAGGACCGTTCGACGACGTCTGGTAGAAGCAGGGTTGTTCGGAAGAGTGGCTCGCAAAGTACCGTTGTTGAAGAAAGAACATAGAAATGCTCGTTTGGCGTTTGCACGTAAATATGGACATTGGACCTACGCCCAATGGCAACATGTATTATTCTCTGACGAGACCAAGGTTAATTTGATTTCTTCAGATGGAAGGCAATACGTACGGCGTCCAGTAAAAGCGGAAATGAATCCAAGATTCACAAAAAAGCAGGTGAAACATGGCGGTGGAAACATTAAAATGTGGGGTTCATTTTCTGGACGTGGAGTGGGACCTGTGAGGAAAGTTCAGGGTAACTTAGACCAACATCAATACAAGGCAATATTGGAGGAAACGATGCTTCCCTATGCTGAGGAGCATCTCCCTATTATATGGACGTTTCAGCATGATAACGACCCAAAACATACCGCCCGTTCAGTCAAGTCGTTTCTTACCAGTCAGTCAGTATCGGTGCTAGATTGGCCAGCAAATAGCCCGGACCTTAACCCAATCGAGCACCTTTGGCACGAAATCAAGAAAAAAGTAGCCACTTATCGTACCACAACTTTAGATGAACTTAATGAAGCTTTTTGTGAGGCATGGGCAAACATTCCTGTCGAAACATGCCAGAAACTGATAATGTCTATGCCACATCGGTGTCAAGCGGTAATTACTAACAAAGGTTTTGCTACTGGGTACTGATTTTACACGTAATAAAATGGAGCTGTTAAAGATATTATAATACTGCAGATTATTAGTTTTGTTTAACTCTATTTTTCATTATAGTTTACTGTCCTTAATTAAATGTCCAGCTACAGAATTATACCTTAAAATTGAATACATGTTCAACCTTTGATATTAAATACTTTTTTCTATTTATTTATTCTTTTATTTACAGCCATTTAAAGCATAATAATCGGACCAAATTATGCAAATAATAGTTACTGAGAAATCAATAGGGTTTTATATTTGTATGTACATAACCGGTTATTGTTTTTCACTATCTTGCATGTCCCTAATTAGTTGACCACGACTGTACGTGTATTCTAAGTTTCATCGAAATCCGTTCAGCCGTTTCAGTGTGATTGAGTAACAAATCCATACATCCCACCAAATATTCGTTTTATAATATTAGCAGGACTTCCAAAACGCTTTAAAATGGTACGGTTTAAATAAATTTAAGTACATACATTATAAATAAATAAATAAATAAATAAATAAATAATGCTGGACAATCCACACAGCATCATCTAGCCCCCAAAGTAAGCTACTCAAAGCTTGTGTTATACATTAAAACTCTTACTGTATGACTGAAAGATTAACATACCTACAGCCTAAACCATAAGTCTAGAGAGCTGAAAGAGGTTAATGTTCCTATAAAGATCTAGAGGTGAACTATGGAAGAAATCCAGAAATTTTAATCTCTAAAAGGTGCAGCAGGAGGTTGAAATTTGTATGAAAAACATCATGAAAATGAAGCGGTAGGTTCTCTATTCAAGTTACAAAAGTTAAGAAATATTTTAAAGGTATCATCATTAAGGCCCAGAATACTCGTCACACTATTCCTAACGTAAAAGTTACAAAAAAAAGTGACATAGGTCCGTATAGCAACGCGGATCTCCGCGGAATCAGACATAGCACGAAGCGAAATACCCAAATGACAAGTAAGTAGAGTGCGGCATGATAATATGACTGCTCTGAATTACATAACGAAAGCGACAATTTATAAAAAACAAATATGTTCAAGTAAATAGCTTATTTCAAAAAAAGGGCTGGGTTGATTTGTTTCAAATTAACTGATTTATATTCATGTGAAATAGAGATTCAAAATACCTTACTGTTCTGGATAAATTAGGGTATTTCTAAATTTTCAGAGGTGTTTTTGACATGATTTTTAACCAAGGTTTTTTAACTAATTCGTGTTTTAGCTCCGGTTGATTTATCACTTATATCCTTGAGTATCGTGTAGTTCAATTTCAATGTAATCTATTAAGCGGTAATAGAATGATTAGGGTTGCAATACTTGCACTTTTCAAAATGCTGGGCCTTAAATATACTAGCTTCGCCCACGGCTTCGTCCGTGTGGTACCTTGAAAAACAAAAACTAATCTATCTCACGGGAACCGTACGTTTTTCCGGGATAAAAAGTAGCCTATTGCTATTCCAGATCATAATCTAAATCTGTGCCATATTTCATTCAGATTCGTTTAGCCGTTTCAGCGTGAAAGAGTCACAAACATACATCTATATATCCAATACATCCATACATTCTTACAATCTTTCTCGTTTATAATAATTACTAGGATTATTTAAGTTGACATGAATCACGATAGAAACCACTAGCCGGATTTGAACCCGCGACCTTCGGTCCGAAAGGCGGCAGGTTTTCCCAAATCGGACGTCCGCGTCATCTTGATCCTTGATACCAATGCCGCACTTTTATAGTTGGATCACGTAGTGTTGGTACTTGAACGTGTTTGACAAAGGGACATTTGATTTTATTGTTCCAATGGCTTATTAATTTGTCTGATGTTTTTTCTTGATCTGTTATGGGCGAAGTTTTTTAGGACTAAATTATATTATCCTATTAACCCTATCCTACTAATATTATAAATGGGAAATTTGGATGTTTGTTGATCAATTACGCTGAAACTGCTAATCAGATCTAGGTGAAACTTGGAATACGCGCAGTTTATGATCTGGAATAACACATAGGCTACATAATGTAGTATTATGCTATAGAAAAAACTAAAATAAATTGTCTTCAAAAATGTTACAGCTTATAGTTCCAAAATATAACGATGTCTTTTAAGTTTTACGGGAAAAGTGCCAATTCTACGGAAATAAAATTTATATCGAACTACTACGAAACTATCCTACTAATAATAGAAAAATTCTCTTTACTATTGTCAAAAAATAAAAATATGATCACGCCTGTAATCCCCGGGCTCGGTAGATATCTTCTCAGATCTTTAGTTAAGTACTTAAATATTTAAGGATAGGTAATCTAAAGAGGGTAGTCAGAGGCACGTCCGAACATTTTGGCACATGCTCACATTTTGCACAGTATTCCGTACGTGACAGGTTGCAAGATCATCGCCGGTTATGATAATACTAATCTATGACACTTACCTTCAAATTTTTAGTTTTAGGGATACGCCGGTTTCCTCACGATGTTTGCCTTCACCGTTTTTTGGAATAAAAAAAAATAGTTGTGTTCAATATTATTATTAGTATTAGACGGGTATTTATCGCGTTTAAATTACCTTATATTTTCCCGCGATAAATACCCGTCTAATACTAATAATAATGTGTTCAGATCGCGTGTGTTCAATATCTCAGTATATGTAAGTTATGCGGGGTGCAAACGGTAAAACATTATATAATACACTAGCTGTCCCGCTCGCGACTTCGTTCACTTAAAGTATCTAAACTGAGTTTTAAACAAATCACACAAATAAAAAAATTCCATACATAACTTAGACCTTACTTAACCTCCCCTTTTACCCTTTTTAGAGAGTTATTTTGAAATATCCAGAAATACTTGTCCATTCATTTTGCATATAAAGTACACAAACAAAGTTTCACACCAATCGCACCACCCGTTAAAAAGTTCCCATACAAACATTGACCCCACATTTGACCTCTTTTTGAAAGTTATATTGAAAAATCCTGAAACACGTATCCATTTATTTTGCATTTACAGTACACAAACAAAGTTTCATGAAAATCGCTTCACGCGTTAAAAAGTTTCATACAAACGTTTTCACCCTTTTTCACCCCCTTAGAGATGGAATTTCCAAAAATCCCGCCTTAGTGGTTTTGTTATAAAAGGAAACCACATTCCAAATTTCAGCTTTCTAGCTTCAGCGGTTTAGGCTCGGCGATGATCAATCAGTCAGTCAGGTCAAGCTCTTATATAGATATAGATTAATATATAAGTAGTATGTAATACATAATATACAATATGGATTCAACGCTGCAATAATTGATCATTCGTATAGAAAATGCATTCAATTCAATAATGATACAAGCATTCATGTGGACATCTTTTGTAACCGACACACCCAGCCAATACCGCATAAGTGCAAAGTATATTGAACTAGCTTACACCGTGGTTTCACTCATATTATAACTTTTGAAACTATCATGGTTTTGATCATGATAACACATGCGCGTGCCGAAATAAAACTTACAAATAATGGTAAATATCCCGTTTTAAGTAAACATTATGTCCATAGTGATTCATAACATCTATACCTACATATAATAAAATCGTTGAGATTCCGTGTTTGTAAGTACTATTGATATTTTCAAATAAAAATGAGGGCTACCTAAAAGAAACGCTACTTAGCCCAAAACAACTGTTTTTGGAAATATTGTCTGTTTGTATGTGTATCTGTGCGTTTGTGCACGCTAACTCCGCAACGGCTGAACCAAATCGAAAGCAGTTTTCACGAATGTATTGAGACAAGCTTAGATTAAAACTTAGGCTTCATCGAGATTTGACTGGACATTTTATAATACTTATCTATGTACCTAGTTGCATTATTCACTTAATTATGACATTTGGAAATAATGTGGGTATGAACATGAACTTTTATTTTTTGAGAACAATGTAAGTCTTTGGCCTTCATTGAGCATCAAATTCATATTTAAGTATATTAGTTCTGCACGCGACTTTGGTCGCTTGGTATGTCGGTTAGATACTAAAATAAACAATTATCCTTGAACTTTAATATATTTTATGGTCACCACTTTCACTTTCACCACATTATGCATTTCTGATCAACATAATTAATAAAAATAGCATTCACAGACCGGCTTGTTTACATACCAACCTATTATGTATAGTCAATAATTTATTATGTAGCGGGAAATGGAAAGAAAAATTTGACTTCCCGTTGTCCCCATAGGTAATGGGTACAGCATCAATGGGGTCAACGGGAATACTCATGATTTTTATAATATAATACAAAAATGGTCGGATGACATCGTCAGATGGTGACAATTAGGTTACCTTGCGGACTAACTATAAATGCTAAATTACGTATATTTTACCACATTTTACCTAGTTATCTACGATCTTATTTAGCTCAGACCAAGCATGAAATTCGTGTGAATTGGACCATTTTCGTCTTTTTTTGGTTGAACTTTTCTTTGTAATATTTCGTGGCCCCGGCAATTTTAATTAAAATGTGAGTTAGAATAGGTACTACTGGTTAGAATAAAAAAATGTACATTATTTCTACGCAGAATACACTACTTACCTAATTACAAACTATAATAGAATATATACTTTCGAAGAACAAATATAATAAAGGTTATCATCACAAAAAACTCACCAGTACAAAAACGGCTATCACGAAAAGTTTCTGCATTTTCACTTCTTCAAGATTTATTTCTTAAACTTGGAAAAATTTTGGAACTTTTCGCTACTAAGTTTAAATACTTCTTAGATAACTAAGGAGTATTTATTTCATTCTTCTTTCCACAGTGTTCCATAGAGTAAAATATCTAGAGCGATTCGTGTTTGAAGATTTGACGGAATATTTACTTGTTTATTCCAAAGAGTATTTATTACGTCTTCCGAAAGAGTCTTCTCTACTACTGGACTACCTGAACTTGAGAACTTTAAGAGTTGAGTAGGTAGATTTTTATTTCTTCCCAAAGAGTTTTAGTACAGAAGCGAACCTCTTTCGTCTGCGTCTGAGCCGCCACAGAGCGTAGAGAGGTGCGCACGCGCACATTGGTAGATGAGCTTTGATAGCGAGGAGACGATGCTCAGCGCATACGCCGACTGCCTAGACGCACCATGCTTTTTTTTGGTCTTAGGACATTTTATATCACATTTTTATTTTAGAATTCAATATTTATCATTACAATAATTTATTTCCGAAATACTTACAAAAAAATATTTTAAACTAGCTTCTGTCTACGGCCTCGCCCGCAATGTTACTTGAAAAAATAAAAAATCTATCCCACGGGAGCCGTACATTTTTCCGGGATAAAAAGTAGCCTATGTGCTATTCTAGACTATAAACTATATCTGTGCCAAATTTTATGAAGATCCGTTCAGCCGTTTCAGCGTGAAAGAGTATAGTCCATACATCCATACATCAATACATCAAGTCCTTACATCATACATGTTTCTAACTAGGTAACTTGTATAAGAATTTCACTTTTTTTTTAGTAGATACCTAAATACTTGCTTTTGTCTATTTGACCAGATTCAAACCCACGACTGGAAGGTTGGTCATGGCCCTAGAGTAGTTTGTATACCGCTAAATAACGGTGATCACTGACGGTAGCTGGCACCGTCTCTTTATCCTCTGAAATCATAGTGCTAGGACATGACCTTACCAAGCCCTGACGTGCATCTGAATACCTATAGAACCACGATTATGCATTCAATAGCACGTACCAGTAGGTATAATGATATAATCAATAATGTTATTGGTTGGCCTTTCTCACGATGTTTTCCTTCACCGTTTTCGAGCACTGGCATTGATACATTTTTCGAATAGAAAAACTCATTGGTGCACGATCAATAGTGAGTCAGGGGGCTACCACTACACCACCAGCGCTCTTTATTTCTTAAATTCCTGGTATTAGGTTTACCTAGTGCAGAAAGTTTCAGTGAGCGGAAATTTCAGTGCTCGCCGAAATGAAATAAGTTCCTTACCTACTTTTTCAGCTCTTTCACGAAACTACTTTTCAGGGAGAAGGTTAATTATTTTTTTAAGATGTGACTTTCTTTAAAAACGCGTTGAATAGCTTTTCCATAATGTAAAATCTGTAATATTCAACGCGTTTTTTGTAAAACTTAAAAAAGCGCACTCTATCTATCAGTGATAGTATTTAAACTACTTCATGTACCTACTGTCATAGTAGTAGCTATCCAAGTACCGCTACCTGACGCTAGATGGCGTGCAAATAAACTTACATGCGCGCTTTCTGAACGAAACTGACGCGTTACCATGGCAACGTTTTGTATGTCAACATTATTCATGAATCAAAGTTTACAAAACTAAACTTTTCAATAAAGTTAAATGCGTGAATTAATATGTATTTCAACAAACGAGCGAGTGTGTCATCTTATTCGTCTCCGAACTCCAAGACGCAAAAGACCAGTAAAACAAACAAAGTAGTAGCTCCAAGAAGAGTCCTCGCTTCGAAGAAACTTCCGTCAAACTCTTCGAATGATGGAAAAAGCTGTTCCACTGGAGTTATCAGTGCTAAGAAACCAGAACGACCTAGAAAGGTGACGAAATCAGATCTATCGTTCAAAAAGCAATCAAAAACTGCTTCAATTGATTACTGCAAGCGCTGTGGTGATAGCTCCTGTAACGGTGAAGTCAAGAAGTCTCCAGATGAAGAAAGTGACATAGAAACGTTAGTGTCACTGTCCAGAAAGCGTGTGAGAAACGGCAAAATACTAGAATCAGTCCAGCAATATTACAAAAATGAAAATTACAAACAGTCCACAGAATCATTAGGAGAAATCACTAGTGGAATAAAAAAAGCCTCACTTGATACCATAAAAGAACTTCCAGAAATACGCTCCCACGAATCATTGTTCAGAGTTTTTGAATCAGAAGACGAGTTTGAAAATCTCGACAGCAAGGACAATCTAGACGACATAAAGGAGTTCAGAAAAAAGAATTACTTCGAATGTCATTCAGCCAATTCGAGGATAAAGAACAGGGGTAGTGTCACAAGTCTTCAAAACCACAAGTGCGTGTACAGATTCTATCTTAACGATAGACTTTTTCCAGTTCCTCTGTGTACAGATCACACCAAAGAAATTCGCTGTATAGAATGTCTGTTACCAATGAACTCACAGATAGGATCAGATGACAAAATCAACGGGACAATACAAGCAAAGGTAACACTAGGGAAGAAGAATCAAGATGTTATGATTCTCCTACCGATCAGAGAACCGTTGATCATACACGAGAAGAGGAAAGAAGATAAGAAAGATGAGGACACTTTGTTCTTCGGGCTGATCAATTTGGATAAGATGGGTCACTCTATTTTCAGTCCGAACTTGCCAGGTAATTCCTTCGCCTTGAAGTATCAGAAAGGATTCCAGGAATTTCAGAATACGGAAGAGTATAACTATCATGATATTGAGAAAGACGATGTTATCGTTATTTGACCTTGTAGTTTTTATAGTAAAAGAGTGATGTCCACTAAAGCGTAAAGGCCTTTAACAGTAATGCTGTGATTAAAGTGCGCAAGCGTCAGCTGAATTAAATCTGTTAACTCTATTGGCTGGTTTATATTACCCGAGTACCTACTCCAAAATCATTCAAATTCAGTTAACCAATTCGCGCTGGAATTTATTCGGAATAATGTGAAAGATCATTTAATTTTCAGCCCAGATTGGCGGCTTAGATGATCTTGGAATAATGTGGACCAATCATTATTGTGGAATAGATTGTTATACTGTTTGAGGCTTTGTAGTTATTTCTATATCTTTCTTTATCAATTAGAGTTGATTTTATTTATTGTACCTATCAAGGGTTTTGACGTGGCAAAAGGAACTTTACTTACATAACCTAATAAAGTACCTATATTATTAATCTAACACGAACTTTTTAACACTTACTTATCTACCTACCTTCAAAGAGTTTGACTAAACAGGTTATTTTGTAAGAAAGTCGTAAGAAGTGACAAAAAATTCAAGTGGAAAAAATTATCGCTTTAATAGACAGCAGGCTTTATGCAAATGTGTGAAATAAAAACATTGCGAAAGCTGCGAGAAAGGTCAATAGCATCTGCAATGCTCTGATGTGATAGATGCTTTGGAAAATAACTTCTTAAGAAATGCATGTCGTTTTGCTTTTATTCAGTAACAATTTTGTAATGGAGTTTGTCTTTCATAACCTCTGCCCCCGCAGCGTCTTTATTTATAGAATCCAGACACACTAACACATGAGAGAGAGAGAGACCATTGTCATTTTCGTTGCTTTGTCTTCCGGTTGTGATGAACTAGGAAGGCCTGGTATCTGGAGAGGGCTGTGCAGGTATCTTTTTGTTATCATCTCTTCCTATGTCTTGTTTGTTATCTGTTCCTCTTTAACCCATTGGATAATTCTGTTATGTTATTTTGAGTTAAATAAACTGAATTTGAATTTGAATTTGTTTGTCGCCTGATGGAGAGCCAATTTGATTGGTGCTTACTTCCTTCCATTTTGTGTCTCTTTCGTTTCTTCATGAAAGAATAAAGACAGGACATTGTCAGTCATAGCTGTCAAACTAACATGAAGTCCTTAAAACTGGCACTGTTAAGAACGCCAGACGCCTTTCGTGCGCAAAATGTTTCTAGTTTTTAGGTTCTTCTACTTCTTCCTCACGATGTTTTCCTACACCGTTTGAGAGTACTTACTGATATAGCGCGCTTACATTTTTTGAAATAAAAAACATCCTTTGGTGCACGACCTGATTTAAACCCGCTACAATAAGATCAAAAGAAGGGGCTACTACCACTAAACCACCAGTGCTCTCATCAGTGTTCTCTTGTTAGGCTCCTAATCTGGCAATACCGAGCATTAAAACTTTAAAGCTACAAGAAAAGCGTAAAAGAAGCTTTGCACCAATCTCCGTGATTTTGCAATATTTCCCTCTAGTTTGCTTAAAAATGGCGGCAGTTTCGCGCGCCGGCCAGTAGCGTACCACGCATGCGCGGGAACTGACGTTTCTTTTCGAAAAACCGTGGAGTGAAAAAGGTTTTATGCAAAGTTTGGAGCGATAAAAAAGAATTAAAAATGTTTGTTGAAGGCTTACTTTTGCTGTCGGCAACGATAAGTTTTGCGAGTGCGCAGAGCTTATTACGTAAGTACTTACATATTAAGTATATTATTACATTTTATTCGATGCCTACCCTCATTTCTAGAATTTTTAGGTAGCTAGTTTACAACCTGAAAATATTTAGACTGGCCTCACAGCTCAGTTGGTAGTAGCTCTGCCTTCTGCGCTGCAGGTTGTGGGTTCGATCCCCACCCAGGATAAACATTTGTGTGATGAACACAGGATGTTTGTCCGTGTCTGGGTGTTATTATATACTTACCGAATCTATGTATTTATGAAAAAGAGTATTTAATTAATCTATCACCTATCCTGGTTCCCATAGTACCTACAAGCTTTGCTTAGATTGGGGCTAGATAGTGTTTTGTGAACTGTCCGCCAATATTTATTTGTTTATATATCAATATTGTAGTTTTTAATGCATTGGTATGGAATTTGGCTCAGATGTTATAGTCTGGAATAACACATAGGCTACTTTTTATCCCGGAAAATGTACGGTTCCCGTGGGATAGTTTTGTTTTTTTTCAAGGTACCACTAGAGCAAAGCCGTGGGCGGAAGCTACTTTTGAATATAAAATACCTACCTAGTTAAAATTGATTCGCCTATTTCAATGTTTAAATCCTCCATTTCGTTGGATGGTATGTGTGTTGCCCCTATATTTGTATCTTCACATCCGTATTTACTTCTTAAGTTATTGTAGGTCAGATGACATTGAAAAACCTCTTAAACAGCTTTCATTAAGGTCATAGGTTCAACCGACTGTCAACTAAATCTATGACCTTAATATAGGTCAGTTACTGACCTATGCTTGTGACCATAAATATGAAGTTCAGGGTTTTAAAATCAAAAGATTATTCAGTGTTGTGATCAAAAAACATGATCAAGACTGTAATCTTTGCTTTTTAGGCATCTTCTCAGATCATAGAGAATATCTGAAGGGGGTAGTCAGAGGCATGTTCGAACATAATTTTTGGCACATGCCCACATTTTTCACAGTAGTTAATAGGATCAACTTCAGAACATTCAAATAAAATTATACTAGTCTATCTACGAGTATATACTTACTATATTATAAAGTAGAAATATTTGTTTTTTTTGTTTGTAACGAATAAACTCAAAAACTGTCCGATTTCAAAAAATCTTTTACCATTATAATGTTACATTATCCTTGAGTAACATAGGTTATATTTTATGTAGGTACCTCGCGAGCAAAGCCGCGAGCGGAAGCTAGTCTTAAATAAAATATTGAATTGAATAAGTTTTTCTTAATGTATTCTCAACCATTCTTGTGTCAATAAACCTCAGGGATAATTATCTTCTCAGTCGTTACCACTAGGCCAGAGCAGCCAAGGTCTCGCAGACCTTACATGGCATACCAATAACCCAATAAACCTTTAGGTGGACAAAAGCCATTGTCTGCGATATTGGACAATATGCAAGAACATTACACGTCATAAATTTGTACTTTATATTCGTTACGAAGAAATTCACCAAGCGATTCAAATAATCGTGTATTTTATATTCAATATAATTGGAGTGCGAGTGTGAATGGGACAGTTGGAAGGAGAAGACCTCGGCGTACGTACCTCGATCAAATTGGGGACGTTTTAGAGAAAGACCAGGTCAAGAGTACCCTAAACCGACGCGCTCGGCGAAAAACGTAATGAGAATGAATGAAGCAAGAGTTATGTCAGGATCGTAGCAAGTGGAGATCCGTGGTCTCTGCCTACCCCGTCGGGAAACAGGCGTGATAAATAAATATTGGTAAACAATTCACACAACGCCGTCTAGCCCCAAAGTAAACAAAGTTAGAACTGTGAGAACCAGATAGCTGATAGATTAATTGTATATTTTTTTTGTAAGTACATACCTACACAGAACAGATAATAACATCTAATGACACAGAATGAATAGATAGATACATATAAATAAATAAATAAATAAATAGTGCTGGACAATCCACACAGCATCATCTAGCCCCAAAGTAAGCTACTCAAAGCTTGTGTTATGAGTACTAGACAAACTGATACATATATTTAATACATTATATACATAGATAGATATTTTTTATTATACATAGAAAACACCCAGACCAACGGAACAAATTTCTGCAGATCGTACACAAATTTGTTCCGCGGCGGGAATCGAACCCGCAACCTCTTGCGTCGCAGGCGGACTCTCGCCCGCTGCGTCACTGAGGTCGTCATAGAATATAGATAGATAGAATAGATAGTGAACAGATAATGACACAGAATAAACATTTGTTTATCACCCAAATATTTATCCTGGTAGGGATCGAACCCTCAACCTGCAGAGCAGAAGACAGAGATACTACCAAGTCTACCAACTGAGCTGTGAGGCCATCGGAGAATATGCACGAATATTGTGCACTAGCATCCGCTCGCGGCGTCGCCCGCATAGTACCTACATAAAAGATAACCTATGTTCATCCTGAAAGTTCATTCTACACATTGGTGAAAGGATTTTTCAAATCGATCCAGTAGTTTCGGAGCTAATTCAATGCAAACAAACAAACAAATAATGAAATCTTTCCTCTTTATAATATT
This sequence comes from Cosmorhoe ocellata, assembly GCA_963675405.1. Taxonomy (NCBI): domain Eukaryota; kingdom Metazoa; phylum Arthropoda; class Insecta; order Lepidoptera; family Geometridae; genus Cosmorhoe; species Cosmorhoe ocellata. The sequence goes on along the minus strand of OY776265.1, from coordinate 9,067,212 downwards.
AGTATAGATTAGAGGGTAAATAGCACACAACCTTTCATCACACTAGTTAAAAAAAATAGTGACACAATAAGTAGAATATGATTTTGAAAGATGAAGAGGTACCTAATATGTAATGATCTATAGCTGAAGTAGTGTTTCATTATTCGACTATAAGTATCTTAGAAATCATCTTCTTGTTTTGAAATATTTCATAACATCCACTTAGGAAACTTCCTAGCCGTTCTTGGAGACCATTTCACCACTGGGCCACTGCCACAAGGTCAGCGAGGCTTGCACACCTGATGTGCAGCTTCGAAAAACAGCTGATGCAAGCAATATTCAAGCTACTAGTGAGCGCAAAGCTCCAAGCCAAGCACATTCCGCAATAGCTAAAAAGTAATTTTACGTGTTAAAAACTATAAAGAAGACCGATTTTAATACTTTGAAGTTTTAAATCTACTAAACCACATTGAAATGGGACCACACGGGAAGCACCAGCTTTCAAATAAAAAAAAGAATCATCAAAATCGATTCACCCAGTCGAAAGTTCTGAGAATATTATAAATGCAAAAGTTTGGTTGGATGGATGGATGTTTGTTACTCAATCACGCTGAAATGGCTGAAAGGATTTGGATTAAACTTGGAATACAAAACACAGGCTACTTTTTAGCCGGATAGGTAATACGAACGGAGCCGCGCGTGGCTAGTAGAAACAATTTAAACAATAGGTAATATAAAACTGAACAAAACAAACATTATCACGAATGTAATTCTCAAGTACTTATTAGACATCTACTTTAATTAAAATATCGTGAGGAAACCGGTGTGGCATAGAACCATCGAGCTATGATACCTATTGATGCGTAGAACCTTAAAAGTTTGAAGACTTCACACACTGGATAGAAAGAGGTGACACGATGTAAAGAAGAAAATGAAGATCATTGAGGATTTCAAAAGGGGAATAAAATATTTGGCACATGCGCACATTTTGCATTCCGTATGTGACAGGTTGCAAGCCTTTCAAATGATTACAAACGAATGCATTTAACCGATTACACGAAGGAAGTATGCATATCCACAGAGCGAGTCGGCCGGCTACAGTTACCGCATCAAAGAAAGTGGTGTTATACAACTATTACCTACCGCGGGCAATTGACTATTACGTCAAGATTTAAATTCAACAAATAAATTGCATTCGTAGATAAAAACCCTTAATATTTGTCAGATGGCCCAAAGAAAGTAAACGTACCGGAAACTGCAAGATAGATCATACATCGGTAGTATATATATGAGTAGTAGTTATTATACTCATTATTGTAATCCCCATGCTCTCTAGATTATCTCCTCAGATCTCTAGTTAGTTAGATCTTTGAGGATATCTGAAGGGTAGTCAGAGGTACGTCCAAACATGAGATTTGACACACATTTTGCATAGTAGTTAGTATTCCGTAGGGTTTCATTGAGTTTCAAGTTATTTGGACCTAGTATTGAAAGTTGTGATACCTGTAATTCCTAAACTACTAAACCGATTACCTTTTTTTACGGGACAATCCTTAAAATACCTCCTTTCTAACAAAAAGAATTAATGAAATTGGACTACGCGTTGATGAATTACAGTTTAGTACACATTTTGACTTTCATTCCATCCCCCAAAGGAACCGTGCTGAATTCCGGGATAAAAAGAATTCTTTGTCCTACTTCGTAGTATGAACTCAAATCATGCCAAGTTTCATTTGAATTAATTCAGTAGTTTTGGCGTGATGCGTGGCACAGACAGACAAAAATGAAAAAAACATACAGTTTAACTTCAGTACATCGATTATAAGAGTGTCTGCCAAAATATCTTCAATGTACAGAATTTGATCTGTTATAGTTTTATTATAAGTATAGAAAAGTGCAAAGATCTGATAGTTTTACATCGTGCTTCACTCCGAGTCGAGATGTAAGCGCCACTTGCGAAATGAGTACGTCGTCTGATTACAGAAATTACATTTCTGTTACAAGGTCACAGAGAGGTGGCCATTGCAAATGTAACACAATATTATATTGACAAGTTGAAAGGTTGTAAATTACTACAAAGTCGTGTCACCAGTTCTATAGAACCGTGTGGTGGTAGGACTACAGTGTGCCTCTTCAGTTCTTTAGTGTTTAGATGGATGTTGGCCAAAAAAAATGCCACTATTGCCTTTTCCATCTTTAAGAATCTGTTGCCGTAAGACTGCTGTTCTTTTGCTCAAAATTATGATGAATGTTTCTCTTTCAGCTGAAGACTTCATCAAATGCCGACAGAAGGACCCCAAGCTTAACGACTGCTTGATCAAAGCCGTGCCTGATGCTTTGAGGAAGATGAAGAAAGGTATATTCCAAGTTATAGGTTCTATGATTTGTTTTTGGCATTTTTTATATCTCTTCGTTTTGCTAAATGGGTATTCTGATAAATCTGTTCAGCTAGATACAGAAAGTTTTAGTAAGAAATATAATTATACTAGCTGTCCCGCCCGCGACTTCGTTCACGTAAAGTATCTAAACTGAGTTTCAAACAAATCACACTAATAAAAAAAATCCATACATAACTTTAACACTAACACATTACCCATTTTACTATTTTTAAATATCCGAAAATAAGTTTCCATTAATTTGGATTTAAAGTATCCAAACCAATATTCAGACCAATCGCACCACCCTTTAAAAAGTTCCCATACAAACATTGACCCCACATTTGACCCCTTTTTGAAGATTATATTGAAAAATCCTGAAACACGTGTCCATTTATTTTGCATTTACAGTACACAAACAAAGTTTCAGGCCAATCGCACTACCCGTTAAAAAGTTCCCATACAAAAATTGACCCCACATTTGACCCCTTTTTGATAGTTATATTGAAAAATCCTGAAATACATGTCCATTCATTTTGCATTTACAATGCACAAACAAAGTTTCATGAAAATCGCTCCACGCGTTAAAAAGTTTCATACTAACGTTTTCACCTTTTTTCACCCCCTTAGAGGTAGAATTTCCAAAAATCCCGCCTTAGTGGGTGGTTTTGTTATAAAAGGAAACCACCATCCAAATTTCAGCTTTCTAGCTTCAGCGGTTTCGGCTGGGCGATGATAAATCAGTCAGTCAGTCAGTCAGTCAGGTTAAGCTCTTATCTATATATTATTATATCTATATAAGAGCTTAACCTGACTGACTGACTGACTGACTGACTGACTGACTGATTGATCATCGCCGAGCCGAAACCGCTGAAGATAGAAAGCTGAAATTTGGAAGGTGGCTTCCTTTTATAACAAAAGCACCCACTAAGGCGGGATTTTTGGAAATTCCACCTCTAAGAGGGTGAAAAAGGGTGAAAACGTTAGTATGAAACTTTTTAACGCGTGGAGCGATTTTCATGAAACTTTGTTTGTGCACTGTAAATACAAAATGAATGAACACGTGTTTCAGGATTTTTCAATATAATCTTCAAAAAGGGGTCAAATGTTGGGTCAATGTTTGTATGGGAACTTTTTAACGGGTGGTGCGATTGGTTTGAAACTTTGTTTGTGTATTGTAAATGCAAAATGAATAGACACGTATTTCAGTATTTTTCAATATAACCTTTAAAAAGGGGTCAAATGGGGGGTCAATGTTTGTATGAGCATTTTTTAAAGGGTGGTGAGATTGATTTGAAACTTTGTTTGTGTACTGTAAATGAAAAATAAATGGACACGTGTTTCAGGATTATTCTAAATAACCATCAAAAAAGGGTAAAATGGGGTGTCAAAGTAGTATGGGATTTTTATGAGTTGCTTGATGAGTTTAAAACTCAGTTTAGATATTTTATGTGAACGAAGTCGCGGGCGGAACAGCTAGTATAGATATAGATTAACTGGATAAACCACTGCACCTCAGGTTACATTTCATCTACATAATACTGCAATGAACACATACACTCTTCAAATTTCAAGTTTCTATAGTCAGGTTTAAATTTTGCGTTGCGTGTAATTATTAAATCTTTGATTTTATATGGATAATCTAGCAACCATAGATAAGAAAACATTGTGCTTAAAAATATGAGATGAGCTTTTTATGAGAAGCATGGTGGAAAAGAATAGGTTTTTTGTTTTCAACACTAAAGAAATAAACGCAAGTTGCTGAAAACCCTGCAAAATTGTCCTAACTCAATATACTAAGAGCAAGTAGGTATATAAACACCTTTGACTTTAACTATCTTGAGTACAAGCATCCTAATTTTGTTTCCAGGAATCTCATCTCTATCAGTGCCACAAATAGAGCCGCTTCTCGTGTCAGGCATCAACATCGAATCCGGCGCCGGCCCGGTGGTCATCACGCAGATCTACAAGAACATCAAGCTTCATGGACTCACCGACTCACTACTCACCACCTACAAGTAAGTCTTCATCATTATCAAAATCTTCACACCATTTAACTTGTTCTTTTTATGTTTGTGATTTATTATCACATTATAGGAATGGATCATGTGATCTAATAGCCACAATAAGGCTTGGTCGATAATTGAGGCGTTTTTGCAATAGCTAGTGTTTTTGAGAGAGCACTGGTGGTGTAGTGGTAGCACCCATGCCTCACGACCCGAAGGTCGTGGCTTCAAACCTGGTCGTGCACCAATGAAAAAAATCTAAACCAAAACCAAAAAACTTGTGCACGAATGCACAATTTTTTTCATTTTAAAAATTTATGTGCGCAATGCCAGTGCTCTTAAACGGTGAAAAAAAAATCTTCTAGATGTTTTCTTTCATCGTCTGAGAGGTACCTATATCGTACTAAAATACATTTTTCCAATTATTCATTGTTCCACGCCAGATTAGACTCTACAACCTTATAAAACCAGGAGTATTCCCTCATTCCAGGGCTGACCTGAAGCACCACCGTCTCCGCACAGACTCCATCACTCCCAAGATGGAGTTCGTCGCCGACTACGTGATGAAGGGCAGGATCCTGGTGCTGCCCATCCAGGGAAAGGGTGTCGCCAACATCACTATGGGTAAGACACCTTATTTTACTTTCTTGGTTCTTGGGCTTTGAGGAAACTTAATTGAATGGCAATTTTTTTTTTCTATATTAAGTACTACACCTACAAGTTGGCAGCGGGCGACGTGAGGCAGCGGCGGAAGACGTGTCGCGGCGACACTACTGGTTTCTATGTGCTCGTATTTCTATGAAATTCCCTCCGTAGTTAGCGACACGAAGCAAGCGACGCATTTCATAGAAATACAAAGAAACCGGTGGTGTCGCTGCAACGCGTCGTCCGCTGCTACCTCGTGTCGCCCGCTGCCAACTCGTACCCTTATTGTTATTCCTAAATTGTCCCACTACTGGGCAAAGGTCTCCCCCAAATCACGCCAACCATCCCTATCCTTCGAGATCTACCACCATCCGCCATCCTCATTTATTAGCGCGCGGGAATGCCTAAGAAGAATTTATATCGATATTTGATTTGCAAATATTTAATAGGTACGGGTCAAACATGGTATTGAAATTGGCAATACATGTTATGAGCTGAGCGTGGTGTAGTGGTAAGATGCAGTCTTGCTTATTGATCTAAAGACGACGTTCGTTCGAAATTCTGTTGTTTATCCACCTAAAAAAAAGCAATAATCCCTACCAACCGGGTAAAAATCTTAGTGGGGAAAACGCTATTTTTTTATGTTGTCTTAATTCCCACTGATGGGGACAGCTTTGTGGGGATTATGACACTAAACCAAAATAGTTTGCATTGAGCTACCTATCAGAGTTTTTGACCTAAGGGTGACCATAAAAAACCAATGACGCTCTTTTCCAGTGAACCTCGTGGTAAAACACGACGTGATAGGCGAGCCGGTGGTCAAAGATGGTGAAACCTACATGCACATAAAGCACTACCGAGTCAAGTTCATCCCTGAGCGGGTCACTCTACACTTCACCAACCTGTTCAACGGAGACAAGAGGCTGGGGGACCAGATGAACATGTAAGTGCTTATCTACCTAATCAGTTATATTTATGGCTAGTTTTACCATGCTCTGTTAATTAAACGAACAGCTTGATAGACGATTAATGCCTGTTAAAGTTGTAGTCCTCCTTGTCCTGATAAAGGATTCTTTCGTAAAATGAAATGACGTAAAATAGATAACGATACTTTAATATTGTTGTTAACAAAAAGTTAGGTAATATTCAACCACCTTTCTAGGTACTATAATACATTCGTACGTAACTATGTGTGTAGATATTTGGTAACAACGTCTTTAGCTCTGTAACTTCTGAACGGATTTGCATGTTTGGTACGAATGTAGATTATATACCCTACTTATTATTCCGGAAAAAACCCGAAGAGGGTGGAAGAGCCAGGTCCAGCTAGATTTATTTTGTCACGCTTATATTTTAAGAGGTTATTTCCATAATCTCCATGACCTTAGTCCCCACTGATCTGGGGATTAAGCTTTAGCTTGACCCTTTAGCTCATGATTGATCTCTCCCTCTCATTCTTTAGCTTAGATCAGATGAAGAATAAGGAAATAAACCCTGAACCTAATTCTGAGGTAGGTAGGTAAGAACCTAATTCTGATGTAGGTATCTAAATTATTCTGTTCTTCCAGCTTCCTCAACGAGAACTCTGAGCTGGTGTTCAACGAGCTGAAGGAGTCCTACGAGAAATCCCTCAGCTCAGTGTTCAAAGACGTCTCCAACAAGATATTCGACTCGGTGCCCATGAATAAGATCTTCATAGACGAAGATGTTCCTAAATTGGTTAAATAGTTAGATCATAATAATATTATTCACGCGAATGTTTGTAAGAATGTAGTTATGGATGTATGTTTCTTTTTCACGCTGAACGGATCCGAATGAAATTTGGCACAGATACCTATACATAGATTATAGTTTGAAATAGCACATAGGCTAGGTACTTTTTAACCCGGAAAAATGTACGGTGTCCATGGGGTAGATTGGTGTTTGTTTTTCAAGGTGCCATTCGGTCGAAGCCGTGGGCGGAAGTTTTTATAAAACAAGTTTAGGAAACTTTTTTTATAAAAACTTAGGTTTTAGCTAGAAAACAGAGTGAAAAATATTCTAAATTTCATCCACAAATAGAAAAAACTTCAGCCCCTCTAGCCCAACATTTTTGTTTGATAAAAGTGTCTTCTCTTCTACAGAGAAAATGCTTGAGTCATGTTCCAGCAGGGCCGAGCCGCCCTTATGGGCGAAGTAAGCGGGGCACACAGGCGCCAAGACTATAGAGGCGCCGCCATCGAAATTATTTTTAATACACTTACACAACAACATTTCATTGTAGTGGAGTATCGATAAGTAAAACCTAAAAAATGTACACCACTTATAGAGACCAAATTTAAAATTTTTGCCGTATCAGGCGACACATAGACCTAAGTTGAAACATGAAGATTCGTGAAAACAAGAGGCGCTTCACAGATTTCGCACACAGGCGCTGTGGGGGGTCGGCGCGGCCCTGTGTTCCAGTGGGGGAGGGCTATGTTCGGGGGGCTGGGTATCGATATAATAGTATTTTAGGTAGTTATACCTCAAATATGGCTAGAGTAATTTTGACAAAATGTAGTTGGGTTGTTGGTAATTTGTGCGAAGAATAGTGTTTTAGCACTCCTAAAATGGTGTTGTTATTAATTGCCTGACTACGTACGAAATTATTTGTGTTTTTATGATGAATTGCTAACAAATTATATTGACTGTAAAAAATACTACACCTAAGCATTAATATACTTAGTAGAAAGTGTGATGGATGGATTTCGATGTACTTACCTATAGAATAATTAGAAATATTTATTGAATCCGCTTTAATTAGAAACTGTAATAAAGTACATTTTAAGTGTGACTATTATTAATGAAAGCCATACAACCAGTGTTTTAATGTACGTCCTTAGCATATTATATGCGGCATCTATTGGCGAGTACTGTACTTCTTAAATAGCGCCATCTTTGGACACGTTGCGGAATTAATTACACAACGTAAAAGCGCGATGTAGTTGCAATCGATTATAGCACCATCTGTTGCTAGTGATTGGAACTGCTTTGCCTATCTCTGTACGGAGCATCACCGGTGGCGTGGTTTGGTTTAGGTTTGTTGGATGCTGTACAGGTTTTAGCTGGCATTCTTTCATTCAACTCAACATCCAAATCTTCATCGTCATTTTGCTCACTGAAGCGACGTCGAGCTTGTTTGATGCATATTGATTTGCAAAATGCTTCGTTCACCAGCACCACTACAACGAAACATTTTAAAGTAGTTACTTACTTATATAATAGATGGAGCTGTACTAAAATAGGCATTTAGATGCTTACCCAATCCGATCAGAAGAAAATACAAAATTAATCCCAAAAGAATGGCATCTAGCTCCATGATTCTGGAATAGGTAAGGATAGTCGCTAAAATTTTCTAAGAACAGGTGAGAGATCAGTCGTTTGCTACATAGGTGGGTACCTATTATTTTTAACTATTTGATAGGTAGGTAGGTACCTACCCTACCTACCCAAATGACTCTCCTTTAGTAGGTAAGACCTACTATAATGATTTTTAGTTCAATAATACCCACTGATTCATAAATTATAGCTCTTAGACTTGGGTCTGACTAACACCATGGGGCGCAATGCAGAACAACGGATTTCTAGTTCTAAATAAATCCATGAGATGGCGTAAGGAGTATCGATTCCTATTAATGATTGCGTTAAAATCATAAAAATCCGAAATTATGCACTGAAATAAATATTTTATATTTATACTATGTTTAGACTAAATAAACTCATGACAAGAACATAAAAAAACCTTTCACAACAAAATTTCAAAATTTTTGCAAAATATTTTGCACATTGCGGCCAGTAGCGGCAACACAATGATATTTTTGAACCAACTATATAGTTTCTTACTTGGTTTTCATAGATGGCGCCCGAAACCATGCCATCGCAAACTTGAACTTTATTACAATAGCAATACGTGAGTACTTGTGTCAATGATCATAAGGTTCATATTCTGGAGGATATAGTATGTGAGTAGGTACCTACCTATTATCTATGCTCGAAAAAAGTTCAAATTTATCGGAAGTTCGTGTGGAGTGGATGTAGGTACCTATAATACCTCAAGTCAGAGTAAAGTAAAGATGTACCTACAAGGATGTGGGTGTAGGTACCTACTTTTTCACGCAAAAACTAAATGGCTTTCTTCGATTATTCTTGATCAGAGAAGAGATGGCTTTGGTTGAATGAAATAAAATAGGTACCTACCTACACAGGGATAGATCCACAAATGCAACACTTTTTACAAGGCTACTTTTTACTACGAAAATTGAAGTAGGTAGGTACCAACATAATAAGTAGTCTACTAGTAGGTACCTATTATTTATTTGGGGTGTTACTAAATTGTGAAATTAAAATCGAAGTTTTTATCAAGACTTAGCTAGGTACCTACCTACTTGCTGCATAAAGTGATAATAATTAGTGAAGTCGCAATGTCTGTTCTGTAGGTAGGTAGGTACCTAGGTACACGCAATGACGAATTCAATTTGGTCGGATCTGAATTTAGAGACTAGGTAAAAATAAAAATGGTTATTTTTATACCTAGGTATACAAAAACTTAATTTACAATTTATGTAAGCTATCTAGGTAGGAACTTATTAAAAAAAAATATTATATACTTAAGTATGTACACTAACTAGGTAGGTACCTGTACCTACCTACCTACCTAAACTAAATCACCCCAAATAGGTACCATAGGTAGGTAACCCATAGAGCTAGGTACCTACCTACTTAAAAAATCAAAGTGATAGATCGTGGATAGGTAGGTAGATCACTATGATTTGACTATGATTATCATTTATCCTACCTACTAATATTAAGTAGGTATAAACACACCAACTATAATAGTTGGACATATGCTATGGCGACACTTTTTGTAAATAATGATGTGTTCTACAAAGTCGTAGTACATTATTTTATTCTATCGTCAATAGTTTTCGCAGCGCACGCCAGTGGCGGATTTACCAGCAGGCTGAGTAGGCTTGAGCCTAGGGCGGCAGATTTTTGGGGCGGCAAAATTTCTATATAAAATTAAAAATTGGACTAACTTACCAAGTGACGTCCAATTGTAATTATATGAACGGGTTAACTAAATCACGATTTACTAGTAGTAGTACTTCTCCGTTCGCCTGCAGTAACCGCATTTTCAAAGCTTTTTTAAAAAAAATTAATATGTCACTAATGCATCTGTCACCGTCAAACGTCACAGATTTAGAGCTTAGCCCTCCAAACACCTCTTACAGGCACCTACCCGTTATGCCCGGGTTTCAGCTTCTAGCTGATATGGGGTTGGGTGGGTGATCGTGATTTAGTTAACCCGTTCATATAATTACAATTGGACGTCACTTGGTAAGTTAGTCCAATTTTTAATTATAGTTCACATTGGGTTAACTAAATCACGATTTACTAGTAGTTGTTCAGAGTAAACTGCATAATGGGTACATAGGTACCTAAACTTACTAATATTAATCATGAACTTTGCAGTTATTTGATAATACATGCTGTTGGGTATTATAGAGGATATATGATATATAGAGGACATTTTCCTTCTTTCTCATAATACCTAGGTACTTATATTTAAGTGCTAGGTAGGTACCTAGACCTAATAGTAATGATAATTAGTAATTACCTAACTAGGTTTGACAGGTGCCTAGGATCTACCGGTGGTTAAGTTTCTTATCTTTTATTAAAGGGTATGGTCATGGTTTTAATTTTATTAGAGCATTTAGAAGTACCTATCTATATAGCTAATAATATATTATGTAGGTAATCATATTATTATAATACTAAGCATTTGTTTAGTACAATAATTAGTTAGGTATGCAACTTGTTGGATGCTATATTTCTGTCTAACTAAAATGATTTAAGTAGGTAGGTACAGCTAGATGATCATGCATATTGAGTAAAAAAAATTAGCATGAATCTTCCTACATGTGATTATGTAGGGCTTTGTTTAATTTATAAATACTCCAAATCCCACAAAGAAAAGATTTCCAATCACTTAAAATTTAAATAACCATTCAACTAATGTTCAATCATTATATGTATAACCATGTACCAATCCATGTACTTATGTAATATTTTTCTCTGCTGTTATCACACCTGTTTTATTGGTAGGTATGTAGAGTGGCATGTAAACATGTGTCCATGTTACTCTGAAACTTACATTCAGTGTAGGTACCTTTGATAACTTTATGCAATGGTATTTTAAAATATTTTAATATACCTACATACCTAGATGGTAGTTGTATTCCCTCATTTCAGAGAGTACATTTTTTATGAGTAGGTATAGTGTAGACTTGCAGTGTACTGACTAGGCTAGAAATAAAGTTTGCCATTAATACACTGCATTAAATTGATTTTAATGTAGGTACCTACTTGGTGAATTGGAACCCGCTGTTAAAGACATTTATTAAATATCAAACTCCAAGCAGCAGACTCCTTATGGGCCAGGTCATGGTTTGGCCTGGGCCTGATCTAACCTCATATCTCTATGGAGTGGAGGAAGATAATAGGTACTTAACTAGGGTGATGGCTACGCTTCGCCAAGCCTACCTTTACGGTGAGTTCTTATAAACATCAGGCCTCCATTCAGGATACAATCAGAAGTGTGTGTGTTGACAACTTCGAAGGCTACTATAGTTTTTGTATCTAAGTAGGTATAAGTAACGGACTGCTGTTCAGTACGTTCTAGGCAGAGATGTTGTTAATTAGATTTAGATAGGTAGATATATCTATAAGTACCTAGTAGGTATTGTGTTATGAATACAATTATGATAACTACCTACTTATTTGATATGATTAGGTATGAGGTAAGTATCTACTGGATGACTTTTTTCTGGTTACTTGGGTTTAATTGAGTAGATACATTCTGTGTTTTAAGAATGTTGCTCCAGATAAAAATAAAAGAATAAATATGATCACGACTGTAATCCCCAGGCTCGGTAGATATCTCCTCAGATCTTTAGTTACTTAGATTTTTGATATAAGTTAAGTAATGAGCTGGGGAGCATTATGCTTATAGTTATATACATAATAGCTCCCAGTTGGTGTAGGATTATTGTTTTGAAATGTTTAAGTTTACTCTTCGGACTGTTTATCATACAGGTACATATATTATTCAGGTATCACACACTTAAATATCTTGTGATGTGTTATATAAGGTCACAATACAGCTCAATTCTATTCTACTAAGTAGTCAAATATCAAGTTAGTATTTAGTGGATAACATTTTCTTAATTTCTCATTATTTGTTTTTTATCTGAGCTTATAGTATAAATATATAGTTATTTCAATGCAAGCTAGTAGTTGATGTTGTTACCTATCTATGTAGGTAAATCTTCAGGTAAGTAATAATGTTGAGTTCTTTGATGTGTGCCTAAACCCTAACTATGGTGTAGCCAGGTCAAACGTTTTCATTGATGCATTACATAATCCAGCTAATTATGATAATTATTTAACATCATTAGCCATTCCATAATACCCTATTGATTAACATGACCGGCACAAAAATTCTGCTCCATCTATTTAAAAAAAATCCAAGATACTTGCTATAAGATCTTATATCAACGCCAAAACACTGCGATAGTGCGTTTTAATATTTCCCATGTTGTAATCTAGTATGCCTAGGTATTATAGATGTGACAACTTCCATAGTTAATATAGTGGGTATTATATTGGAGTAGGTAAAATCATTTCTTTCATTCACTCATTTCAAATAGATTCTACTATCATTGTGTATGCTGGGTCACAGTATTGTCTGTAATCCATACAATACCCTAAACATAATATAAAATCCATACTAGAGATTGACAAGTTGTAGGTATTTGTGTTTTACATAGAAAGTTAATTTCTTTCATTTATAGGTATAAATATTACTACTCCATTGTGTGTGCTGGCTCACAGTATTGTCTGGAATACATACAATATTCTATACATAATAGATATACCTACAATCCATTGACAAATGTTTCAGATATATTTTGCCTTTGACATATAAAGTAACTGCAAAATGTCTGAGGTATGCTGTAATTATTCAGGACTAGGTATGTTGACTAAGTATATACTTAGCCGCTATCTATATTTCTACCTAATGAGTAGGTATTTTCCAATATTTATGTCTGGAACAAGCTTATAATGAACATTCACCATGCTATTGTGTCTAGCACTAATAGATTAGTATATATATGGATAGTTCTCTAATTTGATGTATGTATTTATTTATTTATGATTATAATGATTTTCCTCTTTCTTTTTACCCTTGCTTATTAGGACCTGTACTGTACAGAGACCATGATTATAAGCCAGACAGTATGAAGGTTAATTTTAGGTCTGTGGCCTTAAAATAACAATGTGATTTTATTAAATTCACATTATATAAGAATGGTGTGGATGTAATATTCTGTAAAAGTAACATTTATTTCCAATTGTATCTTAGTTTCTTATTACCTACATTGAAATTTATGGTCACCCATAAAGATAATATAGGATATCATTATAATTCTAATGAGTAACTGCTAATAATGCTGTCTTAATCATTGCATGTTTTCTTGCAATGTGGAGCTTGATTCTGACAAGTTATTGATTGTATGATATTGATAACAGTGTTCAATGTCAGATATATCTATTGTTTACCAATTCAATTATAACAGTGTATAAAGGTTCACTATGATAGCCTTTAGTTAGTTTGTCTATGTTGGTATTATACCATACCTTACTGTATAGTATTTGATGATTCATGTGATGCAACCTCGGGGTGCAAGGCAATAGATGAGAGTGTGTAGCATAATTGTATCCACTCAATCTTTGTTTCCCACTGGTTTATGTTATTATAAACTATACTTACTTTGTTACTAAAGTTTTTGTTAGTCTATGGCCAGTGGTTAAAATGTTTCTGTTTTACAATATTTTTTTTTTACAGATATTTTGACCTGCTGTGCTTCTACAGGCCCCAATTTCAGAGTTTTCCTCGCTATCGGAACATCTTCAAACTCCTCAATAAGAATTTATTTATTCGACTGCACTACAACATTTTAATAATAATTGTATTTGTTTTTATATTATTGCATGTTGATGTTGTATTATATTATCTTCTAAAACATAGGCATAGATAGATAGCAACTATTGTGCGTAGGTATTTATTCAAGTGTGAGAGTACCATGATGTCTCTCATGTCCGTTGATTTCTGTTTTAAGTGGGAATGCCTACCATAGCTTGTTAGTATTTTTTTAATATCTTGTATTAATAAATTAACTGTTTCATTTGCATGTTTGTATGAATTTGTGAGGTTTAGTCTACTAGAACGTCATGTGTTCTCATTTGTAGGCTAAGTAAGAGTAAGTTAGAGCTAGATACAGGTACTGTGTTAAGTCTACTAGAACACCTCGTGTTCTCATTCATAAGTACGAGTAAGTTAAGGTACAGGCACTGGGACTAGTCTACTAGAACATTTGTGTTCTCTTTTGTAGGCTAATTAAGAGTGAGTTAGAGGTACAGGTACTGTTTTAAGTCTACTAGAACACCTCGTGTTCTCATTCGTAGGTTCAGTATGAGTAAGTTAAGGTTACAGGTTCTGGGACTGGTCTACTAGAACATCACGTGTTCTCATTTGTAGATACCTTACCTAAATTATACTTACTTACTTGGTATAGGTATGTTTCCCAAATAGTAATACTTTTTCTGCGTCATGGTTTGTGGAGATAGGAAGGTAAACACACGTATCACGTACGTTGTATTTCCTTTGGTGTACCTATGTCTCCTCAGGTATTGTTATATCGTAACCTGTACTGTACACTAGGTGTAGGCACCACTTGTTGGCCAAGTGGTAAGTACTGAATTGGATAAGTACCTGTAACACGTACATGGCACTTTCCATAGTTTAGTTAGGTATCGTTAGCACGTAACATGTACCTACTACGTTCACATAGGTCTCTTAGGGACCATTTAGGTGAGCATCCGCTCCTTGTCCATCCTTTCCTGAGGTGATGAGCGCGATCTTAGAGCTGCTACGTCTGGTTTTCATATTTTATGATATCTTTTTGCAATTTCATCTGCCACTAGCGAAATCGCTATCACTTTTCATCATTTTGATACGAATTATACAGTTTATACTGTAATTTTAATAAATTTGCAGAAAAATTGCAAAAACTTCGTGCGGTGTTGCAAACGCGCGAAAAAGAAGTGACGTTTGACGGTGACAGATGCATTAGTGACATATTAATTTTTTTTAAAAAAGCTTTGAAAATGCGGTTACTGCAGGCGAACGGAGAAGTACTACTACTAGTAAATCGTGATTTAGTTAACCCAATGTGAACTATAATTTGTGCTAACACATTCAATTCACCATAGCATAATCACCAAGTCATAATATAGATAGATACAGTATAGGTACCTACATAGGTACTCTAGATACTTAATACCTACCTACTTTACACTGTCTGCTCTCGGGGTTTTATTAGTTTATGAAATTTTATTTCGTTTCATTTCCCTTCATACCTACAGCGGAAATTATGAAGAACTAAATCGGCAGTAGACCTACCTGCCGATTTTAGTACCGCAGTGCAGGTAAATATTTAAGTATGTAGTTAAATGAAGAAAACGAAATGAAGTTTTGTAAGCTATCAAAATCCGTAGCTACTAAGCCCCTTGGTTGATGAGCAGAATACAGAGTAAGTAGTTCCAATCAGTATCTAACTAACAGCGTTACTGTTGCGTTCTAACAGTAGGTAGGGTAGGTATTCTACAGTAGGTAGGTAGGTACTCACACGTCGTCGGGGAGCCACAAGGCCGGTTCCCAGTCCTCCCAGCCCTGGTGGCCCTCACCAGCTCTCGAATCGAGAGGTAGGCCGCGAACAAGATCAGTAGGAAAAACGCAGTCTCCCAAAAATGTGCAACTATGAGCCTTGCGCTCATTATAATAGGGATGCAGACAAGGGTGCTGATGCTGTGGAGACCTGTAGAACCCTTGAAGAGCTGCTAGAGATTACATGGTAATTTTAGGAAAATTTGGCTTGTTTTTTTTGAGTATGACAGTGACAGGACGTCACTAAAACTTCTTTAGGAAGTTGGGTTTATGCTGGGCGCCTTCTTGGCGAATAATAGGTAGAGGTAGATCAGTCTAAAAATCCACGCCCCTCCAATGTAGGTATTTCCAATGTATTTACCAGTGCATTTTTAGACTAAAGCATCTCTACCTACACAAGTGAACCTCTACCTACACAGACAAGGTTGATGATTTTTCGAAATTTGATATTCTACCAGAAAAATTTCCACCTACAAACTATCGATCTACCTACCTCTCATGTAAATTGGATCTACCTATATGCTCTCAACTATATTCAAGAGCGGATCCAGCTTTGGTGCCAGGGGGGGTCACTTAGTCGTGGTCAAGTCACAAAAAGTTATAATCCTTATTATATATAATTTTAGTTAGTGGTCCACCTAGGTCCTGGACCCAGCCCAGGGGGGGTCATGCCCCCCCTGGATCCGCCCTTGACTATATTGCTACGACTTCAACTACCTACCTATAATTGTTATGTAGGTATACCTACGTCAATTATTTCTCGTCTCATCGTTTCATAATACGAATGGAGTTTTCAGGGGCATCACAAACTCTTCGGGCAATATGGAGGAGGGCGCTGACTCTGCTTCTGCTACACAGTTTTTTTTTAACTTTTGCAGTAGTCAGCCCACAACTGTACCTATTCTACATTGTTTTTCTTTGTTCCTAATAAAGATTTTTGTATTTTTTTTTTTGTATTTTTAATATCAGAGTAATATAACTTTGATATTTTGAACCCTGACCTTTTAAACTGAGTTGAAGTAGGTGCCTAGTGTTAGGTACTTTAAGCTTGAGACTTGACGTTTCAGAAACATGATGGTGCAAGCTTGTCGTACCTAAGGTAATTTTCTAAGCCTTCAATCTTTTTGTGGGTACATGGACCAAATAGTTGGTCCATGGTAGGTATCACAATATAGAAGAAACTTTTTTTTATTTTTTTTTATTCAACCTATTTTGTCCCACTGCTGGGCAAAGGTCTCCCCCAAATCCCTCCAGTCATCCCTGTTCTTGGCTGCATTTCACCATTCTTTCGTAAAAGCTGCAAGATCATCCCGCCAACGCTTTCTCGGCCGTCCCCGAAAAAGAAACTATTAAACTTTTTTAGGTAGGTACACTATATTCATATAAAAAAAAAACAAATTGTACATACTAATTATTGTTTATTCAGTGCATAATAACAAATATCTATGGCGTAGTCACTGGTAACCTTACTTCAAGGATAAAAATAAAAAACTTAACTTAAACTTAACTAAGATTTTAAGTACGACCAATATTACATTATCAATTAATGTATATAATTATAATTATTATAATAATAATTATAGTTATAATTATAATTACACTTACCACGTATCATTGTAAGTTTTTCAAGCATTTGTGCCAAAAAATCTTGATTTGTTGTAAAATAAACATAAAAATTTAAATAAAGTAATTTACAAAATTGATGATAAAATATTGGTCGTTGTTAAAGTGAAGAATAATATGTAGCGTGTATTAATTATGTTTAACTCTGAAATAGCGTCCTCAATTTATTATTAGTATTTAAATTAAACCTATAAAAATGTATGTTATAATAAGATAACTTATAAAATATTTTAAACTGAAATAGGTAACTACTTAATACGAAAGTACCAAATTTATGATTATCTAGATTTGTGGATTATATTGTACAATCTTTGTCTGATAAAACGGACGGCTCGATGGCAATATACAGTCGCGATGTAAAAATGTAAAATATCAATGAAAAAATATTTTATTGAGGTATGAAAATGGATGTTTTTGTTTCATGATCCTAAAATCTAAACGATATTGTAAAAATCTTTATTATTATGTCAATCTTATTATTATTATTATCAATCTATATTACTGTCTTCTAAGCTCTACACTCTTCACAACCTACATCAAATGAGATTACTTTAGGGTACCGTACCTCGTAGGTACCTATTACAAAAACCTTCCAAATTAATTGTATTCTATTCAAGGTATTACAAAAGTAACAGAGTTGTTTCAAAATTTGCAGTTAAAAGGTAACTCTGGTTATATTTCTTGCCAAAGTAGGTACGGTACCGCGGTGTCCGACTCGCACTTGGCCAGTTCGTTTACAAATAAGTCATTGCCTAGGTCCCGGCTATAAATGGAATGATCTTTTTCGATAAATGCAGCATCGAATAGATATTTTTTTATTGCTACTGAGTTTTAAAACACCGGGTATAAGTTTAAATCTTAAAATATATACTTAATTTAAATAATAAATGTTATAAAACCTAATTTATCTTCAGATAAAATTTGTTTAATATTTAAAAAAGTAAAATTTCTAATTTGCTACTTGTTATCTACTTAAAACTACCATTTTTTTTAAATCCTTTTTGTAAAAAAAGCAAAACTACCTTTTATTTTTTTCCAAAAAAAGCTTAAGTAAACCTAAAAACTAGATTTTTGAAAATGATTTTCAAATAAAAAGTAATATTAAACTAACTTTACTTAGCACCTTGCATTTTATTGAAAAACTAACATTTCTACATTGTGATCTGTGTGACACAAGAATAACCTAACGTCAATTATTACTACTTATTATAGCCATTATTATTATTATAATTGGATTGATTATACTAAAATTCCATTATTATACTCGTAATAACCTAATAATATGATTATCTTTTCACATTTAGACACTACATTCTACACTGATTATGAAAAAATAACGTATACTTTTGTATAAAATTCGAATTGAAGAACTTGTGATCGTGGCATAAGTGATGGTAGACCTTGTGTGGTACCAATAAGAAAGCGTAAACTACCCAAAAACATGCGACGCAACATAAAAAAATATGTGACAAAATTAAGATAATATGTAGGTGTACCATGTGTAGGTACCTAGGTAGGTACTTTATGATTGGGGAATGTCACAAGCAAACTCATCCAGTAAACCACGCTGAATTTTGCTTAGTCTAGTTGGCCCTCTAAGCCTCAAAGTTGAGTATTTTCCAAGGCCGTTCATTACATCTAGTAGCATCCTGTTCTACCACTGCTTGCTCTTCACATCCCTTCAACTTGGAACTGAGTGGTGGAACTGGACCTTCGACATCCTATAGCTACCGGCGCTGGTATCCTTGAAGGTCCGTTCCTCTCCTTCCTCGGAGCAGCCAGCTGCCTCGTGCTGGTAGACCGCTCCAACTTACCATCAGACATAACCCAAGCCGATGTGAAATCAGCATAGTCAGAGTCTTTCGAGCTGGTTCTAGATAACGAATCGTCTCCTTTAGAGTATGTTCTGATAATTTCCTTCATCTTTTCCAAGACTGACGCATCATCTTTCGCTGATTCTGTCGATCGGAGGATCTGTTCAAGGAGTGGACTGAGTGACTTCTGGTTGGGTGGTGAACGCAGGGTTGCACTGCTGGCTCTTAAAGGTGAGTTTCGTTTGAAGGCTTCCGACTGGTTCGGTTGGGCGACCTTAGCTTTAGCTTTAGGCGATTTGTTAGGATTATCGAACGTATCAGCTCCTAATGCTGGTCTAGCTTTAGCTTTTGTCTGCGTAGGACCTGTACGCCCACTCCAAGTGTTCCGCGCAGATGGGGGCAGTTTCGGGGTGAGTTTAGGCGAAGTCTGGACTGGATTAGCGGTGTGTTTTGGGCTCGGAGTGTTCCCACGGCTAGGAGTTCTGTTCCTGACTGGGGAATGCGGAATTCTACTTGCCTGGCGACTGCGGATAGTCTTTGGAGATTCTTGCCGTAAGCTCTTGCTGGGAGATCTGTTGGTTTCAGACACCGGGCGCTCCGGGCTGCCTCGGGTGGACTTGTCGTCGTTGGAGCCCGACTTGCGGCCTCCGTAGAAGGTCTCGGAGAAGTCAGTCTTGCGCAGCCCCGTGGTGAGGCTCACGTAGTCACGATCTTTCTCCACGTGACAGCCATCGTCTTGGTCGAGACGCTCTGAAATAAGAATAAGAATAATTTATCATTGATATAATAGTTACTAAAGTAATTTATCGTCAAAACTGTTTTAGGTACCTAGTTTACAGATGATAGTGGTTTTGATAAGTTCTTAGTTATACACATTTCGGGCGTACAATGTCGTAATTTGATGTAATAAAATTATGTTACAAATTGTCTAAAATTAATACAAAAATAAAGCTATTTCAAAGTATTCAGTAAGGTTGTAAGTATTTAAGTATTCAAAAATAATAATAACAATATATAAAATATAATCATCATCTATTAGAAATATTCTAGAAGTTTTTGTGTAGTGTGTGGCATTAGACCGTAACCTTTGAATTCTTACCCGACTGCGAAGGGTCTTGTGTTTGAAGTGTAGGTATGTGTGTACCTACATATATATTTTACTATCGCTGAAGCCTACAAGGCTGCACGTATTTTGACAAATGGAATGTCGTTGGCTTTGTCTAGCTAGAGCATCTGGAGTGACATGGCCATTTATAATATCAAAAATCCAAAATGGCGGCTGTGAGAAGCCATTTTGAATTTCATTTATTTATTTAAAACCATAGAATAATGGGTTGTCTTATCTAAGCGATCTCTTCCAAACAACTGACTAAGCAACTAGCCTTGTGAAGTAGGAAGCAATTTATGTAATAAGTCCCTTATAAGGGAACGTCACGGATAAGGTCTAGCTACACCTACATGATTAAATAAATATTTCTCGTCCCGCCCATTAATGGCAGTCGTTAATTGGATGTAATCCTGAGTGCAATAACTACTGTGACTCCACGAAAAAACTATTGTCAAAATCTCAGAGTTTTCTTCATTACATGTTTTTCAACTTCATTTATTTTAGTTCTTTCGAACCAATTACAATATACAATACCAGCTTCCACCCGCGGCTTCGCCCGCGTGGTACCTTGAAAAACAAAAACAAATCATCCCGCTGGAACCGTAGGTACATTTTTATGGGATACAAAGTAGTCTATGTGTTATTCTAGACTATAATCTATACCTGTACCAAATATCATCCAGATCCGTTCAGCCGTTTCAGTATGAAAGAGTAACAAACATACATCCAGACATCCTGACATCCAGACATCCAGACATCCACACATTCTTACAAACTTTCGCCTTTATAATATTAGTAGGATATTATTAACGCGAAAGTTTGTAAGAATGTATAGATGTACCTATGTTTGTTACTCTTTTACGCTGAAACGGCTGAACGGATCTGGATAAAATCTGGCACAGATATAGATTATAGTCTGGAATAGCACATAGGCTACTTTTTATCCCGGAAAAATGTACGGTTCCCGCGGGATTGATTTGTTTTTGTTTTTCAAGGTACCACGCGAGCGAAGCCGTGGGCGGAAGCTAGCATACAATATATTTTACATTATTTAAAAAAGTAGGTAATCATGTCTTAAAACGTGTCCTGCGCAAGATAATTCGAATTTACACTAGCGCCACTCTTGCGAGCGTGTCAGCGAGTTGAACTAAATTGACGGGGAGATTTTGACAAATAAAGTATGAGATGACGTAAGAAGTGGCATTCTATACGGTAATTCCCAAGTCACTTCGACGCTCGCTTCGCACTCGAACCCGATTCAAAGTGTCAAATAAAAAGCGTCTTATGCAAAGTGAGAGTGAATTGCGATGTGAGATGCGAGTTGATGTTTGAATTTTACAGAATCGACGTACTGTAGGTACTTTTGATATTTTCAAATAAAAATTAGTGCTACCTAAGGGTAC
Organism: Cosmorhoe ocellata; assembly: GCA_963675405.1. Lineage (NCBI taxonomy): Eukaryota > Metazoa > Arthropoda > Insecta > Lepidoptera > Geometridae > Cosmorhoe > Cosmorhoe ocellata. Next base: position 9,045,449 of record OY776265.1, on the reverse strand, counting down.
CTACGAATTGGCAGCGGGCGACACGAGGCAGCAGCGGAGGACGTGTCGCGGCGACACTAGTGGTTTCTATGTATTTCTATGAAATTCCCTCCGTAGTTAGCGACACGAAGCTAGCGAAGCATTTCATAGAAATACATAGAAACCAGTAGTGTCGCCGCGACACTTCGCCAGCTGCTGCCTCACGTCGCCCGCTGCCAACTCGTACCTTTAAGAGGACATGATATTTGGCTTAAAAAACTGTTTTTGAAAAAATTGTCTGTTTATTTGTTTGTCTGCGTTCGTTCGCACTAATCTCCACAACGGCTGAACCAAATCAAATGCAGTTTTCTTTAATGTATTGAGATAAGCTTAAGCTTTATTTCATCGAAATCGGTTGACAAATAGTCACTACTACTCGTAATATAAATAAAAAAGTAACTCGGACTATAATGTCACCTTTTCACGACTAAACGGCTGTACAGATCTTAATGAAATTGCAAGGAAAATGACAAGCTAATAGATTGTATTCTGGTGGAAGACATGGGCTACCTATTGTCTAAACAACCAAAAGGATTAAATGCAGACGAATTCGGATTGGTGAAAATTCAGAGGTGCTGAAGTATTCAAAGTTGGACACCTAAATTTTAGTGAAATATGACTAACTAAATCAGGTCATCGACTTTAATCTAGTGCCTAAAATTAGCGCACAATGGAACTTTGGTGCCAAAAGCGATGGAACACGTCAAATGTAGTTGAATGAAACCACGCCTTTTTTACTTGACTGTGAAAAAGAATAGTGATGTGTTTGGGGTGTTTGTATGTATTATGTATGCGAGTTTCTTTGGCTATCGCTAGAGCCCAAATGGCTGGACGGATTTTGATAAATAAAGTATATATTTCAAAAATTAAATAGCCCGACTTAAAGTAATTAAAAATAGCTTCTTAGAGCCGCCATGTTGGATTTTTTGACATTTCATATATCCTATATCACTCTTGTGATTCAGACGTATGCAACGACACTCATTTGTCAAAATCCATCTAGCCATTTAGGCTCCAGCAATAGTCAATGGAACTCGTATACATACATACAAACATACATACACCCCAAACATTATACCCTCCTTCGCTTCGCAGTCGAGTAAAAAAACGAGCGTGAATACAATTATTATTAGTATTAAGGCCCAGAATTTTGAAAATTGCAAGTATTGCAACCCTAATCATTCTATTACCGCTTAATAGATTACATTGAAATTGAACTACACGATATTCAAGGATATAAGTGATAAATCAACCGAAGCTAAAACACGAATTAGTTAGAAAACCTTGGTTAAAAACCATGTCAAAAACACCTCTGAAAATTCAGAAATTCCCTAATTTATCCGGTAAGTAAGGTATTTTGAATTTCTATTTCACATGAATGTAAATCAGTTAATTTGAAACAAATCAACCCAGCCCTTTTTTTGAAATAAGCTATTTACTTGAACATATTTATGTTTTTTATAAATTGTCGCTTTCGTTATGTAATTCAGAGCAGCCATATTATCATGCCGCACTCTACTTACTTGTCATTTGGGTATTTCGCTTCGTGCTATGTCTGATTCCGCGGAGATCCGCGTTGCTATACGGACCTATGTCACTTTTTTTTGTAACTTTTACGTTAGGAATAGTGTGACGAGTATTCTGGGCCTTAAACGGATATTTATCGCGTTCTAATTACCTATTTATTTTCCCTTACCCGTCACGGGTACCCGTGACCACGACAGCGTGTAAACCTGTCTAAACGTCGGGAAAATAAATAGGTAAATAGAACGCGATAAATACCCGTTTAATACTAATAATAATGTGTTTTTTTATTTAGCACCACACAAAACAAAAGGCTTTGTCGCTGAGCGACCACACCGCCTATAATAAGTGTTGAGATCGCGTAAGTTTAAAAGTGTGAATGCACCGAACTAAAAGTACTCCCAAGTAAAAACTGAACATTCGTTCTCTATCAATCAAAATGGCACGATATTGTCTGAATGTGATAAAATAATCACGAAAAAACTAAATTATGTTAAAAAATCGAGTACTTGACCATGGAATGTTACACCATTAGCTTTGTTGGTGTTCCTTGAGTTATTGGTACACTTTTTGAATGCACAGGATGGCATTTTATGATATTTTTCATAGAAATTCTTCCGATGCAGTACCGTCCGCGTCTGCCAGTCGACTGATTCGAATGGGGTGAGCTCACTCCTTTCAATGTGAACGCAATTTAGAGGGAACCGAGTATTGTAAGGCCCTTCTATACTTTTATTTCGGTGCATGAATGCAATTTTTGAGCCGGGTCATGCTGCAGCATGCGCGCGCGCCGCTCGAGACCGAGCTACACCATTCGTTGACATTATCGCAGTGGGAACTGACATTCCTGCATCTACTAATAAGGGCAGGTGTCCGACTGTCTGTTTGCATTGCAGATTAAGATACGTATGCGTACTATGTTATTGATAAATCTACTTTGGTTTTGTTATTAGTTTTAATTTTTTTGTTCCACCTAGCTACTTTATTACAAGCTAAGTTTATTTAAATTTAAGAGCGCTGGTAGTGTAGTGGTAGCACCTCTGCCTCACGATCCGAAGGTCGTGGGTTCAAACCTAGTCGTGAATCAATGAGTTTTTCTATTCGAAAAAATTATGTGCGAAATGCCAGTGCTCTTTGAAGGAAAACATCGTGAGGAAACCGGCATACCCTAGAACCGAAAATTCGAAGGTGTGTGTCATAGGTTAGTATTCTTATAAGCGGCGGTGGGCTTGCAACCTGTCACGTACGGAATACTAACTTTATGCAAAATGTGGGCATGTGACAAATATCATATTCGGACGTGCCTCTGACTCTCTATAGATATCCTCAAAGATCTAAGTCACTAGAGATCTGAGGAGATCTCTACCGAGCCTGGGGATTACAGTCATGTGTCTTTCATCACAGTGGTTTCACTTAGTCATATAAGTGCTGAAACGGTGGAGGAAAACATTGAGTAGACACGGCCTAGATATCAAAAACATGAAAGCCTTTTCATTTCTCGTTTACTTATCTCAGGGTGAAGTTACCTACTCCCATAAGACACTTGACACAGATGAAACCAAGGAAAATAGGTTTTCTCAGCTAACATCACAATTTTTTATTTTTCTTCTACTTGGAGTTGTATAAAATGCTCACTGATATACTAAAGTTTGTTCTAGGGTATGTCGGTTTCCTTACGATGTTTTCCTTCACCATTACGACTAAATTACTAACTAACAACTGAAAGTCAAAACGTTTTATGAGCTAGGTACAGTGAATTGTAATCTATACCAATATTATAAAAAGAGGAAAGTTTTGTATTTTTGTATTTTTGTTTGTAACAAATAAACTCAAAAACTACTGGTCCGAATTCAAAAATTCTTTCACCGTTAGAATGCTACGTTATCCCTGAGTAACATAGGCTATATTTTATGTAGGTACCTCGCGAGCAAAGCCGCGAACGGAAGCTAGTAGTTACTAAAGTAATTTTATCTCTATGGCTAGGTAGGTGTTAATATTAATACATCAATCCAGGAGACAACAATAGTATGGGGGAGGACTTACCGCTGAATTCTGCGTCTTCAATCGAGTTTTGGCTATGCAAGGAGTATCTATTAGTCGTTTTCGTGTTCGGAGACCCTTGAGTAGACCCGGCCACCACTCCCAGAGACCTATACCCCTCATCAGAAACTTCAGAACCGTTATCCGAGGCACTTTCCACTTGTGGCGCTGGAGAAACAGGTCTTGGGCTCCTGTTTCTAATGCCATGAGGAGCTGGCACCAGGTGATTCGACACCACGATCTTCGTTCTCCTGTCTGGTGATGAAGACTTACGCGCTGGAGACTGATTTCTGATCTTTCTGTTCGGAGAAGGTGCTCTGTCTACGTCTCCCAAGTAAGGTAGACTTGTTGGCGTATCCAGTCTATTACTAGAATGGTAGTGTTTTATATCGTTGTAGGGTAGAGATGTAGGTTCAAACCTGTCTATTCTAGACGGTTCTGGGGTCTTCTCTGTTCTGATATAGGGTAGCGATGTCGGTCCTGTATCGTGCCTGGACGATATATCGTGACGTAGCCCGATATCGTGTCTGGCCGGTGTATCGTGTCGGGTCTGGTCAGGGCGTTCGTATGTGACGGTGGCCCCGGCGAGGTCCGCCTTGGGGCGAGCCAGGCGGGCGGAGAGCGAGGTCCGGTGCTGGGCGCGGCAGCGGCAGGGGTCGTGCTTGTCGAGGTAATGGGCCAGTGTGTCCCACCCTCCCCCAACTCGGACCATCACGTGCGATCGGAGGATCTGGAAGAGATTATTTCTATTAGAGGAGTTTATAACGGCCAGTACCAAACGTCTGAGGTGTACCTACCGTCATACAAAGTTAGGCGCGTTCAAGTTTAATCTGAGAGGTGAGCCGTGGAAAAAAAACTTTCCACAGTTCACCCAGATGGTCTCAGGAGGTGGACGGTGTGTAATAACTGGATTAGAATAGTTTTTTTTATTGAAGACTATGTATGGATGTGCAATGGAAGATTCTATGGAAGAATCTCGAAAACGGCTCCAACGATTTAGTATGCAGGGCGGTTTCGAGGGCGATAAATCGATCTAGCTAGGTTTCATTTTCCAAAGAACACGATTTATCAAAAAAAAACCGATCAAAGTTCAGTCATCCAATTACTAAATATTACCACGAAATAAATATATTACACTGGGCGGTCTTATCGCTAGAAAGAGATCTCTACCAGACCATCTTTGGATGAAAAGGACTGTACGTGTAACTGACATGAATTAGTGACACGTGAATAGGGAAGTAGAATTGTATTTGATGCAAGATCCAAGATTCGAACCCACAACTACGAGTATAAGATCAACAGGGTCACTAGGCCACAATGAGAATGGAATATTTAGATCTATTCCACCAAATAAAGAGTAAGTCGTGGGAAACAACTTTGGAGGTCCCATACAATTCCATTCGAGACCTCGTTTCTAGTTTTAGGAACCTTGCAACGCTACCCTTAATAAGGTTCGCTGAGAACCAACTTCAAAAGACCCTCAACCACCTCCATTCAGCTAAGGATCAAAGCTCAAGCTAAAAAACGCTAGGCCAGAATAAAATGAGCTGTATCCCTAAACTGTTCGCTGTAAATGAGGGATCGGCAAATTCTGGTTGTTATTTAAGGTCGATTCTATGTTTCCTTTGCAATATTATCAATACGATTTGCCCAAACATGGTACGGTGGAATGATTCATAGACGACTTTAAAGGAATCAGAGCGTTATTTCAATGACCTTTGGTTTTAAATTGGTTCGGCAGGTGGTGGCTGTACTGTTTTGAGTGAGTCTATTTTGGGATGGCGCCTTGTGGGAGATCTAGGGCGGTTGTTTTTATAAACATTGATTAGTGTTTAAGTTGATCATTGCCATAATATTATTTAATATCTACTTCGTTTACTAGTGTTTATGTAAAAAATACAAAAACACGATGATTTTTGATGACAAGTTTCTTACAGCCGCCATATTGTTTTTTGGACATTTTATGTAACCTATGGCACTTTCATGGTTCAGATGAATCCAACGACACCTTATTTATCAAAATCCGTACAGCATCAGTCAAACAAACTCGCATACATACTAAACATACATACATACACCCCAAACTCATTACCCTCCTTCTTCGCATCGCAATCGGGTAAAAAGTTCTAGATCGAGACGAGTTTCTAGCCTATTTTTCTCGGACTTGGGTTAGGATAGAATTGGCACTTAAATTCACCGCATGTAAGACGTTTTTTAAGTCTAGACATACATACACAAAATCACGCCTGTTTCCCGACGGGGTAGGCAGAGACCACAGATCTTCACTTGCTACGATCCTGACATACCTCTTGCTTCATTCACTCTCATTACATTCATACATGCGCGTCGGTTTAGGGTACTCTGGACCTGGCCTTTCTCTTAAACGTCCGCAATTTGCGCGAGATACGTACGCCGAGGTCTTCCCTTTCCTACTGTCCCATTCACACTCTCCTTATGCACCTATTTCGATCTCCTTTCATCAATCCTTTCTACATGCCTAAATCTTAGCGTACCCTTCTCAATTTTCATCATTACGTCTTCGAAGTCTAGACCCTTTATTTATTTATGTTTAAATATAAACAAAGGAACATTTAATACGTGCTTTATTTCCTGTTCACCTCCGATCGTTGTAGGAGGCGTTAATTATGGAGGTACAGTCGACCACAAAATATTTTCACATAAGTTAGTTTTTTTGGTTGTTCGTTTTTCACATATTTCCGAAACTACTAAATGAATAGCTGATAAATGAAAAATATTTTGCTTATCTATTTGACTACACTACAAAATATTACAACTTAATAATACACTCAGAATACAGAGGTATAAAATCTGTGTATCGAAGTTATTGATTTATTTAATTTCATTACCATAATCAATATTTTTTATAAATTGTCATGGTATGGACACGTGATGAAGAGTATGAAAACTATGTCAGCAAATGAGTTGAGTATGAGTGTATCTGGGTACGCAAGTAGAGGAAGGCCGAAGAAAAAGTGGTTTGATTGTGTGAAAGATGATATAAATGTAAGAGGAGTAGACTCAGAGTTGAAGAATGATAGGAGTGAGTGGAAGAAGAAAACATGTGCTGACCCCACGCGTGGGATAAGGACAGAAGAATGATGATGATGCCTTAGAAACTAGCTTCCGCCGATGGCTTCGTCCGCGTTGTAGGTACCTACTTTGAAAAACCAAAACAAATCTATGCCACGGGAACCGTACGTTTTTCCAGACTATAATCTATGTATACATTTCATTCAGATCCGTTCATCCGTTTCAGTGTCAAAGAGTTATTAACATACATCCATACATTCTTACAAACTTTCGCGTTTATAATATTTATTTATTTATTATTAAGCACACAAAACAGAACACAATCAAAGCATTTAAAATAGAAAGACACAATATTATGATCTAGATTGTATCCCTAAGTATGTGTACATAGCATGATTTATACAGAGCAGATCTGTGTATCCAAATATTGGAGACGAACATTAAACATGTTTAAAGCACGAGTAAAATTGATGTAAGTACGATAATATTTTTACAATAAAAAGAAAAAGCAAGTAAGAGAAAAAAGTAACTAATAACAGTTACAAAAACTTGAGACCACTCTCCTTAATGAGAATGGTTTCAATGTCTTTTTTAAATTTACTTGTCGGCGCATTCGCCTCTCAATCCGTCTGATGTCACTTTATAATATGTCAAACGTTAATGTCAAACGTCACTGTCAGATGTCATAATTATGACAAAGTCCATAGCGAACACCGAACACTGGTGAGGCGGCCATCTGGTAATAATTGGACTGGAGTTTGGACCGCCGTGGAGTGCGCACGCAACCTCGTGCTCGGTGGACGTTAAGTTCTAATCCATGTTAATCTTAGTTTTGCAAAAGAAGTAATTGCGATATCGAGAATTATAAATGAAGTGATTATAGCAAAGTTATTTTATTGAAACATTGTCTTCCTACCCGATAATCCACGCCTATCCGAACATGTCTCATAATCCTGATAATGGTCGAAAGACTTCATACTTATTCTATTATTAAAAATATCAATATTATCACTATTGTTAATTAAAAGATCATTATACTGACGACACATTCTGACCATATAGGGTTGTAATAATTAGTAGGGATCGACATTCGATTATCTTCGACAGTTTTTTTTCTCACTGTACCACCGGCGCCGTGTCCCACCATGATTTATAAGATGAATTCTATATGCTAATGTAATGATTTTACACGTTTTACATTGATGACTCATTACCGTCGATTGTAATTACGGTACCGTGGTAAATCATTACCAGTAGGTCTACCATGAGATTTCACAATCTACACTCGCTAGCGACTGTAGTTAAAAAATTGTATGAAAAATTTGTACAGCGCCTCTAGCGGATAGTTGGGTACTAAAACCTCACGTAGCTAACTATCCTACGTCACAGCGTACTACAGCGACTGTAGTGTGCGCTCATTAATTTGCTTAGAATTTGGTACCATGAGTAACAATTTTGACAAATGTCATAGTTACGTACTATTACTACTGTAGTAACGTCAGCCAATCTAAATGTGACAACTCATGGTAGACCTACAGGCTGCCTTCAATTAACTACTGACGCCATATAATTGGTAATAGTAGGTATTGATCAAAACGTATGCCCTGTGGTCCTCGGTTAGATATTATTTACTATACCTAGGACCTACGTATAGAAGTCACCTTCAAACAAACAACTGTAAATATCAGTAAAATTTAACGAGATTTAACTCCATTTATACTAGTGATTTGTACAAATTATAAAAGGTATGCGAAAGTAACTCTATGTTACATTTTCACGACTAAACGTCTGAATTTTAATGAAATTTTGCAAGAAGATAGATGGTATTCTGAGATAGGACATAGGGCTATATTTTGTATGAAAAACCAAATCGTTAATGAATGCGGGCATAGTCGCGGGCAACAGCTAGAAAATAAATTTATAAATATTTCATACAACGCCATCTAGTCCCAGACTATGCAAGCTTGTATTATGGGAACCAGAGAGTTTTAAAAAATACTTGTTTTGTAAATACATACATAGAATACATAATAACAGACTTAGAACAAACACCTGTGCTCATCACACAAATAGGTATTTATCCTGGGTGGGGATCGAACCCACAACCTGCAGCGCAGAAGGCAGATCTACTACCAACTGAGCTGAGAGGCCAGTCAAAGTCAATAGTCAATAGTCAAATATATTTATTTCATTGAAATCACAGGGATCATTTTGAATCGCCTTACACACTAGGTGAGTCTAGGTGCCAATTCCAGTCCTATCCCCAGTCCGAGGAGAACTGACAAGAAACTGGGCCCTAGAGCTTTTTATGTATGATCCTTGATAATTTTGTCAGGGACACCTAGCAGAGTTGGAGCTGATTCGTCCCAAGCTTTTTTGTTATCTAAGTTAAGTTGTCAGTGTATTGAGGCTATTGTGAAGTATCTTACCCTGACGAAGATCAGCAGCCTGGTGTCTCCGATCCTGTACTTCCCCTCCGAGACCCTCACCATCGGGAACTGCGTGGGGCACGAGCACCTCTCCACCAGATCCCTGACCCTCTCGTCCAAACTCCTCAGGTCATTCGTCACCAGCTGCGGCTGCGGTGCCGAAGGCACCAGACCCAGGGCAGAATCATCAGGGCGCAACTCCTCACCAGCCAACTCCCTCTCTATCTGCCGTTCCATCTGCACTAAAAGAGGAGCTGGCATACCCAGAACTGCCCCTTTTCTGGCAACTTCTAGAAGGCAGAGGACCACGTGTTTCTCGTTCTTTCTAAGGCATAGGTCATCGGTTTCGAAGAGGAGACATTCGAGGATTCCAAGGGCTTTGCGGCACCAGTCTATGAAGTTGGAGAGGTTGTCTCGTGCGAAGAAGGTGCCAGCTTTGGCTGCTGGCAGCATGTTGACGGGGGGTCTGGTGCGGAGGGCTCTGGCCAGGAGGAGAGCGTCATCGGCTTCTGGGTGAGGATCTTCGAGGATCAGGCGGGCGGAGTCGCGGACTGCGTTGGCGTGCTGGAACAAAAGATGGCGTTGTTTTGTTTATCATCGTAGGATTGATGCTTGTATATTACTTACAAAAAGGTTATGTAAATAAACATTAAATATGTTCGTTGGTGTATCACTTGGCTGGATCGATTTGGATTATTTCTTAGTCGTGATAGTTCCGTTTTTGAAAATTTGGTAAAATTGACAGAAAAGTTGGAAAAATAGGGGAATGCGGGAAAATCCGAAAGTGCTTTTTATTGAATGATGAATACGCGTAAACTATTCTTTTTTGTTATCATTTATTGAAATTTGGACAGGATAGTCTGTAGGCTAGCTAGTTTTTGAAGTATGGAAGTATCTAGCTCCAAATCCCTATCAAATTGCTTCATCAATAACCAATAACTTACAGTAGGTAAATTCTCAAATCTGATACCAATTTAATTTTGTATTTCATCACAAATTAAAAGCTATGCTAATTTAATAGCTACGCAGTCATTAAGTCGTTATTAGTTTAGCACCTTTTAGATCGATAATAGCTGGTTTGCTCAGGTATTTATGGACGTTTTGCAATTTTATTTTTGCCGCAAGGCGTAAGAATAAATTTTGCAAAATTCAAATTGATCATTTGGATGATTCCCATTTGTTCCCCTGCTCTGTCTCCTTAGGGTGACGCAGATGCGTGTATTCCCGTTGTCCCCGAAGCCCTGTCCCCTATTCGGGGACAGCGGGACGTGAAAAAAAATCTTTCCCGCTGTCCCCGAAACGTGGATTCGGGGTCGGGGACAACGGGAAGTCAAAATTTCACGTGCCGTTGTCCCCTTCAATGTGTTTTCCTGTTAAAAGCTTAGTTTTTAGCGTGGGAAAAAGAAAAGTGAGATAAAACAAAATTTATGCTATACTGGAGGTGCCTAGTTGCAGGACCAACCTACTTAAGTTTGCCCCCATGTCACTCGCTATCTATCTGCTTAATACCTTATCATCGAACAGCGTGGATATTTTCTTTAATAACCTGCCGAAACTTCTACAAATCGCTCAGGTGGTAATTGAAACTAAATGTCTACCTTAGTTTAATATTATGTTTAGTCTTATATTGTTTTACCTACTTATGTACATGTAACATCGACTTAGGTTTACCTGTTATGATGTTATATTGTCTTCTAAATAAATAAATAAATAAATTATTTATAATGGGACTAAAACGTTCTATTTGTCTCCCTCTTTATCTCTCTCAATCACTCCCATATTTATTGCAAGTATCCTTTTTATCTTCTAGTTTCTCTCTCATTTTCATTTATAGTGATGGAAAGAGACAGATGGAACTTTTATAAATTGAAAACTTTCTATCTGTTCCTCTCTTTATCTCTCTCACAGCACTCCCATATTTATTGCAAATATTATCCTTTTTATCTCATTTTTCTTTATAGTGATGGAAGGAGAAAAAATACGAAGATTTTATGGACTTAAAATTGATTTAAGATGAAAAAACTCACAGACAGAATCGTTGTAGGTACTTACATGGCATTTACAATAAAAAATAATGTTCCCTGTAATTGTATAGGTTTAAGTTACCTGTAGCTCTGTTATTACAACAGATAATTCGTTGTAAGTATTGAATGGCAACTACACAAACAGAATAAATATGAAATTTTATTGATGAAGTAAAAATGCAAAGTTTACTTCGTTTGGATCCAAAAAATCCATATCCTGATTCTTATAAAAGTTCTATCTATCCCCCCGTTGAAAAGAGGGGGACAAACAGAACGTTTTAATCAAATCTGTCCCCAAAAGGGAACAGAGCAGGGGGCCAAATGGAAATTATCCATACTAAAACCCTTGATTTTGGAAAAGATAAAATGGCGAATGGCAAAAATTTTCAAGGTACGATCTTATATTGTACACGCCAATAACTAAAATATAGTGTATTATCAACAATTTGTTTTATATTTTAATCAATTTTAATGTATTGGATGACCAGGTCCGAAAAAAGGATCGGAATACAGGGGTGTAACAACCTACTACCAGCCCCCATAGGGGGTAGCTATAATTTAAAAAATCTAGATAAATGTAGATCGGTGCGTAACACACCCGAAAATATCGTGTAATGAAGCAGTCAGCAACCAAGGCCCCGACGGATAAACCCATATTGAAATATCATCAAATACGAGGTATTTTCAACGAACTTCTTTTTTATGGCAACTTGTAATTACCAACTTTTCCTCCGTAATTCTTCTAGGTATTATTGGATGCTTTCTGAAATAATTTTTTTAAAACTCGTCCACACTAGTGGCAAACTGCCAAGGCAACTGTGCCTCTGTACCGGAACAAACCCTCGTGACAATTTGACAGATTTTCAAGTGACTTGGTGAAAAAGTGGACGTGTTTTGTACTCAGTCACGACAAAATTTTACAAGTGTGGACGGAATTTTGTAACAAAAAAATCGAGATATACAAACAAAGTATAGTAGAATTAGGCAGCAGGGCCGCACTCAGGATTTTTAGGGGTTATTTGTAAAATGTCTTCGAATTACTTAAATAGCAACTGGATATTGACTAAAGATTTTTGTTCTGCGGTGCTGTGTTTAACTGGTCAGTTGTTATGTGGATTTGATTCTCGAGTTAAAAACCTCCTGAGGCTAAAACTATATTAATAGGTTCGGGTTAATTATTATAACGGAAAAATACCTTATATAATTTTTATACTGTCGGGTATTTATTTAATGTAATATTACCACAAGCTTTTTGAGCAATATTAAAGTACCTAATATATCTTTTATTATTTTGTACCCTGACCCATCAAATTTGTATTGAAGTAGTGTTACTACAAGCTTGAAACTTTTACGTTTGTAACATGATGATTTGAGCTTTGTGGTAAGGCCCTTGGTGAAGTCACAGCATAACTTGGTTACTCAGTTAATAGCCAATACGCCGTAAGTATACAGTGCGAACAATAAAACGCGCATGGCCACTTATTATCAGTAATGAACGGTGTAGATTCAATAATTTTAATGTGGACGGAAACCAAATTATTGATCGTTTGGATTTCGGGTCAAGTTCGTTCAGGGCTTTTATTGTTTTTGGTAATACAATAAGTATTGTCTTAATGGAAACACGGAGTAGGACAGGCCGTGACATTTGGCACAATATCATTTTATAAACGGATTCCTCAAAAAACATACTACTAAAATTATTATTTTATGAGCTTCCGTAATATTATAACAGTTATATCATAGGTATTCTTAAAAGCGGCGATGAACTTGCAACCTGTCACGTACTTACTTCTAGTCAAAGTGTAGCATGTGCCAAATATCATTTTTGGACGTGCCTTTGACTCTTCTTAAATATCCTCAAAGATCTATAACTAGAGATTTGAGGAGATAATCTAACTAGCCTGGGGATTGCAGTCAAGATCATGTTTTTTTATATAATAACATTAGTATTTAATACAGTCGTTATGTACCTACATTAGTAGCATATGCTTTTTACCGTAAAAAGTGGGCTTGGACTGTGGATAAAAATATTCTAAATGGCTTAAACTTCAAAAACCAAACTTCTATACGAAAAGCCTGATTTCCACATAATTATATTGTGACTCGCACACGACAATGCGACTCCCACGGTTCTTTCACGCTGATCCCACGCGTGGGATTAATTTGTACTCATCTCAACCTCGATGATTCATTGGTTACTAGCGCCGATGTGCTTCAATTTCTATTATTAATGGCATGTCTATTTTGACTAAATTTCGACAAAATCTCTGTAACTATTGTTATATGATAAAATATGTACTTTTTATCAAATCGTGATGCACTTTATAGACGAAAATAACATTATCTCATTTAAAATATCAACGGCGACGATAAAGCAAATTGATATGATTGAAAGTACAAGTGACTTCTACACTCTCCATCGCAATATCATAAAATCTCATTGATACCACCGTTTATTCCGCGACAAGTACATTTAACGTCAGAAATTTAAAGATAAATTTATCGCAACTCGTAAATTTTCGCATCAACTTGCATTGAATTGGACACGGCTTTTGAATCTTAAGAAGTGATTTGTTTTGGCAATGGATGACATCATGGATACAACATGAGTTTTTTGTAGTTACCAGAAGATTATTCCTAAATTTCGTTTAATATAGGTAGGTACTGTCAAAACAAAACAGCATCTTAAATTTTCATTTGTCTGTTTTATGCAATGTCCAGTTTGTCTCTTAATAGGTTACTGCCAAGTTTTAACATTTACACCAGAACTTAATAATAATTCCATAGTATGCGTCACCTTTAGCGTAAAATGGTGAGCCATGTGTAATTTTACCGGCAACCCTGCCCTTCAAACCGGAACAGGCTATAATCGAAATAAGTTCGATAACCGTTATTGGCGGTCGCGAAAACCGGCAAGATCGCGGTCGATCGGTTGCCAGTTCAAGGCCGCTGCGTTTGGTTTCACTTTCATTCGAACGTGATGAGAAATGCAATCGGGAAAAACGCGTTCGTGACGTAGCTTGAGCTAAAAGAATTACCTTAATTTGTATCTACACGGTCAGTTTTTGATCGGTCAACGGGTCCACGTGATCAACATGATCCTCTATCTTAAAAAAACCCATGCATATTTTATTTTCTTCTTTTCGCTTTCTTTCGAACCAGTATTTTATAACTGTAACATTTTAAATTATTTGAGCGGTACACAAATATTAAGGACAAGAAAATAGATCAAGCATTCTAGGAACAGGACAATCTACACTCACCTTGAACAATCTCACATTATTAGTGCAGATTTGCAAACTTAATGCATAAAACATGACTTCCTAAAGGTAAGTCTTATTCCCAAACAACACCCATTAGTCTAGTCAAAACAGTCAGTCATTAGTCTTAATGCCGGCAATACCAGCACAATGGGATTGGTAGTCGATTAATCAAAATCTAGATTATTGTGATACACTTATCAGCCGCCAAGCTCCGCCATTGTCAATGACAGGAATTTATGTGAATCCTTTGGATTATAACTCATGAATTACATTGTTACGTGAAGTTGCTTGTTTAATATCAAGCAAAGATTTATCAGAGTCTTGACTCTATACCGTATATTTTCTCTTTTATGATATAATCACAAGTATAATTTTCTTCATTGTTCTTTGCAATCTTGTAAGGGTAGAGGTAGGCCAAAGAAAAGATGGATAGACTGTGTGAAAGATAATGAGTAAGAAAGGAGTGAGTAATGAGATGACGGATGATAGAGGGAAATGGAAGAAGATCACATGTTGTGGGAAAAAGGCAAGAAGATGTTCTTTGCAATGTAAGATCACAACTGCCATAACCGACTTCATATTATTTACGAGATTAATCTCAGATGGTATTGTAAGGTAAATTGTAATCTGCGATTTTAATTAAAATTCGATTTGGTATCGGACAGCTCAATAACCAACGGGATATTTCATTTAAAGTTTAATTGACCCATCTTTCAGTGAGATAATATCGAGATTGGACATGGACAAATGGACAATGGTCATCAATGAAAACATGATGTTTCTGAATTTCCTTCATTGAGAATATCAAGCTGCCTCCAATTAATTTAGGATCAAAAGATTGTAATCCTGATAATATCCTTAATCAATAAGATCAGTGGGTTGGTTAATAAATAAAAACACTATGAATTTTTGAAAACGATGGTGAAAATGCAAGGGTGTAATAAAACAATGAACTGATAATTATCCGATAAAGATGTAGAGCAAGTATCATAAAAAATCAATATACTTATAATTCAAACCCCAGGATCTACCAACGCCATTTCCCTGAGTATAAGATCTGAGAAATAACATACAAAACTATTTGTAGATGAGTCAAACAGGAGTCAAACTGGCACGTTAAGCCTCTCAGCCAGACATTCACTCACCGTGTCATCGAGGCCGTCTATAAAAATGAAACGTGAATCAGGTCCACGAATCGCCTAATACGGCAGCGATCAGCTAACGATCAACAATCTTGATCATTACAAGGCAATGTCATGCTCATACAAGGCACGGGCGGGCTGCGCAAGGCTTTATGTCATAAAGATCATAGATACTACACTCTTATGGATAATTATTAGTTTTCTTTTATGTATTTTTGTTTAAATATATATTTAAAAACACTTTATGGTAATTGAAATTTACTGGCAAGTACAAATTTTAAAAAAGTAGTATAGACTATGGGTATAATATCCTGTCATAGGATTATCTTTCGTAAAATAACAACTTCTTCCGTTAACATTCTTGTTAATTTTGATGCCCGATTAGGTATTGTATGCTCACAAAAGATTGGTGAAATTGGAACTATAATCTGCAGTTAAGTACATTATTGTATGGGAGTTTTTTTAAATACAAACTTTTTTCGAGTTGTTGGACCATTGGCCAATAGAACTTTAAAGTATGCAAGTCCTTATTTATTTTTGTATTATTAAGTTAAAAAAAATATATTTTACAAATTTTTAAAAAGTATTTCTCTTGCACATAGTCAGAGTCTATTTTGAGTTGAGTTTAAAAAACAGGAAACTAATTATGCCCATTATTCTGTTTAATTTAATTAAGGTCTTGCAGAAGCAGCCGCTCGTCGCCCAGCGTGAGCTCAATTATCCCCATAAAAACTCCTCAATCTCACCCTGAACTACAGCCGTGTCCAATTCAATAATTGACAGCCGTAGGTACTTGATTAAATTCGATTTGTACACATGAATAAAACACGATAACAGTGCCATTAAAAATAAATTTACAATTTATCACCGGTGCCATCCATCAGCATTTAATGATCCCCAAAATGTCGAATTAAATGCTTTTTTTCTTCCGTATTTATACCATTTAGGGATATCAAAGTCGTAAATCGTTGATAGTGTGAATTTTTATTATGAGTCAGTCACCCCTGCGCCTGCGCCTTCCTTAGCGCGACCTTGCGCGGCGGGCGCGCGGCCGTGAGTGGCGCGGGCGGCGCGGACCAGCCCTTATATGGACGATCTCTTTGATAGCGCTTCCCGTCACTTGTATCGTTATTATTGCATCTAAATTTTCGCACTTGAGTCTTTTTGTCGACCTTGACGACCTTGTGGGCCTCGTTTGGATCGTGTCGAAATTTCGCAACTGTACGTTACGATGCGTCTGTGACTCATTGTGAACTTGAGAATAAGGCGAAACCACCTTAGCAGACTGAAATTGTGCAAATAATGCAAATTATTGATCTACAACTTAGATAAAAATGAATAGAAGCATTAACTCTATATTATTAACTATTTCAAATAACTCTTCGTAAGATACTTTCATATAATTTCAGAGGTTTAAGCAGCTCTTATATATATTTACGTCTCTAAAATAACTATATTAGCCAATAGGTATCTATTGTACGAGATTTTATAGTTCTGTACGTACCCCTAAAATGAGGGGACAGATAGAACTTTTTCAATTTGTAAAACTTCTATCTGTCCCCCTTTTACTTGTTCTATTTGTCCCTCTCTCGGTAAAAAGGGGAGAGGGGTAAAAGGGAAGTTTTTAGTCCCATCTATCCTCCCAACGGGACAGAACAGAGGGACAAATAAGAATAATCCAAATAATCGAATTACTAATCATACTAGGAACAAACCCTTGTTGCCCCTGACATCATCCTCATTCCGTCCCTGCACCGCTCAGCGTTTTAAAAATTATAGGATATTTTATGCCCCCTCAGCTAATCCTAAGTTCGCCCCTGATTTAGATCGGACAGTTTACTAATTTGTGGAATTGTCCAAAACTAACCGGCTGTAATTACAGTATTGTTAAGAAATGCTATTGTTTAATCTGTGGGGGGATCTTGACCCCGGATATGGTTAACCGCCTGCGGGGCGAAAAGAAGTGTTATGAAAAACCATAGATAATTTTCTGAAAAAATATTTAGATAGGTAATAACGAATAGAAATTACTCGTATACCCCTTCATACGTCTTATAGAAAAACAAATAAAAGGAATTTAATAACAAATATTTTTTTATTTTTTTTAATATGTACCTACACTTACAGAATTGCTTGAATTTCTAGTTAGAGAAAATTAGGTACAATTAAAAATGTAACAAAAAAAAAAGTAAAAACAAAATGTGCGATGGCCGGGAATCGAACCCGGATCAACTGCTTGGAAGGCAACTATGCTGACCATTACACCACCATCGCATCTGCCTTAAGCGTCGAATTTATAATACCAGATGCGTGACGTGTTTCAATGTTCATGAACTTTCGAACTAATCACGTGACCCCGCTATCGTAATATCTCTGGTTAGACTTAGAAAATGTACAAAAAAATTATTGTAGGTACATACATAATTATTTTCTTCTACTTCGTCTTCGGCTTCGTCTTCTTCTTCTTCCGAACAGTGAGATTAAAGGATAAAATATGCCCCGGTTTCCTCACGATGTTTTCATTCACCGTTTGAGAGTATACTGGTAATTGGTATTATACATTTTTCAAACGGATTAATACATTAGTGCACGACCGGATTCGAACCCACGACTTTAGGACTGCCTACCACTAAGCCACCGGTGCTCCTAATAATAGTATCTATGTACATTAAAAAAATTAGGTAAGTACAAGTCATATTGAACTTTGGTTCATGAGATTTTTTTACCAATAAACTTTAACTCCCTGTTTAGGGGGCGCGTGATGTAATGCAACGACGAACGGTCTTCTCCACGTTTGTAACGGCAGCGGGTGTAGGTAGAGTTACCTCGTTTACTGCAATCAGTTGGAGATCGCTCGGTGCATTGTGAGTGTTGTTGGGTGACCATTTATTGCGAAAAATATAAATAAAGTTAACCTTTCCAATATATTAGGGTAGGTCTTAAACGGTGAAGGAAAACATCGTGAGGAAACCGGCATACCTAGAACTAAAAATTCGAAGGTGTGTGTCCTAAGTTACTATTCTTATAAGCGGCGATGGGCTTGCAACCTGTCACTTACGGAATACTAACTTCTGTGAAAAATATGGGTACGTGCCAAATATCGTGTTTGGACGTGCCTCTGACTAAGCTACATATCCTCAAAGATCTTATATCTGAGGAGATATCTACCGAGCCTGGGGATTACAGTCGTGATCATGATTTTTTGACATTTTGTATTAATGTCACTTGTCTTCTTGCAATATGTTGCACTGCATTTGTCAAAATTCGTTCAGCCGTTTAGGCTACAGCGACAGCCAAAAGAGCTCGCATACATACGTAGAAATACGTAATACATACTAATAATACGTAATACATAATCCTACTACCTACTCGTAATATTATAAACGCGAACGAAATAATTCCAAAACTAATGGTCCGATTTAAAAAAAAAATTACCATTAGAATGCTACATTATCCCTGAGTAACATAGGCTATATTTTATGTAGGTACCTCGCGAGCAAAGCCGCGAGCGGAAGCTAATGTAAGTGTAAAATATTAATATTGGTGAACATTTCACACAACACCATCTAGCCCCAAACTAGGCAAAGCGTATGAGAACCAGATAGCTGATAGATTAATATACTACTAGCTTCCGCCCACGGCTTCACCCGCGCGGTACCTTGAAAAATCAAACAAATCTATCCCACGGGAACCGTAGCTGTAGCCGCTGTAGCCCAAAAAGCTGAACGGATTTTGACAAATGAGGTGTCATGTCATTGAATTCCTCTAGGTCGTCAAGAGTGACAAAGGCTATACAAAATGTTAATATGGCGGTTGTAAAATTCTATTTTCAGTTACCTTCAGTCGGGTTTTTCTAATTTTTCAATGTATATAAATAAAAAAATAAATAAATAGAAAATATAAGAAAAAACCTCTCCATTGTCTATTTTTGCTGTAAATACACACTTTAAACTAAAATCGTTTGTTGCGAATGATGAAAGTGAGAACAATCACCAAACCGGTGAGTAGAAAGGCCCAGGTAAATGACAATGTCAGTGGTTAGGTAGGTACCACTTTCGTAGGACTGTCTGTAATCTAACAGATACTTAATCTGATAAAATTTCCCAATTTCTGGTTTGATTCCGGTTTTTCTAGGACATAATTTAGACCTAGGTCCAGACCTGTACGATACAACGCCTATAGAAGTGAAACTCGCTGATACAACCCTTTTTGTCCACTCAAACTTATGATTATTATTACACTTTGAAATTAAGGTTTGAAAATCATTGCTGACTGCCGATTAGATATTTTCGATACTATCGACCTTATTTTAGTTCCTATTTCCGATGGAGGTAAATGTATAAAAGGAATTCGAAAAAAGTTTTCGTAAACTATCAAAAACTCATACTAAGGGAGATTTTTTTTCACAGGGAGATTTTATTTTTACATAATGTATTTAATTTTCATAACGCATGATAGAGGGCAATGGAATAAAAAAACGTATTTGTTCTGTGTTTGGATGTTTTGAAGTTGGACAATTCTTCTCAATGTTCTCATGTCATGTTCTCACTATCGTTCTACCAACGTCTTATTAAAAAAATATTTAATGTATCAGCTATCTGGTTCCTATATCACAAGCTTGTTTAGTTTGAGGCTAGATGGCGTTGTGCGAAATGTTATTTTTATTCAGTCATAATTATCGCCTGAAAATATGGCAGTTTCACTTCTATGCGCTTAATTCATATAATCTAGATTCTAGATACACTAGGCCTAAACTAGATTGTAAAGTAGGTACGGCGGCGGCGAAAATTACGCAAAATGTATAATGTACAGACTTTGTGTGGGCGAAAGTATCGCAGGAATTTAGGCCTGACTAGTAATGTAATAATTGTTAGAAATTAACCCACTATTTAAGATCTAATCTAGATATTTCTTTGAACCAGTGGTTCTTTCAGTGCACTTGACACCTCTTCTAACTTTTAGGTCCAGTTTCGACCAAAGCAGAGAGGAGAGGAGACGAGAAATGTGCTGCTAAGTTGGCAGGTTATTTCTACCAAAGCGGAGAGAAGTGTAACGGAGAGAGATGATTGTAGATGTGAGCTAGCCGAGTGTGAGCGAGACGCACTACATTCTATAGAAAAATGAGACAATCTCCTCTCCTCTCTATTTCCAATAGAACTCTGCTTTCCACTCACACGACTGTAATCCCCAGGCTCGGTAGATATCTCCTCAGACCTCTAGTAACTTAGATCTTTGAGGATATCTAAAGAGTGTCAGAGGCACGTCCAAACATGACATTTGGTACATGCCCACATTTTGCACAGTAGTTGTATTCCGTACGTGACAGGTTGCAAGCGCATCTTATAAGAATACTAACCTATGACACACCTACGAATATTTGGTTCTAGGGTATGCCGGTTTCCTCACGATGTTTTCCTTCACCGTTTAAGAGCACTGGCATTGTGCACATATTTTTCGAATAGAAAAATTCATTGGTGCACGACCAGTGGCCTCACCACGAATTCATAATACATTACCGAATAAGTATTACATTGTTATTTCGTACCATGACTTATGCAAATTGTATTGAAGTAGTGTTACTTCATGACGTTTCTATAACGGAATCGTTCTGGAAGACTTCGTGGTAAGGCCCCAGGTTTGAACCCACGACCTTCGGATCGTTAGTCGACCTCAGTGGCGCAGCGTGCGAGAGTCTGCCTGCGACGCTAGAGGTTGCGGGTTCGATTCCCGCCTCAGAACAAATTTGTGTACAATCTGCATAAATTTGCTCCATTGGTCTGGGTGTTTTCTATGTATAATAAAAATATTTCTATCTATGTATATAATGTATTAAATATATCAGTTATCTAGTACCCATAACACGAGCTTTGAGTAGCTTACTTTGGGGCTAGATGATGCTGTGTGGATTGTCCAGCATTATTTATTTATTTATTTATCGTGAAGCAGGGTGCTACCACTACACCACCCGCGCTCATTTCATCGTTGTATTTTAACTAGTGTGGTGAGAGTGACTGTCCGACCTCCTTGCTCACCGCCATGTCACACAAACGCAGGAAGTCTTGACATTGTTGTGTCCAACCGGTAACTCCGAGGAACTTGCGCAAGAGTTGTTTTCAATCTTTTTATTGAAATGAATTAGTTGGAAACATTATCGTGCGATAGATACTGTAGAGCCGAAAAGATAAAATCTACACATTTCGAATGGGCCCTATTAGGCGTGTTAGCTGTCAACGCCCACACAGCCCTAATGGCCTGGGCCATATTACTATGTTACACATTTTAATAAGTAGTACTTAATAAGTAACATAATGTATTATCTAGTACTAGTTTCCGCCCACTGCTTTGCTGTGCTATTCCATACTTTAATTTATCTCTGTGCATAATTTCATTACGATCCTTTCTGCCGTTTCAGCGTGAAAAAGTTAACGTTTATAATATAAGTAGGATATACGTACCAGTTTACATGCTACCCCAATAATTATAAAAGATATTTTTTGATTATAATTTGAGTAAAATGTTCATTGAACACACTATGTAGTAAGTACCTAAATGTAAAATATTATGCGAAATAGTTGAGCTATCCAAGGACTGTTACAAACTATCTCTAGATAGCTCAACCGATCCAGATCACTGCTCAGGCAGGCACTACAGTGGAACATACATAAATTACTAAAAACCGAATCCTTCCTACGTCTTTACCGTAGTCGGGTAAAAAGGTATTGACCTATCTCATTGTTTACCAGACTTCACTTGGGCCATATTAGGTCTAATTATGTTGTGTTAGAATCTTCGCCCACTCATACCAAAAGAATATCAACTGATAGGCGCAACGACCTAATCGACCTATTCATAGACTTATATTTTAAAGAGCATAGAAGTGACTGATCCGTACTGTAAGTGACAGATTGCAAGCCCATTGCCGCTTATGAGAACCTACGACACACACCTTCGAATCTTTGGTTCTAGTTTATTGATGTTTTCCTTCACCGTTAAAGAGCACTGGCATTGCATAAACTTTTCAAAAGGAAAATTCATTATCGCACGACCAGGTTTGAACCCGCGACCTTCGGTTCGTGAGGCAGGGGTGCTACCACTACACCACCAGTGCTCCATTGTTGTATATTATGTATAGATAAATAAAAATAGAGTCTAGTTATGTTGAAACCGTTAACCTTGAATTAAATTATAGTGTTTAAAAAACTTAGTTACTCAACAATTTTCATGAAACCGTATCTAAGTGCGTGTCCTTAGACAAACCGATTAACGGAGGCATTATGTCGAAACTGACATTAATTTTAATTAATTTACCTAAATTTGTGATTTAACTTGCTAGGTATTTTAATACGGATCCACTTCCAACGCGGTCATCACTTGGATAATCGTAAGATCGAAACGCTTTGTTATTGAGATGGTGATGCAAAAAACTTAATATAGCGCCATCTGTTGGTCAATTGTAGGTACTTATCTGTTTTAACTTGACTCCGATAAATAATGAAGACGCGTTTGGTAACTTACCTGAAACAAATTAAAATAAAACATTAATACATTTATTTATTTCAAAAATCAAAAACCAAACTATAACACGGTCGCCATCTTGGATTTTTTACATTTTATAATACTCTATGTCGAATTCAGTCGAACTAACAGTTATTTTGCTGTGACAACAAGAAAATGGCGGTTAGGTTAAGTTAGATTAAGTTAGATTAAGTTAGATTATAGAAAACGGAAGAAATTAATTTACGCAAGACTAGGCAGTAAGGTCTATGACTATAAGCCTGCTCAAATGAGCGAATAATTTAACAAACAATTATTTTGCCGTCAAATTCAAATTATAATGTCGTTTGTTAGTGGTGTTACCGATTTTTTTGCGATGCATTCGACTGTCAACTTTGTCACTCTAGTGTTTATATTTTTTCTCGTGTTATTAGTTCGGACCCATGCTACCACTACAATGAGCTTAGGCCGAGTAAATCAACAAACCAATTCAATCGATTAGTCACAATCGAAACAGATCTATATCTCTATAATCGATACACAATCGAGTTGAGGTCATATCACTAATAGTATCGGGAAGATCGCCCTTCAATTAGTAAATTTTTTCTTAGTGAACTAGCTTAGTTATAAGATGTTTTAGGTTAAGCAACGCTTAGCGCGTTCTTTTAAATGGGTGGCCGTTAATAGCAAATTTTATATTATTGATCATTCGTTCAAATAAGCATTTGATTTAAAAAAAATATGTTAAAGTTTATAACAAAATAAGTAGGTAGGTAGATTAAAAAGTGCGAACACTCACTAACGCTCACAGGGATTCAAAATCGCATTCACCATTTCAAATGTGACCATACGCACTAATATGTATTGTATGTCTACTAGTTATTATTATTTTACTTAGTAGCCCTGTATCGAACCAACAATTTCCTCGTCATATGACGTTTATTTCTCCGCATACCCAATACAAACAGGCTCTTCAATTCACTTATTTAAAAAAAAAAAAAAAAAAAAAAAAAATATGATCACGACTGTAATCCCCGGGCTCGGTAGATATCTCCTCAGATCTTTAGTTTCTTAGATCTTTGAGGATATCTAAAGAGGGTAGTCAGAGACAAGTCCAAACATGACATTTGGTACATGCCCACATTTTGCACAATTGTTAGTATTCCGTACGTGACAGGTTGCAAGCCCATCGCCGCTTATAAGAATACTAACCAATGACACATACCTTCGAATTTTTAGTTCTAGGGTATGCCGGTTTCCTCACGATGTTTTCCTTCACCGTTTAAGAGCACTGGCATTGCGCACATAAATTTTTCGAATGGAAAAACTCATTGGTGCACGACCAGGTTTGAACCCACGACCTTCGGATCGTGAGGCAGGGGTGCTACCACTACACCACCAGCGCTCTAACTTATTTTAACTTTAGATAATAATGCAATAACATAATATCGAACAAGGCATGCACAAGGTCGCGTCGTGGGCGCCACCGGTCACGGCGCGTGGGACGTGGGGTACTAGACCCACCTATCGAAACTAGTTGGGGATTTAGGCTGAACTTAAATTGTTTCTATATTGTTTCATATTGACGCACTTACACATGTTATGAGAAGAGATGAATGCCATGTGACAAGGAGAGTGTTAGGTATGAATGTGGATGGATGCAGGGGTAGAGGTAGGCCAAAGAAAAGATGGATGGACTGTGTGAAAGATGACATGGGTAGGAAAGGAGTGAGTACTGAAATGACGAATGACAGAGAGAAATGGAAGAAGATTACATGTTGTGCCGACCCCACATAACGTGGGATAAGGGCAGGAAGATGATGATGATGATTGACGCACTTACACGCAAATATGCAATATGACCATCCACACATGGCAGAATACAGGCGATATTATAATATGACCATCCAGAATACAGGCGATATTATAATATGACCATCCACACATTTTTATTTTATTTATTTATTTTGGAACACCATCAGCTAAACTAATTACAATAGAACTATAACTAACAACAGAGAGCTAATAATAGGTATTCACTGATAGAAAATGGCAGAACAATTACAAACAAAGAAACATTAACCTCTTGGAACATTAATTAACTGGCCTCACAGATCAGTTGGTAGCTCTGTCTTCTGCGCTGTCGGTTGTGGGTTCGATCCCCATCCAGGATAAACATTTGTGTGATGAATGCAGATGTTTGTTTTATGTATGTATTTACAAAAAAAAATTAAGTATATAATTAATCTATCAGCTATCTGGTTCCTATCGTACAAGCTTTGCTTAGTTTGTGGCTAGATGGCGTTGTGTGAAATGTCCACTGATATTTATTTATTTATTTATATTAAAAAAATGAAAAATATCAATGTATAACTTGAATATTTCCACACATATAAAATTTGTATTGTAGTAATGTTACATCAAGCTTGAAACTTTGACGTTTTTGAAACATGATGGTTTGTAAGAACTTGTAATAAGGCCCGAGGTCGACAGCGCGTGCGTTTCAATATGGCCATTTTGGGGACGGTTTATTACGTATTTGTCTATTTGACCCCTTTCATGTGCGTCGAGAAACCCAAAAGTACACGGTAACGCGTATTTGGTGTTGGCCATATTTGTCAATTTGGCAAATAAGGCCAATACTTTGTCAAATGTACCGACCACACGGGGTAATTGTTAGCCAAATACGCAAATACAAATAACCATGTAATGTGCCACTAATATCTAAACTAATATTATAAAGAGGAAAACTTTGATTGTTTGTTTGTTTGTTTGAAATGAATAGGCTCCGAAACTACTGAACCGATTTAAAAAATTCTTTCACTGTTGGGAAGCTACACTATCAGCGGGTGACATAGGCTAAATTATGTTTTCAAAAAAATTAGTGATCTTTACTAAAACTTCAATAATGTAACCCAAGGTGTAAAAAAATTACCTAAAATATTCTTTAGATCGCGTGCGCTGCGAAAATGATAAATATATTTTATTCTCTTCTATTCTTTCTTCTCTATTTATGGAAAAGGAATTAGAAAAAAAGTAGTAGAATGTCTGTCTGTCTGTTCTCGCCTACAAGCCTCGCCTAAAATTTAAGAATCACATTCTATACAAGATTTTACAGAGAAAGGTTTGCAGGTTTTCTATTCTATTCTATCTAGGCATTCGTGATGTTAGCCACAGGTGCGAGTTTGCGCATGTACAGTTCTCCCCCTTCTCATACCTCCAATTGCTCCCGAAAAACGATACTGCGCAGCTCTTGCGGCTAACGTCACGAATGCCTAGATTCGTTGAGCCAACTATACCTACGCCAATTATAAATACTCAGACTAACTTCCCAAACGTGGTCAAACCTTTTTTGAACCAGTATGAAACGAGAAAGACCTTCTTTCATATTAAACTACCGGCTGACCCGGCAGACTTCGTACTTATTTAGAAAACGTTTATATGGGAAATAGAAAAGGGCTATTTTTAGGGTTTTACCGGCAGTTATTCGAATTTTTCTTACCTTTTAAACCTTCCTTAAACCTCCACGAACATTTCAAGACCAAGATAATATATATCCGTTTAGCCGTTCTCGAGTTTTAGCGAGACTAACGAACAGCAATTCATTTTTATATTTATAGATTAACATGTCTACTATGAGATGTGACACAGGAGCGTGAACCGTGGGATAGCTCGAGTGCTTTCTAACGTGCGTTTACCGATGATTACATATTTATCGACCAATTAGCAGCGAAAGTGAAGAGCTAAGGCGCGCGACACACGACGCGGTGCGATCATCACACTGTGCACTGCAATCCCGCACGGTGCAGGCTTCCGCTTCAATATTCATTGAAACACCATATGAAAACGATAGTAAGATTGTGTTTGAAAAAATCATTTATATTCAACACAACTTTTTTTTAACTTGTGTTGAATGATAAATGATTTTTTCATTTATCATTCAATTCACTTTTTTCAAGCGCAAAAATTAAGTAAGTAAATAATTCTCTTTGATGATGATAAGGAGACATTTTTTTCCATTTCTCATATTATACATAATCGCCATTACAGTATTTTACAGCGACTGCGCAACAGGCTTCGCTGGGCAAGTGCGACTGGGTAAAAAAATATTTTGACCAATAGCCAAAAGTGGGTAAAAATCATGTACTTAATTATCATTCCACATCATTGATTGGTCAATTGTAAATTTTAGGGTTACGTACCTCAACAGAAAAAACAGATCTTTTTTTATATTACTACTAGCTTCCGGCCGCGGCTTTGCCCGCGAGTTACATAAAATATAGCTTATGTTCATCCTGAAAATTCATTCTACGCATTGGTAAAATATTTTTTAAAATTGGATGGGTAGTTTCGGCGACTACCTCCTACATACAAACAAACATACAAATTTTATCTCTTTGTTGTATTAGTTTAGCTAGACGGATGCATTCGAGTCTTAGTCGGTATTTGATCTACCGATTTTATTTCGAATCCGCTCCGTTTGCAGCGAGCCTAACTCGATTCGATTCGTTATAATCGATTAAATATACGATCTTTATCATTCGCTCGGGGCGCAGTTATTCAACAGCAATTTATTCGTGTGAAGTGGATGTGTTCTTTTCGATTGTGCTTTTAGCCGGAAGCTACGATATCATTGGACTTGGGAATTTTAGAATACAACTTTTGAATAAAAAATATAGGTACTCGTAAAACAATATAATACTTACGAGTATATTTAAACCGGCATGTCATAGAACTAACAGTTTCAAGTGAATGGAAAGAGCCCTTGCCTTTAACCCTTTCACCACACTAATTTCGAAAGGAATAATGACACTATAAAAAGAACAATACAAATCAAATATTTTTCCGTTTTCAGTCAAAATTATAGGATTTACTACACAATAAATTTAAAAAAAGTTTTTTTATCAACTTTAGAACCCAATATCTTTACAACTCCTTCACCGATTAAGATCATATTATGCTCATTTGCAAATCTACACAGCAGAAAATTTTATTCCAAATTTCATGCAGATTGGATCAACGGTTCTTAAGTTATGCTCTAACAAACATACAACGCCAAATCAATACTTGACACTGTGATTTTCGATCGCTTCGCTCGCTCAATCAACTATACTTCGTCATAGGAATTTTCAGAAATTATTTTATGCGTTTCAGTTTGAATTAATGACGTCATTAATATACCAGTTTTCCTTGTATAGGCGACCAAGAAATTGGTTTACCACTCTAAGGCTGAATATCATTTGCACGTACAAAACATCAAGGGCTATTTTCGCTTGACAGATTAATAACTGCTACGTCAGAATCTGTCATAGTAATCCTCAGCGAATAATTATGTTACTGGGAGATGTCATCAAAAGTGGTAAACCAATTTCTTGGTCGTCTATACATAGTAGGTAGGTACATAAAGCTGACTGTCGTATTATTCATGAAAAATACCATTCTATGTGTAGACACAACATTTTATTTTGATGATACATAGACATAATAAATAAATAAATAATTTTATTGGTGGACAGTTCACACAACGCCATCTAGCCCCAAACTAAGCAAAGCTTGTACTATGGGAACCAGGCCGCTATTCAATAAACATTACAAATTGTAAAATACAATTAATTGTAAGCGGCTACAATTCTACAAGTTTCTGTTTAATAAAAAATACGATTTACTGGAGGAAAATTTACAAAATTGTAAAATTTTCTTACAATTCTACATATTTGTAGGTTTTATTGAACAGCACTTGTCATAAAATTCGACAATATTGTCACTTTTTTACAAATTTGTAGACTTGTAATGTTTATTGAATAGGGGCCAGATCGCTGATAGATTAATTATATATTTTGTTTGTAAATACATACTTAATACATAACTTAGTAAGATTGCTTTTATAATCCAGACGAAAGCAAACACTTCATTTCTCAAAATATGTCCAGCCGTTTGGGCTAGACCGACAGCCAAAGAAATACCTACACCCCAAGCACATAACCACCTTCTTCGGAGTCGGGTAAAGTAAATCCAAATGTATTTATATCGTGCCAAGAATACTTTAATGATATTACATTGAAATATTTTGATATAATTATAGCTGAGCCAAATTAAATTAAAAACGGCTCATTAGGCCACGATTTGCGGTTTTTGGTAAATATGATTCGTTTAACGTGTTTTCATTAGAGTTCCGCAGATATCCTACTAATATTATAAACGCGAAAGTTTGTAATAATGTATGGATGTATGTTTGTTACTCTATCACGCTGAAACGGCTGAACGGATCTGGATGAATTTTGGCATAGATATAAGTTATAGTCTGGAATAGCACATAGGCTACTTTTTATCCCGGAAAAATTTACGGTTCCCGCGGGATAGATTGTTTTTCAAGGTACAACGCGGGCGAAGCTAGTAATAATTATTGGTGGACAGTTAGACACAACGCCATCTAGCCCCAAACTAAGTAAAGTTTGTACTATGGGAACCAGATAGCTGTTACATTAATTAAATACTTTTTTTAATTAATTATTAAATTAATACTTTTTTATAAATACCTACATAGAACACATAATAAGACCCAGACACAGAACAAACATCTGCGTTCATCGCACAAATGTTAGTCCTGTGTGGGGATCGAACCCACAACCTACAGCGCAGAAGGCAGAGCTACTACCGACTGAGCAGTGAGGCCAGTCTAAGTAGAGTCTCAGTACGGAACCCGTTTTAAAAAAGTCGTAAACTATTAACACTGATTATCAAATTTTTTGGCAAAATAATAAGATAATTTGAAACGAGGCCGACAGAAGGTTGATGCAATTGTAGTTGAGAAACAGCATCAAAATCGGTACAGCCTTCAGCAATGCATCCGCTGATTGTTTGTGATAAATATGTAATTTAGAAGTTTTTCTAAATTATAATAAAAAATGTGGTATATTTATAACGTAGGTACTATTATAGCAGTCTGTTGAGCTATAACTACTTAGATTTTAGTAATGTCAATTTGTCCAATACTAGGTGTTTGTCCATTACTGGGCGATTGTCCATTATTGAGTCATTGTCCCAGTTCATTACTGGCTGGTGCCTCTACGTCAAGTGGACTTGAGCTATAACTATATTTTAGTAATGTTAATTTGTCTATTACCAGGTGGTTGTCCATTACTGGGCGATTGTCCATTACTGAGTCATTGTCCCAGTTCATTACTGGCTGGTGCCTCTACGTCAAGTGCACTTGAGCTATAGCTATATTTTAGTAATGTAAATTTTTCCATTACTGGGTGGTTGTCCATTACTGGGCTATTGTCCATTACTGAGTTATTGTTCCAGTTCATTACTGGCTGGTGCCACTACGTCAAGTGCACTTGAGCTATAGTTATATTTTAGTAATGTAAATTTGTCCATTACTGGGCAATTGTCCATTACTGGGTTATTGGCCATGTCCATTACTAGCTGCATTAAGAACGGCGCATGTACTTTCTACATGGTCAATTAATCAGCAAGCGATTACATTTAAAGCTAACGAGCCAATAACAACTAAGAAAGCATGACGTAAACCAACATAACTTTTGAAATGAACGCATTATGAACGCAATAGCCGCGTGCGTTCGGAGACCGGGACTCCTTACTCACGCTATCCTCAACGGAGCAGCGTGAACGGCATTCCGAACGCACTTCCGACGTTCGATATTTGAATTAATTCTCTTCTTCTTCTTCAATTATGGCATCTGTCTCTTAGAGAACAATTTTGCCAGTGTCAAGTGTATTTATTTATAAGTATTGTCAACGTCACAGAGTCATAGTCAAGTAGTCAAGTCAATTTTAAACAAAAGATGGCTGTTTTGTTGAAAATTTTCGGGATTTCCTCCGATGGAATTTGAAAAGAACTATTCACTCTAATTCACATACTTTACACTCGCGTCAAGAACCCGGGCTTTATTGGCAAAATAACCGCCAAAATTACGCAATAAAACTCAAAATAACACGAGAAAACATATAAAAACCAGAGCGACGTAGTTGTCAGGCAAATACACCGCAGAAAATCCCTTGAATTAATTTAACTGGCTTTTAATTTATATTATGTACCTACTCAAGATGACATCCGGTGTCAGTGACGTTTCGCTAGATTGGCCAATTACATGGCGACTGCGATTTGTCTCAGCACCATTAGAATTTAACAAAATACTTGACAATCCGAATTTTGCGGATATAATGTTGTCGACTCGAAATCTTTATTTTTCTGTTTTATTATTCGGGTAAGGTTTCGGTCGAGTCTAACGTAACCTTTGACAAAATTATTCATATATATTTAACTGATCAGCTGAGTTGGAATTTATATAAAGACCTACCAACCAAGTGTTGCACGTCAGCGTTCTGAGTTTGAAAAAACAATGTTCCATATTTGAACAGTATTTTCAAATATGGAACAATATTTTTCCACTGAACAGTTGACACACAAATTATAAACTCATTTAGTATCATTAATTATAGTTAGTTCTAGTGACATGTAAAGTTTAATAAAAACCTCAAGTTAAGGCGGTACCCCGAGTCAAACTAGCGCCGCCACCTATTTTATCTAATTATTCTGTAAAACAAAGGAATTTTCAAAAAGTGATCGGGTAATTTGTGATACCTATCATAAGCTTTTTTTTAATACCTCTGTAATAATTTTATTTTGTATAGTTTAGGCAGAGAGGCGAAAAAAATAATTTAGTGTCCACCAAGTGCAACTTCGTATCTCTTGCTAAATTAAACAAAATAAAACTATTACAGAGGTATTAAAAAAAAGCTTATGATAGGTATCACAAATTACCCGATCACTTTTTGAAAATTCCTTTGTTTTACAGAATAATTAGATAAAATAGGTGGCGGCGCTAGTTTGACTCGGGGTACCGCCTTAAGAAAACTATTACGAAAAAGTTCCGTAGGTGACCAATCTGTAACGCCGGTAGGCCCTTCAAACTTTTGGAAGCTCTATAGTGTACAAATTAAAATAGAGAAGCAAGAGTCGTGTGTAATGAGTCAAGTGATCTAACTACACATTTTATAAGCTGTGGCACTCATTTGATATGACATAAGTTGGTGCGTGCATTGTTTTAAAATGCACAACAGACGTCATTGTACGGTTTTGGACTAACAATCGACTGTAAAATTATCTACGTGTCAAGTTGATAATATCAAGCAAGATAACCATGAAATAACCAGTGAGGTGAAATAACTGAATATACAGTTTTTGTGGCAGAAAATAAACGTTTTTTTTATACCCAGACTTCAAAACACCATACCATGAAAACAAGGGTTTACCATGATGGATTATTGATAGCTATTGATGTCAATTTATTTTGGACGAGCTTCCGCACGTGGCATCGCCCGCGAAGTACCTTCATAAAATATAGCCTATGTTCATCCTGAAAGTTCATTCTACACACTGGTGAAAGAATTTTTCAAATCGGTCCAGTAGTTTCGGAGCCTATTCAATGCAAACAATCATGATCAAGATTGAAATCCTCAATTTGGTAGAATTTTTTTCAGATCTCCTTCGGATCTTGAGGTTATTAAAGACGAGTAGGCCTCCACAATTAGGCACAAACTTTTTCATCACAATTTAAGAGCACTTTTGATATAAAAAAAATAAAAATAAATAAATATGATCACGACTGTAATCCCCAGGCTTGGTAGATATCTCCTCAGATCTTTGAGGATATCTAAAGAGGGTAGTCAGAGGCAAGTCCAAACATGACATTTGGTACATGCCCACATTTTGCACAGTAGTTAGTATTCCGTACGTGACAGGTTGCAAGCCCATCGCCGCTTATAAGAATACTAACATATGACACATACCTTCGAATTTTTGGTTCTAGGGTATGTGCCGGTTTCCTCACGATGTTTTCTTTCACCGTTTAAGAGCACTGGCATTGCGCACATAAATTTTTCGAATGGAAAAACTCATTGGTGCACGACCAGGTTTGAACCCACGACCTTCGGATCGTAAGGCAGGGGTGCTACCACTACACCACCAGCGCTCTTTTTCACTTTTGATATCGAACTTTCAATAAACGTCTCGTGGCGAAACCACAGCTTAAAACTTCTTTAGAATAAAATAAGTGTTTACCTACAAATATTGTAAGTGACGGTGAGTTTCGACATGTAGTGTTTCATTTATTTAAATACTTTGAGACTTTCAAAACAGTTTAGCGTCAAATAATTCCTAAGAAGATATTCAAGTGGAATTTCTAAAACGAATGTGTAATACTGCAAATAGATACTTCATATATTTTATTACACAAAGTCACAAGTCCGCTGGATTTGCCAATTTTGAATAGAATTTTAGAAGATCGGTAAACTCTTTCTCCTAATCCCCATTATTCAATAAATGAGTGGCCAAGTTTAAGGCTTAGAATTAGAAATTTTATGTCATGTACCTATAGTAATAGAAAATCTTGCCCGTTCTGCTCAAAAAGCAAGTTTCAGCCTAACCCAAATGGAAACTTGACTAGCTGAAACTTGCTTTTTGATACTTGTACCTTGACTTTGACACGACACTCGAACTTATGGTATAAAACAGTGGTTCCCAAACTCTTTTCTTTCATAGACCACTTTAAAAATTTGGCTGGATCCGGTGGACCTCCTGCATCTACATTACTACCAATTTCTAAATCATGAAAAAAAAAGTGAAGATTCGATCTATCTATGGAAACTTGCGTTATGGCTGAGTTTGTGGCCAACATTTTAGTTCTTCCCTATCGAAACCAAATTAATTTTCATGCATCCCCTGCTTACGATTGTAGACCCCCATTTTTTGTCACGTCCAACGTAGACCCCCGTCGAGTCTCCCGTGGACCCCTGGGGGTCCACCTGGACCACTTTGGGAATCACTGGTATAAAATAAACTCTACTAGAATCAAGATTAGACTAAATCCAAGTAAGGCTTAGCCAAATTGAGCACAAAAAACAACCATTGCACCTTATCAAGACACAATTACACTTTCAAATCTCAAGTGAAATAAAGAAAGTGATTATCCCAAATTGGGCATCGATACAGCCGCGGGCGTAAATAGAAGCATGTCATGACAGCCATAAACACGGCGGCCATCTTGTTTATGTCATGACAGTTAGCCGCCATCTTGGAGGTTATAGTGCATTGTCTCTGCACAAAGGATTTAGAAACTGCTTTCTAGTTTCTGCAAAAGTTCGCACCCAGTCTGTTATTAACTTGATGTTTCAATTAAAAGCAGGTGTAGTGGTATAATAGTGTTGTGATCTGAAAGTAATTGGTTCAAGTCTTGGTTGTGGATACAAAAAAATAACTATGAACGCAATACAAATGCACTTATAGTGAAGGAAAATGGATCTACAATTAAGTAAAAATTGCTTAGCCCAACAAATTTTTAGAAGGTGCATTTGAATTTGAATTTGATAAACGTAAAGTTAATAATGATAGTAGTAATGACTATCACTATTGGGTGGGTGGTGGTGATGCTTAGTGGTAGATAACACTCTTCTTTGTCTTTGGCCTATGATAATTGATGACCACAGTTTTTGTCGTGATAATTACACTTATGACGTTCACTGTACTTTCAATAATTTTGGTATGAGGGACGAATGTGGACAAATATTATCATGAGGGACAAACAAAGACTTTTTAATGGAGAGGGCCGAACATTAGGGACGAATATGGCATAAATCGTTACACTATCTTTTACTATTATTTTGGTCATGTAAGTAGTATTGTGTTATAATAATGTTAATCAAAATTCATAATTTAATTAATGACCTTAGAAAAAAATCTGAACAATCACTTACGCAACACTTACATCATTTTTAAAAGTCAATAAAACTCAATGAATGTCCAAAACTCACGTTACAATGAACAAATTGTAAGGCTCTCGCCATTTTCATCAAAGATACCATCTTATACCACTTACGAAACTCACTAATTACATGATTTAGTGAATTTTTACCATTGTGCTAAAATTTCTCACATTTGTCTCTCGAATAATTGGTATTTAATTGCTTTAGATTCAATTATTTGAGGTTATTTGCAATGAAATTTATTAAAAAGTGTCTTACGTCAGTTTATTATTAAATTATTGCAAAAAGATATACATCGCTATGGACGCTAAACATTATTTGCTAAGTTTGTAGATAAAATTAACTGCAATTATCGTAAAGATCTTTGAGTGAAGGGGAATTGGGAAAACTGAAAGCAATTATGAACATTATTAATTAAATGATTGTAGATAGACATGTACGAAACATTCAAATTTATACCACAGACAAAATAAATAAAAACAAAAAAATAAAAACAGTCATACTCCTGCGTTGAGTGAACTTGAAAGTAGGTACCTAAGTGTACACCAGCTGTCGGTTGTATGAGCTGTGGTCAGACTCAGGTCAAAGATCAGCGAGTTCAGATAGATAGTATATCTGACCTCTAGCTGATAAAGACGTATCGTTCTTCCTATTTTATGTTTTGTTTATCTGTGTTTGCACAATCGGGAAAGTTATACTGACACGATTGTATGACGTGTAGTTATACAGCGGTAATGAGCTTGCAAAGTGGCGATGGGCTTGCAACCTGTCACGTACGGAATACTAGGTACTACTACAAACTGGTTTGTTGGTTATGTTTCGACATTGCCTTTGCCATCAAAGATATAAATAGAAATTATAAATATGTCTAAAAAACGTATTGAAAAATTTAAAATGTTAGGTATAGTAAGTATCTAGGTACACTAGTAAAGGTAATCACTAGAACATTCTATTTTTGCATTTTTAATGCAGCTTCAGTTGTTATAATTGGTAAGGAAAGTGGCAATTTCAAGCAATGACTATTCGATGCGGCAGTTAAAAACGTGCTAAGCAAAATTATTATTCTAGATAAGTAGGTAAGATAAGTATGTACTTAAGTACGTACTAGGTATTTCTGTACTTATACTTAATCTTTGTCAGGAATATTCATGTCTCGTCCAAGACATCCTGTTGCGCACGCGCTACGACCACTTTAATCAGATTCTACTACATTAATTTATTGAACTAGCTTATAGTTCACGTTATAATGGACATTAATCCGGAACTACCCATTATGGTTAAGTTAAATTGCAAAAATAATGTTACTACAATTTAAGTTTAATGACATAGAACTTAAGGTATATTTATTTGAAATGATAAATTAAGCAAATTAGACGTTTTGATATTGATAAAAAATATTTAGATTTCGTATCACTGATTTTGAGATAAGAGTACCAACCTAGGTACAGTAGAGGTACTGAGTCATTTTTTAATGTATCTACCATAAAATGTAAATTACGAAGTGCTGACGTTTCATTTCAGAACGGTCAAACTGACAGCTGTCAATATATTAAGTATGGCGTAAATGAAATTAAAAGTAGTCAAAAAATTAACTTATCTACGTTCACCTACTTACTTATCTACATTTTTGGGTCTAAAGGACGAAAGAAATTTCACAAAATTATCCCCAAAGAGTGTGTAGGTACTCTAAGTTTGAAAGCCAATAAACAAAGTAGACAAGTAGGTATAAGTACCTACTTA
Organism: Cosmorhoe ocellata; assembly: GCA_963675405.1. Lineage (NCBI taxonomy): Eukaryota > Metazoa > Arthropoda > Insecta > Lepidoptera > Geometridae > Cosmorhoe > Cosmorhoe ocellata. The sequence goes on along the minus strand of OY776265.1, from coordinate 9,008,937 downwards.
TTTTTAAGCTTATGCGATCGGAACACATTATTTTTAGTATTAAACGGGTATTTATAGCGTTTTATTTACTATTTTTTCATCCCATGACCACGACAGTGTGTAAACCTGTCGAAACATGGGAAAAATAAGTAAATAAAACGAGATAAATACCAACCCGTTCAATACTTATAATAAATCCAAAGTAATCGTAGCCCCTTTAGTTCTGTCGCAGTCGGGTAACATAAAAATTAATAACTATGAATCACGACTTCACGAATCACTTGTGAAAATTCGAATTAAAAGCTATGATTATGACGTATGGTATGAGTCATTGTACCAGCCAATGTGAGTTGTTGAAACTGACCAAATATATAAGTGGCATCAGAACTGGCTGTGTCTGCTGACTTTGCTTATAATTACAACTTTATTTTACTCCTAATCATCATCATCATCATCTTCCTGCCCTTATCCCACGTTATGTGGGGTCGGCACAACATGTGATCCTCTTCCATTTCCCTCTGTCACTCGTCATCTCATTACTCACTCCTTTCTTACTCATGTCATCTTTCACACAGTCCATTCATCTTTTCTTTGGTCTACCTCTACCCCTGTATCCATCCACATTCATACCTAACACTCTCCTCGTCACATGACATTCATCTCTTCTCATAACATGCCCATACCACGCTAACCTATTACTCCTCATCTTTTCTGTCACCGGTGCCACTTTCAGGCTTCCTCTGATATACTCATTCCTTATTTTATCCATCCTTGTCACTCCACACATCCATCTCAACATTCGCATTTCCGCCGCATGCACTCTTTTCTCGTCCGTTCCCTTGGTGGCCCAACATTCAGACCCATTTATTTTTTTAACCCATTATTTTACTCCTAATATGAGTAAAATAAAGTCGTAATTATAAGTCAGTTTTTATATTACCGATGCCCAATCTTGGACATTACCGGTACCTAATATAAAAACGAACACTTTAGGAATGTGTTCATAAATGGAATCATAGATTTTAAATATTTGAATAATGTATTTTATTAACTGCTAATAGTTAATTATATTTTTATTGGTATATTTCACGTAGGTATAATAAATGAGGTAGGTATATTTCAGGTATATTTCACGTGTTCAGGTGAATTACTCGACTTTGAAGGTTGTCGCACAAGACTTCCTGAGGTAGGTACGATGAGTTTTACCTAGGCACCAGTTTAATTATTATAACGATAAAAAAATTTGTTAAATTCGAATGAAAAATGCGTAAAAACAATTGCAAAATTCACTATAATTAACCCAACCAAATACATCAATAGAAAAATAAAAATAATATAAGTACCTAAATATTTTACTTATTTTGGAAAATGAATTTGTTGTAAGTGTTTGATATTAACGTGGAAGGATAATAGGAGTAGATAATATACCAATTAAAAAATGGATGGACTGTGTGAAAGATGACAGGGTAAGAGAGGAGTGAGTGAGATGACGAATGACAGAGGCAGATGTAAAGATAACGTGTTGTGCCGACCCATTTAAAGCGTGGGAAAAGGACAAGAAAAGAAGATTCGTTTAAAAATTTGTAACTTTCATGTTACAATCAGTAGGTGACTTTATGATACGTATATCGATGAGTAATACAAACAAAAGCCTATTAAAACCAACATCAGATGCCCAAACACGTCCCATACAATTACGAATAAATTCTACCACTTGTGAAACTTTAATTGTAAAATAATCTTTATCTCATTGAATTAAGATTCAATATAACAACGCCTTTACGGCAATCGTCTAGTTTGATTAAATGAGATTATAAAGCTTTAGATACCCGAAATTAAGGTTCAAAATCACTTGCCAACAAACCACAGATGCTATAACAGTAGTGTAGAAGTGAGAAATCAGTCGCCTCATCCATCAAGACCTTGTAGAATAAAGAGCTATCCAATTATGCACCCTAATGACTGCGGTATAAGGGTGTAATTGTCGAGGTATTTTTATATAGGGTCTAATTGACGGTTTAAACTGTTATGGGCATCGTTCGCATCACTATTCAGTAATGAGATGAAAGTGTACATACTTTGACAGGATTTTTTTATTAAGGACTTAAAAGTAGGTTACCTAGGTAACTAGTACTGCTAACTTGCGCAACTTAAAGATCTACACACGTGAACAATACACGTGCGTCTACGAATACCACAGCAGGTGTTTTAAAATCATTGACAACGACCAATCAAAAGTTTTTAGATTCGCGTTGTTCTAAATTTAAAGGCAATCAGAATGATTCGAAAAAACAGCTTCTCAATTCGAAATAATTATGTCAGATGAAGGCGGGAACAAGTACTGTCACTGTCAAATCTGACATTAACAGATGCGGTCACGGCAAGGCGTGTAATGGCGAACATTGAGGGGTCAGCCTATTATACTCTCGTTAACTTCGTAATTACTTCGTTGGCACTTTATATTGCTTGACAGATGAGCTTTTAAAGAAAATCGGTCTTTTCAATGTCGCTGTAGCTTTTTTAAAATAAATTGTTGAGTTGTCGTGGTAATATCATCAAGGGCAGTAAATTGATACGCATTAAAACTTTTTATTAATTTTGTGGCGTTTCCTTGAGTTCTTATTTCAAAATTTAGGTTTATCTACAAAAAAATATATTTAGCTATGCTTTTTAAGAATAAAAGAGGTTTAATTATTAAAAAACTTCTTGTTTTAACCTTAGTGTAAAAATGTTCAGTGACTGCGTAAAGGTCAAAGACACCGGGCACTCCCCTTAGCTTGAAATGTCAAACGTCAAAAATGGTTGCCCTTATTTGCCATTGAGATTGTCCTAGAACGATGTAGGAAGGAAGGAATATAATAATTAGGACTCTTTTAGTAACTGTCAACCACACAAATACCTTAAAAGGTATTGTAATCGTTGAGAATTGTATTTTAAGTACTAACATTTCCAAATGATTTTAGCAATCGGATTTTTCGCTATTTTTTAAAACCCAACTATTTATTTTTGCATATTCATATTTACAAAATAATTGTACTGACATCAATTTATTATAAATAATGGTAAAAGAAAGGGAAAAGCCATCAACTGAAGTTTTTTTTACTTTTATGTGTTTTTTAAATTTTTAAAATAGGTAAGTAAATATTTTATCATGTAAGTAGGCATTACCTACCTTATTATAAAGTTTAAGGTTTTATCATAGACTAGCTGACCCGGCAGACTTCGTACTTATTTAGAAAACGTGTGTATGGGAAATAGAAAAGGGCTATTTTTAGGGTTTTCCCGGCAGTTATTCGAATTTTTCTTACCTTTTAAACCTTCTCTAGACCTCCACGAACATTTCAAGACCAAGATAAGATAAATCCGTTTAGCCGTTCTCGAGTTTTAGCGAGACTAACGAACAGCAATTCATTTTATATATAAGATAGACTATAAATTCACTAAATAAATAGAGGTAACTTCACTTGGCTCATTATTCAAAGCTGACGGCGATTATCATAATTTCGTGTATGTGATTATTTTAAATGTCAATTAATGGGTATTACTTTTGATATTTTAAGATTTATGGCAAACGGAGCGATTAAATTAATTACAAACTAGGTACGTACCTACAACAGTTTTACATAAAATGGTATTTACCTTATTCATGAAGGTAAAAATAAATATGATTACAGCTGGAATCCCCAGGCTTGGTGAACATCTTCTCGGATATTTAGATCTTTATCTAAACCGAGGTGGTCAGAGGCACGTCCTATCATTGTATTTAGCACATACCTATCCATATTTTGCACAATTGTATTCCGTACGTGACAGGTTACAAGAAAATCACTGCTTAAGAGTTTTTTTTCATTAATTCTGCTTATGAATTTTTTTTTGTTTGTAAGTAAGTATATTAAATTGTTACCAATTTTTAATAAATAAATAGATAAGAAGTTGAAAATATAATACAGGTAGATAACGCTTGTTTTTATACTAAAATTAATAAAATAAAATAAAATAAAAATAAATATGATCACGACTGTAATCCCCAGGCTCGGTAGATATCTCCTCAGATCTTTAGTTTCTTAGATCTTTGAGGATATCTAAAGAGGGTAGTCAGAGGCAAGTCCAAACATGACATTTGGTACATGCCCACATTTTGCACAATAGTTAGTATTCTTAATTAATATTAACAAAAAAACAACATAAAATGAAGGATCATGATGAACGATGTCGAAAAATAGTTTATGACAATGTTTATGAATAATTCAAAAGTGACAAACTTCGACTGTGTCAATCAATTGTCACATATTTTACCTTCCTCGTTCACACAACAATGTATAATCTACTTTGTACATGCACACTAATATTGTATAAGTAGTAGTATAAATAGGTATAAGGTCATCATCATCATCTTCCTGCCCTTTTCCCACGTTACGTGGGGTCGGCACAACATGTGATCTTCTTCCACTTCCCTCTATCGTTCGTCATTTCAGTACTCACTCCTTTCTTACCCATGTCATTTTTCACACAGTGCATCCATCTTTTCTTTGGCCTACCTCTACACCCGTATCCATTCACATTCATACCTAACACTCTCCTCGTCACATGACATTCATCTCTTCTCATAACATGCCCATACCACGCTAACCTATTACTCCTCATCTTTTCTGTCACCGGTGCCACTTTCAGACTTCCTCTGATATACTCATTCCTTATTTTTTCCATCCTTGTTGTTGTCCTTAGGTATAAGGTAGGCTACATAAAAAAAATAAATATGATCACGACTGTAATTCCCGTGCTCGGTAGATATCTCCTCAGATCTTTGGTTACATAACATTTTTTATTTATTATTCATTTATTTCACACGTTTTACTTTTAAGGAACATTTAAAAAAAAATCTCTTTATTTGGAACAACACTGGGTTTATACAGGTTAGTAAAGCAACAGAAACACAAAAGCGATTAATTAGTGTTTTAATTTACATCATTGTAAATTCTATGCAAATATTTAACTAAGTATTTTTCATTGATGAAAAAAGGATCTTATGCTTTTCTGTAATCCCGAAATGTTATAATAAATACATCCCATACTAACGATAAGAAACGGGTGACCGCACTGGATGATGCATTAAATTCTCGAGACTAAGAGAATTTCAATGACGCTTGAAAACCATTCACCTAAATTATTATTATTATTGATATACCCTACCATTCAATCACGTCACGTCGCGACTTGGCAGATAGTTCATGTCGACATGGGAATATTTGATTACTTCAGAGAATTTAATGTACAGTATAACACGTCAATAATGTCAATGTCAAAATTATAATTCTCGCAGGAGACAAATGGATCATCTATTCTGAGCGAGTCAAATTTACACGAATATAAAAATGTTCTAAATTTAAATGTTTTGATAGCTCTATATTGTACAGGTTTTGTTGTCGACTGTACTTTATATATTACTAGTAGTGGTACCTATTTTTATGATTCAAAGAATTTGTACTCAGTTTGTTCTGGATTCCAAATCACAGGCGTGATTTGATTTTTTAAATGGGAATGTGCTAGGTATTAAGTAGATTTTACTATAGACTATGTACATTTAATAGGATAAAAAATCGAATACTCGTATGTATAAGTGTTTACATATCAAAACGCTTTCAAGAATGATACTTTTTTTTAAATAATTTTAAGAAACTTCCATCACAAATTAATTTAATGTACATTATATATATATATCTACCTACTTGGTTACCTAAAAATCTGCTCGAAATAAAACCTCAAAAAGTATTTAATATAATAGAGCGAAAAATATTTGAATTTCGAAAAAGATCTCAATCAGAAACTTTTTTAAATGGCAAATGCACATAAAAACTTTCTTTCAATCACTTGAATCAAACATACCACCAACATGACACAAGCAAACAATGCTGCCAACATAACGGAGGAATCGCACCGTGCGAATCGATAGGCACAGATAGATAAGGACCCGACTTGCATCGATAAACGATTGTTTTCATGTTTGTAGGTGACTATTTAAATATGGAATTGATGGCCAACGAACGGAGCCTTTTTAACAAACGTTACAACTATTTTTTTTGAAAAAGTAACGTATTTAGTTTAGGAATAAATTGTACGCTGCCAGCCAAAGCGTAGGAAACAGTAGCAAAACAGTTTTCAACTTATAATTTTTATTTTCTGACCATATACTTTGTGACACTCGAAGTCCACTTCAAAAATTATAATAATCTCGACTATTATACGTATTTACTTAATGTATTATTTTCAAACTATCGACTTATGTACGAACTATTTCTTTAAAGTAAAGTGTAACAACATTCTTGATTAAACATAGATAAAAACGCCAACAATTGTGAAATTATTTAGTTACGAATACAATTCCAAAGTCTTATATAACAAAATTCACACAGAACTTGCAAAAACCGTAAACCCGCATAATAAGGGTCAAGTGCCAAAAAGCCTTTTTATGGCTTCATTATGCCATATTAAAAGGAAAATATGCTAAAAAATGAGTTACAAAGCTAATAAGTACTTAACTGAGTAAATAGAGGTATTAATATCGTAATCTGAAGTATGTTATCGATTTTATTGGCCTCTTTTCGAACTGATAGGGTTTAAGTGTTTATTTTATGTTTTCCGAGTTACATACATTTTACGTACCTAGGTTCGATATGGAGCAAGAATTATGTTTGAGAGGCAAATCTTTTTCCGTCTAAACGAGTCTGATGTTCTAAATTATAGATTCAAGATGTTTATTTTCATAAAAAGCGTGTTAATAAAGATGGTCTTTAAATAAATGTCACCCTTTTCGACCATCACAAAATTCACAATTAAAACCATAGACAAAATTTGATTATTATCGTGTACCTAGGTTATCTGTTAAAAAGAAAGAATGAAGAGATACGGATGTTGGCGATGCGCGGGCCGGATTAAAACAGTTCGCGGGCCGTAGTTTGCCCATCTCTGGTCTATGGCAATACTAAAATGTTTGTAACATTGATTTAATTAAGCCAACCGTGTGAGATAGATCTGTCATTAATTCTTTAAATTACTTTCGAATGATTATGAAGTTCAAAATGTCTATCTGTCAATAAAAGTGTGACGAAAGATAATCGTTTAAATTAATCGCTACCTACTAATCGATTGCTTTACAAGTCATTTGGCAACAGCGAGTGCGGGTGCGAGATGACAGGACGGTTAGTTAAATGTCAAAATTACTTTAACATGCTGAACTGGGCTAATCTTGATTGAGCGTTTTTGAAATACTATCGGAACTCCCCGCGACTTCTTTCGCGTAACCCATACTAAAATATTATTGTTGTGTTGTATAGTCCATTTATTGAGGAAGGTTATTGGCTATAATAACATTACGCTACGACCAATAGGAGCGGAGCATCAATGAAAAATGTTGCTAAAACGGAAAAAATATTTTACTTAAAACGCGCAGACAAATTTGTGCGAGAGTCAACTAGTGTTAGTACCTACCTATCAAATCTTATTTTTAGAGTTCCGTACCTCAAAAGTTGAAAAAAAACCTTGTTGGATCACTCCGTCGTCGTCTGTCTGTTAAGAAGTGTCAAATTAATACTTTTAAAAACTATATTATAAAATGTCAATGCTCTTCTACACCATAGAGGTTTATTTATTTATAGAATCTCTAGATCTCTAAAGAAACTTACCCTTTAAACTTCAGCGCTTATAAAACGATAATTGTACGTTAGTCAGTCACACAAGAATTTTATATATTAATATTTAGTCAAATTAATTAATAACTATTATCAAAATGTAGTTGAGTTATTAAAATTACATGTAATAATAATCTTTCTAGTCGAAGCGATGTCAAAAATATTTTAATTAAATCGATGCGTTGCCAAACTGGATGCTTGGTTTATCGATTGGTAAATTCAAAAATGTAATTAAACAAAAACAGTCTCAAAAAAGCTTATTAAAATAACAGATTATTTAGATGACATATACACTTGGGACGAATGAGGTCCAACTCTGCTAGGTGTCCCTAACAAATAGCGCATCAGAAGAAATTCCTTTAAGCATTCTTAAATGCAGTGAAAATATAGGTACATACCTACATATAAATTAGAGAGATATAGTCCGAGAGGTATATTATATTCCGAACATCGGAAACAGGCCCTATATTTGAAAATAGGGACTTTTTCCGATGTTCTATGACTATGAGCACGTAATATCTCTCTAATTTATTCATTCTGCATTTAGGTATATAAATACGAGAGATACGAGCTAACAGTCATAGAACATCGGAAGAAGGCCCTATAAGCATTTGAATGCAGTGAAAGATGCAACTAAAGATTATCGGACAAACAACGCCTTCAAAAGTATTGCCAAACTGAATTGCGTCACTCAAGGCTGCGTCTGCGCGACGAATTCAGTAGGTCTACCATGAGTTTTCACAATCTACGCTTGCTAGCGACTGTAGTTAAAAAAATCTATGAAAACTTGTACAGCGCCTCTAGCGAATAGTTGGGTACTAAAACCTCACGTAGTTAACTATCCTACGTCACAGTACTACAGCGACTGTAGTTTGCGCTTCATTCATTTGCTTAGAATTTGGTACCATGAGTAACAATTTTGACAGATGTCATAGTAACTTAACTACTGTAGTAACGTCAGCCGATCTAAATGTGACAACTCATGGTAGACGTACAGTACATTGCAACGACGAAATAACCAATTTACATACTCTTCTATTGACGAGAGCTAGGCATGTAGTGGGCTATTTCATTTTGAAATCGGTGAAAGGAGATACTAAGGCTAGCAAGGAAATTAACACATTTACTACATTTAAGGTTCATCTCGAGCGAAGCGAGCGAAAATCTCAGTGGCGAGTAGGACGATTTGGCGTTGTACGACTTGTTGATTGACGAGTGAAGCGAGTGAAAATCTCAGTGTCCGGTATCCGTTCGTGCAATATCTTTTGTTATCATAGTAATTGGTTTTGTATTAGATTTCTACGCAAAATTTTTTTTTTTGTGAAATTTTCGTGAAATTCATCCTACTAATATTATAAACACGAAAGTTTGTAAGAATGTAAGGGTGTGTGGATGTATGTTTGTTACTCTTACACGTTGAAACGACTGAACGGATCTGGATGAAATTCGGCACAGAAATAAATTACCTATAATCTTAGCACTAGGCAACTTTTTATCCCGGATTTTTTTTTTTTTACAAGGTACCATGCGGGCGAAGCCGAGGGCGGAAGCTAGATAGAAATAAAAGCATAATAATGATGAAACACGACTCAAGATACCAACAGTCTGCAAATAACAGCACATCGACTGAATCACCCCTACTCTACATTTCAGGGAAATGTTACTCATGTATATTTTTATCAGCTTTGTCTGAATCGTCTTTGTTATGTTCCTTTACTTCCGGTTGTCTGTTTGTAGTGTTAGTAGATAAATTAGTAAGTTCGAGCAGGGCCGACCGGGGTGATATGGTCCATAGGGTCCATCTCTGATGTGGTATTACTACATCATAGAGATGTTCAAATTGGTCCAATTCAAATTCAGATTCAAAATACACATAATTTATTTAATAAAATCAATGAGATTTTGAATCGTCTACATGCTATGTGAGCGGCGATAGGCTTGCAACCTGTCACTTACGGAATACTAACTACAATGCAAAATAAGGGCATTTGCCATGTTTGGAAGTGCCCTCTTTAGATATCCTCAAAGATCTAAGTAACTAGAGATCTGAAGAGATATTTACCGAGCCTGGGGATTACAGTTGTGATCATGGTTTTTTACATGCTACATGCTATAATATGAACCTAGTTGCTAATTTCAGATTCCAGTCTTCAATCGAAAAAGAACTAGTTCGAAACTCGAGCCCTAGCACTTTTGAAAATTAAAAATAAAAATGAAATTGCTAATAAGGGAGACTGGGAATAACTCGCTTTAAGCTATCGTTCAGCCGGTTCATAATTACGCGATTTGAAAATAAGAACATCTTACTTATTTTCACAAACCTTGGCCGATTGTAACATTTCGCTAATAACATAAAATTAAAAGCCCATTCTGGGCCATATTTCGAAAAGGCACCTAGGTACTTACTAATGCAAATATAATTGGGCATCCTTCGTGGAAACGTAATTTGGAAACTTTTTATTTTTATCAAACTCTTTTGATAATTGAGTTCTCTGTCCGTTTCCGAAATCATTTATAATAACTTGTTCAGACCTTTAGAGTTTACATAAATAATGCGTTTATCAAAAATACCAGATAGACAACATCTTATACACAACCACGTCGCAATATTAGTTCGAATGAAGTTTTCAAGCAAAAATGGCGATAATCAATTAGCAATTGTCACTTTTGTAAGAAGCACTTCTTGTTAAAACTAAGCTTACCAAAATCGCTGAGCTATCGCCATATTTTTTCTGTGCAAACGTATAAATGCGATTTAACCTACAATTTTCTTATCAAACGAAGCAAATAGCTATAAGTAATCAATTTTTCTTATCAGCTGAAATTATTGCTCAAGACCTGAAGTTATGTCGACAACCAATGTTAATGTTTAATCTATAGTCAACTGTGTATGTACCACGCATAAAACAAATATTAGTACTAAGTTGTCCAGTACTTAGGTTTTAATCTAATTAAATCTAACTAGTTTCCTTATGACTTAGGTTTTATAAGATATTAGTTGACTCTCGCGCAACTTTATCTGCGCGTTTAAAGAAATATATTTTTTCCAAGTTTTGTAACATTTTGTAATTGATGGATCATCAATTACATGGTTATAGCATGATGTTGTATAGCCTATAGCCTTCCTCAATAAATGAACCATACAACACATAATATTTCATTTCGAACCTGTAGTTCCTGAGATTAGCGCGTTCAACCAAACAATCAAACTCTTAAGCTTTATAATATTAGTATAGATTTAACTATATAACACTCAAAGAGTGTTTATAAGCGATGCGATGATTCAATACACTGTCGTAGCTCGATTTGAAGCCGACAATTACCCCGCCTCACCCTATTAGTTTTCAACTTGCAAAGAAATTCCTAATGTCATAAATACTACAGCAACCAGACCCTAAAAATCAAAAACTATGCAAATATCCACAAGTTGTTTGCAAGTTCTACCGTCTAAACAAGCCATAATTATTAGCATTGAGTCGCAAAAGCCATTATAAATTCTTAGTTAATATTATTTAATATATTCGTGATCTATGGTCTCAAAATGGCGCCGATAAATATAATGTTTATGTATTACTAGTGAAACCCGCTACTTTGTTTTTTAATTTTTATACAAAATTTAACCCATTATTTATACAATAAAAGGTTTAATTCCGAAATATTTCTTTAGTAATGTTATAAGGAAAACAACTCCCTGCATTTCCAGTTCGTACGACCAGTAGTTTAGGCTTTTTGTGTCAGTCTGTCAAGTACTTTACAATAATAATAATATATTGATAGCATTCAATCGAGGAAAATGTTATCGGGTAAATTGCTTGTCCTGGTAATAGATAGGTGCTCCTAACCACTGGTTTGAATTGTAAATTATTACAACGATAATTGTATACATTGAAAAGACAGGAATTCTTGACCTGCTGTACCTATCCTTACTTAATATAATAAACACGAAAGTTTGTATGTTCGTATGTTTGTTTTCACGCTGAAACGGCTGATTTGCATAGCATAGCATATGATCACGACTGTAACCCCCAGGCTCGGTAGATATCTCCTCAGATCTTTTAGTTACTTAGATCCTTGATGATATCTAAAGAGGGTAGTCAGAGGCAAGTCCAAACATGACATTTGGTACATGCCCACATTTTGCACAGTAGTTAGTATTCCGTACGTGACAGGTTGCAAGCCCATCGCCGCTTATAAGAATACTAACTTATGACACATACCTTCGAATTTTTGGTTCTAGGGTTTGCCGGTTTCCTCACGATGTTTTCCTTCACCGTTTAAGAGCACTGGTATTGCGCACATACATTTTTCGAATGGAAAAACTCATTGGTGCACGACTAGGTTTGAACCCACGACCTTCAGATCGTGAGGCAGGGGTGCTACCACTACACCACCAGCGCTCTACGGCTGATTTGATCTGGATGAAATTTGGTACAGAGATAGAAAAATACTCTAGAATAGCACATAGGCTACTTTTTATCCCGGAAAAATGTACGGTTCCCGTGGGATAGGTTTGTTTTGGTTTTCAAGGTAACACGCGGGGGAAGCCGTGAGGTAGTGTAACTATAAGCAGGTAGAGCGAAAAGCGAATTACTCTGAAATTATAGTTTTTTTAATAAACTTGTAATAAATTTGAAGAAAATATTAGTTCGGTAATGAATGAGAGATCGATTAATAGAATCTCTAAAATCATTACTTTTGAAGAAACTTATTTGAAAAGTGGAAATCTATCCCTTATTTACCCTACTTTGTTAATTTTTTTTATTGTGTTTTATCTATTTTATGTATGTATTTACAAAATAAATGTATGCAATTAATATACCAGCTATCTTTCCCATAATACAAGCTTTGCTTATTTTGGGACTAGATGGCGTTGTGTGAATTGTCCGCCAATATTTATTATTATTATTTATTTTGACCTACAAATTCACTAAAATAAAAACATTACGGCGACATTGAAAAGAGATTTATCTGCAAAGTATTGTACAATAGTTGCGTAAGCGCACATCGCACTATCTATAGACGATCGACCTTGTCGTTCGATAGTTATCGATAATTGTTTCGGATTCGGACCGAGTATGAGCGGAGCGACAAGCGGGTAGCGGGTAACAGCTATGTAGTGTACTAAAAGAGCATCTGAGGTGATCTTGAACCTTTTCTCCAGACTGGCTCGAAAGAACTATGATCAAAATATGCACGTAAATACTAGTTTAGCTACCTAAATCCCCTTCGGCCGCGTTCGAAACCGGAGGTTCGTAACCAGTTGCGATTAAAAACTTTTTTGTAATTGTACGAAACCAGTTGCGATTGAATACTTTTTAATCCTACTAATTATTATAAACGCGAAAGTTTGTAACAATGTATGGATATATGTTTGTTTACTCTTTCACGCAAAAACTACTGAATGGATTTTGATGAAATTTGGCACAGAGATAGATTATACTCTGGAATAGCTTACATAGAATAATAAGGTTCAGAATAAAAAACATTTCAGCAGGTGTATGTCATGCATGTGTAAGTATTTTTATAAGCAGCAATGGGATTGCAACCTGTCACGTACGGAATTTGAACCACTATACAAAATGTGGGTATGTGCCAAATAATGTTGCCAAATAAACTTGCCTCTGACTACCATAGAGATAAAATTACCTATTACAATTCACTGCTGACTACCCTATTTAGATATTATTTAATTGAACCTACCAGTGTTTTTGAGAAAAACGCTCATCGCTCCGCTTGTGCGCAGCCTCGGCCTTATAGACAGTGCGGGCGGAGGCGCCGGCGCAGGTGCCATTACTCAAACCTTCGACTCCTTATTGAGAGATCACTTATTTTAACTCACTATTTGAAACCTTGTTTAGATAGCTTGTAATTACATTAACTCTAGGGCGTGTTACATTCTTTAAGTTTAATGATTTTTTTGGACACCATGTATAATGTACCTTTTGACTTCAGCTTGTTTTGACCTGTCACTATTTTTGGGACAGCATGTGTAATATACTACCTCTAGATGTCAGTTTGACTCTATTTCTTGAGACACCGTGTATAATACTTCTTTTTTGATTTTTACTTGTCACCATATTTTGGACACCATGTGTAAAGTTTATACCTACATGGTATCTTAAGGAATAGTGTCATATTGAAGTCCAGTATATACTATACATGGTGTCCTAAAAATAGTGTCACAGTGATATCTAGAGGTAGTATTATACATGGTGTCCCAAAAATTGTGTCAAGGTGATATCTAGAGGTAGTTAGTTATACATGGTGTCCCAGAAATAGTGACAAGTGGAAATCCAGAGGTGTATTATACATGGTGTCCCAAAAAATGTGTTAATCCATAGGTAGTACTGCATCAGTTTTTAGCCCCGAATAATATACACCGTGAAATTTTAATGGTTGTTTTCCCGCGGAAGAACAACTTGCCATAAGGAAATAATGTTTATCTATCTATCTATAAGGAGTACTTTCTAAAAATAGAGTAAAAGTAAAAAAATAAACATGTTTTTGTTATAAAATAATTAAAAAAATATTCATCAAGTCGAAAACGTGAGGAACAATAGTAACATTAGACGTAACTATTCGAATCCCGGCCGCCTTCGCGTATGTATCGGGATGAATTACTATTGGTTCGTGGTCGCTTTCGAATTAAATTTTCACAATGGTATATCTGTATTTTTTGTTTCTAATATTTAATTTGTTTATACAACGATTGTATTACCAAAACAAAACCATTTCGCTGCGGGAAAACAACCATTAAAATTTCACGGTGTATATAGCCCCATCATAAATATGTTACATAATTATTCAATGTCCTTCCAATGACTTATTTTTGAGCTACAAGCCATGACGTAGTTTTGATTAAAGGGAAAATTAAATTATGTGTTGTAAATATTTTTTTCCTGTTTTTAGACACATGACGATTATCTGACGCAATTGTATAATTATTAAACCAACTGAAATAAAAACACTGAAATTGAGACAAATATTTAACCTAACCTAGAGTAATCTTCCTGACGTACCTACCTACATTGAATTAAAAATTATAAGATTTAAAAAATTGGTATAATATTTTTTTTATACCAAACTGGGGATGACCTACAGTCGGACATACATAACCTTTTTTTATCTTAATAGAATAGGTATTAATGTTTATAAATGTATTTGTTTTATTATAAGTACTTAAGTTAGTACTTTTATATTTATTTATTTGTATTTGAATTTTTCAATAACAATTTTACTGGAAAAACTTAAATAAAAAATCGTAGGTCAGTAAGTACTTAAAATAAATAAAAAATCGTTGGTTAACCTATAAAAAAAATTTGGTGCGATAAATCTTGTCCCAAATTTAAAATCGAACTGTCAGTGGCTAACGGAAAAGATCTTTAAAATATTACAAACGCCATGAAATGAAACACTCACCCTGCAAAGTGCGACGCCGGTGTCCAGCCTATCTAAGAAGTTATCAGCTGTAATCCTCAGCTCAGGGTACAGAACGGTCAGCCACTCTGCCAGGTCCTCCTTCATGGCGTACAGGTACTCCTCCGAGGACTTGAAGGGCCGGAAGGGCCGGGCCTCGAGGAGCACGGCACCGGACGACGCCATCTTGGATTTGGTGTGACTAGTATGACATCACTGGTTCTGTAACAAGAGAAGTTTAAATAAATTAACGGTTTAAAAGTGATAGTTGGCTCAACGAATCTAGGCATTCGTGAAGTTAGCCGCAAGAGCTGCGCAGTATCGTTTTTCAGGATAAATTAGAGGTATGAGGAGGGGGGAAGGAACTGTACATGCGCAAACTCGCACCTGTGGCTAACTTTACGAATGCCTAGATCCGTTGGATGACCTATGTAAATAGGGTTTGATTAAATTATTTAATTAATTAATTAATAGTTATTAAATCGGGGGATTACAGTCGTGATCATGTTTGGTTGTAACAGTACCTATTTGATTTTTTTTGTGCTTAAATTAAATAAAAATGTTGAAAAAAATATTATGTAAATATTTATTTATTTATTTATTATTTAAACAAATAACTTATGTAAGTACCTACCTTAATAAGTACCTATTACGTATATTAAATATTTAAACAATATTTATCTACTTACTTAAGTATGTACATACAATACGTATATTATTATTATCATTAGGTATACTGTACAATAAATGCGAAAGTTTGTTCGTGTAAATGTTTGTAAACAGTATCTCCGTAACTACTAAACCGATTTTGATGTGGAATATAGATAGCTTGGATTTTGGAACAACAAAAGGGCTTTATTGGAAAAATAACCACCAAAATTACACAACAAAACTCAAAATAACACGAGAAAAAATAAAAAAACTAGAGCGACAAAGTTGACAGTCCTCTTCTTCAATTATGGCATCTGTTTCTTAGAGAACAATTTTGCCAGTATTGTGTATTTAAGTATTGTAAAGTATATTATTATATTGTATAAGTATTATAAGTATTGTGAACGTCACAGAGTCATAGTCATGTTGTCAAGTCAATTTTAAACAAAAGATGGCTGTTTTGTTCAAAATTCTCGGGATTTCCTCCGATGGAGTTTGAAGGGAACTATTCACTTTAATTCACATACTTTACACTCGCGTCAAGAACCCGGGCTTTATTGGCAAAATAACCAGCGAAATAACGCAATAAAACTCAAAATAACACGAGAAAAAATATAAAAACCAGAACGACGTAGTTGACAGTGGAATGCATCGCAGAAATCCTTCAAAATCACTGATTAAAGTTCAAAAAAACGATTGTAATTGCCACTGATTGTCATCCTACCTCCTGTCAGTTAGCTGTCAAAATAATTTGTTAAATGACGGTGTCTAGACTATGCTTTAATTGATTCTGTCACGCAAAGCTTTTTAATTTATCAATTGGAAAATTCAAAAATGTAATTAAACAGAAACTGTCTAGAAAAGCTTATTATAAAATATCAGAGTACCTACTTAGATGATAAAAAACCTTGGGATGAATCAGCTCCAACTCTGCTAGGTATTCCTTACAAAATTAACAAGGATCATACAAAAAAAGCGCTAGAACCCAGCGAGTTTCTTGTCAGTTCTTCTCGTACTGGGGATAGGACTGGAATTGGCACCTAGACTCACCTAGTGTGTAAGACGATTCAAAATGATCCCTGTGATTTCAATGAAATAAATATATTTTGAATTTTGAATATTAAACGAAGTAGGTACTTAGGTACTTTACCTACTCTAGTGAAAGAAGACGTAGTGATGAAAATTGAAAAGGGTATGCTAAGATGTATATTTTTAAACTTGTAAGTAAGTATTTACATTACCTACTCTAGTGAAAAAATAAATAGTGATGAAAATTGAGAAGGGTATGTTAAGATGTATATTATTAAACTTACGCGATCTGAACACATTATTATTAGTATTAAACGGGTATTTATTGCGTTTTATTTACCTATTTTTCCGACGTTTCGACAGGTTTACACACTGTCATGGTCACGGGTAGACTAATACCCGTTTAATGATGGTTTGGGCATATAGAAAGGATGGAAAGGAGATTGACGAAACAGGTGCAAAGTCAAAGTCAAAGTCAAACATTTTTTATTCAATAACTAGCTGACCCGGCAGACTTCGTACTTATTTAGAAAACGTTTATATGGGAAATAGAAAAGGCCTATTTTTAGGGTTTTCCCGGCAGTTATTCGAATTTTTCTTACCTTTTAAACCTTCCCTAGACCTCCGTTTAGCCGTTCTCGAGTTTTAGCGAGACTAACGAACAGCAATTCATTTTTATACATAAGAAGAAGAAGAAGAAGATAAGAATAAGATATCACAGGGATCATTTTGAATCGTCTTAAGGAGAGTGAAATGGGAAGACCTCGGCGTACGTACCTCGAGCAAATTGGGGACGTTTTGAAAGGCCAGGTTCAGAGTACCCTGAACCGACGCGCATGTATGAACAATGTAATGAGAGTGAATGAAGCAAGAGGTATGTCAGGATCGTAGCAAGTGAAGATCTGTGATCTCTGCCTATCCTTGAAACTGATTATAATTATATTATAGACATATTAAGATACTAGCAGTCCGCCCCGGCTTCGCACGGGTATTTATATATACATACATGGTCACGACTGTAATCCCCAGGCTCGGTAGATATCTCCTCAGATATCTAGTTTCTTAGATCTTTGAGGATATTTAAAGAGGGTACTCACACTCAGAGGCACGTCCAAACATGATATTTGACTCGATATCGCCGCTTATAAGAATACTAACATATAAAACAAACCTTCGAATTTTTGGTTCTAGGGTATGCCGGTTTCCTCACGATGTTTTCCTTCACCGTTTAAGAACACAGGCATTGCGCACATAATTTTCTCAAATGGAAAAATTCATTGGTGCACGACCAGGTTTGAACCCACGACCTTCGGACCGTGAGGCAAGGGTGCTACCACTACACCACCAGAGCTCTCAAATTTAAAAAAAAAAAACGAAATTCATAATTTTAATACACACTTGATTTATATAGAACGTTTTAGTTTTATTATTTTAGTGGACTTTTTTTTAGAAGAGCGCTGGTGGTGCAGTGGTAGCACCCCGGCCTCACGATCCGAAATCGTGGGTTCAAACCTGGTCGTGCACCTATGAGTTTTTCCACTCGAAAAATTTATGTGCGCAATGCCAGTGCTCTTAAACGGTGAAGGAAAACATCGTGAGGAAACCGGCATACCCTAGAACCAAAAATTCGAAGGTATGTGTCATAGGTTAGTATTCTTATAAGCGGCGATGGGCTTGCAACCTGTCACGTACGGAATACTAACTACTGTGCAAAATGTGGGCATGTAGCAAATGTAATGTTTGGACTTGCCTCTGACTACCCCCTTTAGATATCCTCAAAGATCTAAGTAACTAAAGATCTGAGGAGATATCTACCGAGCCTGGGGATTACAGTCGTGATCATATTTTTTTTTTTATTATTTTTTTATTTAAAAATATATATATACATGACATTCAAACGGACAGACCAACAAAGAGTTTAGATCTAGTTCATGATATCTACCTAGGTACCTATTGTTTCCCTTACCGGGCATCGAACCTGCACTTCACACCCGCTGTGCCACAGAAAACCTACTTATCAGTTATCCACACTGATCTACAAACATTTCAAAATCCAATCTGAACCAATTTTGATAAGTTAAAATGACTTACTGAAATGTGGTATGAACTTAGGTCATTGACATAGTCTGAATCTACATGTGTTTTATCTAGAATATTTATTTAGGCATTGTTATAATATTTGAAGTAACATCGCTATCAGAGCAGCCTAGTTGTAGATCATTCCCGTACCGTCGAGTAACATGGCGTCGCGAATGCTACACGATGATACGGGAATTCATTATTAAGGATTATTATA
This sequence comes from Cosmorhoe ocellata, assembly GCA_963675405.1. Classification (NCBI taxonomy): domain Eukaryota; kingdom Metazoa; phylum Arthropoda; class Insecta; order Lepidoptera; family Geometridae; genus Cosmorhoe; species Cosmorhoe ocellata. The sequence continues at coordinate 8,989,881 of OY776265.1, read as the reverse complement.
CTACGACGGTAACATCCTCATATTCAATTGAACACTTGTAGTTTCCTTCTCAATGTACTAGGCATCACATAATTTTAAGAGCTGTGGAATTAAAATATCAGAATAAAATAAATCTAAAACTGGCATCCCTCCCTACCCCCACCGTGCTCGATCGGTCCGCGCTCGCCGCCAAGCCTCATTCCTTTTTTATGTGCGGGCATCGCAACATCAAATATTTCAACAAAGTGTTAGTTCTTTGGAAAAAAGTTTAAAATAAAGAGTTAGGTATGGGTAAAAGAAAACGAAGTGATGATTATAAAATAAGAAAGAAAATAAGACGTCTAGAAAGACGTTTACGAGAATCAACATCGTCTACGGAAGATGAAGGTTAGTGTTTATTCATTATTTTTACATCTCGCCCACAAAATGCAAAAAGTTTAGTAAGCAGTTTGTACATTCCATAAAAATATGTTGATGAATTTTGCAACAATGGATTTTTGATGTCGAGATATTCATTTTATATGACTACCCTCATTTTTATTTTTATTGTTCGTTGTTTAGCTTTTCTTCAAGGGTTTTTAATAGTGTTCAGATTACAAATTGGATATGTCTAATGCCTACCGTCATAACCTTTGTTATACTCCGTGACGTGATCACGGCTGATAACAACTAGTCTCGTGTCGTCACATGATGACGACCAATGACGTTAAAAATATAAACAATTGCAAACTGCAGATTGTATTTACATTTACGGTTAGTTTTTTCTCGGTTACTTCCAGAGTACGACCGTTATTATACCCGGTCTCCAACACCGGAAGACCAGCCAGTAATATCTTCGCAGTCGGATATATCCGATCATGATAATCGACTACAATCTCAAGTAGTGGTACCAGCCGACCATGAGAGTGCAGATAACGCTGTGCCTACCTCAGCTTTGCACGAAAGCGAAGACGCTCCTAGTACAAGCGCGGCACCATTACCTCCGTCACAGGAGGCATTACCAGCTGAAATACTGGAAGCACTAGGAGATCCACTTGGAAAAGATGAGATTTTAGGGCCGGCTGTCAAAGAAGAAATCTCCAAACGATGGGGTAGAATTCTGGTGGAAGGTATGACCAAAGAAGTCAAGGAGTCCTTACTAAAAAAGACTTTGATACCAGAAAATTTTTGCCTGACAAAAGCGCCTAAATTAAATTTAGAGATTTCGGCGGTCCTTAACGACACTGTAAAAAACCGAGACAAACTTATGGAAAAATCTCAAAACCAACTAGGTTTGGGGATAGCAGGTCTCGCTAATCTGGCTTCTTCATTGATAGATGAAACGCTCGGCAAAGTCGAAATCATAAAGAAGTTATCTGAAGTGAGTCAGATCTTTCTGGATTTACATCATGAAAATACCAAGACTAGAAGAAAACTAGTTACGTCGTCTCTGGACAAAAAGTTCAATAATGCGGTAGCCGATGTTAAGAGGGACTCATATCTATTCGGTACGAATCTAGGAGACAAAATTAAGGCCACAAAAACAGCTGAAAAGTCCGGCCTTCAAATTAAACGCCGCGATGTAAGTTTACCTTCTACATCGAGACAACAGGGAAACTGGAGGGGCCCACCCAGAACTCAACCACTAAGAACGTTCAGACAGGGTGGGCCAAAGACACGATACCAACCTCAACAAGGGTACCCGTATCAGCAAGGGTATCCATCACAAGGACGGAGACCACCGCCTGCGGCGAACCGAGTCCCACCTGCACCCAAAACGGATCCCAGGACTCGCAGGCCCCAATAAAGGTAATGTTTCATGCCGGCAGATTGCGCCACTTTACCCACTACTGGGAAACCATTACCGACGACCCAGTCGTACTTAGCTATGTGAATGGTTTTAAAATTCCATTCAACAAAACGCCCATCCAATTTTTTGAACCAGCTAATCCTAAGTTCAACAATACAGAGTTAAAACAGTTAAGTTCAGCTATTTTAAAACTACAATCATCTGGAGCTGTTGTTGAGTGCAAAAACATACCTGGTCAATTTATATCTAGAATTTTTCTTACACCTAAAAGCGATGGTACGCTTAGATTTATTCTAAACCTCAAAATGTTAAATAAATTCATTGACGCTCAACACTTTAAAATGGAGGATATACGCACAGCTACTAAATTAGTTAGTAAAGATTGCTTCATGGCAACGATAGATCTACAGGAAGCGTACTTTTTAGTACCAGTTCACGAGACAAGTAGAAAGTTTTTACGCTTCAGATTCCAGGGAAAAACTTTCGAATTCCAATGTCTTCCATTTGGCCTATCATTAGCCCCATTAATATTCACAAAATTACTGAAACCTGTTATTTCTCATCTTAGAAGTAAAGGCATGCTCCTGGTTGTTTATTTAGATGATATGTTATGCATAAATAGCACGTATAACAGTTGCAAGAACAGTGTCACGGAAACCGTAAGCTTACTTTTAAAATTAGGTTTCATCATAAACGAAAATAAAAGTAACCTAACACCAAGCCAAAGGCAAACATTTTTAGGGTTCGAATTAGATTCGCATAATATGAGCTTGAGTTTGCCAGATAGAAAGCGCTCAAGAATTTTATCTCAAATAAAAAATATTTGTAAAACACAATCTCTTACAATCAGAGACTTTGCTAAATTTTTAGGTTTACTTTGCTCAGCTTGCCCAGCGGTGTCTTACGGATGGGTATACACTAAAAGGCTGGAAAGGGAGAAATTTCTAGCTTTACGAAAGTGTGACGACAACTATGACTGCGACATGTCCGTGTCGACTGTCATGAACCCAGACTTATCCTGGTGGAAAGAAAACATTCTTATTTCGAATAATCCCATTCTTAGTGGTAGGTACACTTTAGAAATTTTCTCGGATGCGTCATTGACCGGCTGGGGTATATTCTGCAACGGGGAACGAGCTAACGGTTTCTGGGACCATGTTGAAGCAGAAGCTCATATCAATCTGTTGGAACTGAAAGCTGCCTTTATAGGCCTACAATGTTTCGCTAAGCACATAACAAATAAAGAAGTTTTGCTCCGTATCGATAACACGACGGCTATATCCTATATAAATAGGTATGGAGGTGTTCAGTACACACATTTAAATGATGTAAGTAGGGAAATATGGCAATGGTGTGAGGAAAGAAGGTTATATGTTTTCGCTTCATATATTAAGTCCAAAGATAATACGGAAGCTGATCAGGAGTCCAGACATTTTAATATCGATACAGAATGGAGCCTGTCTCAATCAGGCTTTCATCGAATCGTCAACATGTTCGGTAACCCTCAAATCGATTTATTTGCAACTAGACTGAACTCTAAGTGTCTCAAATATGTTTCATGGAAACGGGACCCCTTTGCATTCGATATCGATGCGTTCACGATTAACTGGAACCCACATTTTTTCTATGCGTTCCCCCCTTTTTCGTTAATTTTAAAATGTCTACGAAAAATTATAAATGACGGTGCCACTGGAATAATGATTGTCCCTTTTTGGCCTAGCCAAGCATGGTACCCATTGTTTGTAAGCTTATCTGAAAGCGAACCACTTTACCTGAAACCGAGTCCTGCATTACTTTTATCACCTTTCAGGACGCCACATCCCCTCTGGCAGAGACTTACCCTGGTGTCGTCGCTGTTATCGAGCAAGCGTACTCAAGACAATCGTTATCAACTAGCGCAATCAAAATTATCATTTCATCCTTAGCTGACAGTTCCCTAAAACAGTATAACTGTGCCTACAAAAAATGGTGGCAATTTTGTACTATACACAAAATTGATGTTTTTGAAAGTAGTATTCCAAAAGTTATTGATTTTTTAGTGAGTGAATACGAAACCGGAGCTAATTATTCAACCTTGAATACGTACCGCTCAGCACTTTCTTTGATTTTAGGTAAACGGGTTAGTCAAGACGATAGAGTGCTGAGATTTATGAAAGGTGTATATAGAACTAAACCTTGTTTTCCTAAATACGAGAAGACGTGGAACCCGAACCTCGTACTTGACCATCTTTCAAACTTCTATCCGAATGAAAGTCTCCCTCTTGACATACTTACAAAAAAGTTGGTAGCTCTCCTTGCGTTGTCGACTGCACAACGTACGCAGACGCTATCGTTAATACGTTTATCTAATATTGAAGTAAACGAATCTAGAATTGAAATTATGATAGACGATCTCATAAAAACCTCTGCTCCAAATAGATCAGCACCTCGTTTGATTATACCGTTCTTTCCTCACAAAGATCAAATTTGTCCTGCTAAAACATTGTCCTCGTACATAGAGTTAACAAAGTCATTCCGGATCCTACCACAAACTGATAGATTAATCCTTACTACTAAAAAACCGATTCATAATGCCAGCGCTACGAGCATAAGCCGATGGATTAAGCAAACACTGTCAGATAGTGGCGTAGATGCAAATATATTTTCTGCACACAGCACAAGACATGCGTCTACATCGGCAGCTAAACGTAGCGGGGTCTCAATTGACATTATAAAAAGAACCGCTGGTTGGTCAGGAAATTCAATAACTTTTGCAAAATTCTATAATCGACCTATAACAAATGATGAAGGCAATGTTTTCGCAGACGCTATTTATAATTGTATATAATTGATTGTTTCTTATTTGTTTGTTTATATTCTTACGCCAGAAGTTGGTAATTTATTGCTGATGTAGATTTCTATCCAATCAGTTAGTTAGCCTACAAAATTTAATAATAATTGATTTATAGCTTAAATGGTTTCTTACTTTTACCTCTACTTACCTATATTTACACTTATGTCGTTACTGAAATCGCTAAACATCTACAAGTGTTCAATTGAATATGAGGATGTTACCGTCGTAGTATAATTGATGGTTAAACAAACTTACCAAGTGACGTTTGTCCATAATTATACAAGACGGTAACATCCGAAATATTCACAGTCCCACCCGAACCCAACTATATGCCCTGTGATAACGAAATAAGTGTCTCTGAAGAAATGAGGCTTGGCGGCGAGCGCGGACCGATCGAGCACGGTGGGGGTAGGGAGGGATGCCAGTTTTAGATTTATTTTATTCTGATATTTTAATTCCACAGCTCTTAAAATTATGTGATGCCTAGTACATTGAGAAGGAAACTACAAGTGTTCAATTGAATATTTCGGATGTTACCGTCTTGTATAATTATGGACAAACGTCACTTGGTAAGTTTGTTTAACCATCAATTATTATTATTAAGAATTAATCTAAATATATATAACTCAAAGGTGACTGACTGACTGACATAGTGGTCTATCAACGCACAGCCCAAACCACTGGACGGATCGGGCTGAAATTTGACATGCAGGTAGATGTTGTGACGTAGGCATCCGCTAAGAAAGGATTTTGATTAATTTATTTATTTATTATTTTATTTATTTATAATATTTATTATTTTATTTATTTACTAGCTTCCGCTCGCGGCGTCGCCCGCGAAGTACCTACATAAAATATAGCCTATGTTCATCCTGAAAGTTTATTCTACACATTGGTGAAAGAATTTTTCAAATCGGTTCAGTAGTTTCGGAGCCTATTCGTTTCAAACAAACAAACAAACAATCAAAGTTTTCCTCTTTATAATATTATTAGTATAGATAAATGACCCCACATAGCGTGGGATAAGGGCAGGAAGATGGTGATAATGATGATGATTTATATGCTTATTTTATTATTAAGGATTATTTTCTAACGTGTTAATGCTTGGTGAAAATGTCTGTCAATTTCAGTCTAACTCAAGTTAAGAACAAACAAATTCGTCTCGCTCCTAGCGCCATAGTACCAGCCGTGCACTGTAGTCCACGGAACGTGAGTCACCGGATGGAAGTAAGCTCAGCAACCTTTAACGGCGTCACCATAATAAGGTTAAGCTATTTTAGAATTGTTAATCTAAGCTAGATAAGGAAGTTTTAAAGTGTTTATTGACTTAGTTCTTATGACGGGTGAAAAGAACAGTAGCGATTATATTCAGGGTTCATTACACGAGCATCGGTCTCATTATTAGGGTTGTCGAAGCGTAGCTAATGGTGGTAGCACACGAACTGCATGTTGAGCAATTATTTGAATGACAATGCATGGTCAAGTCTCAAGAAATTAAAGTCAATTATTAACGGTTTTTGTAGAAACAGTTTTAACGGTACATATGAACCGATTTTATGATAATTACCGATAAAAATCGGTTTTAATACACTTTTTTTTTAATCGCACGTGCGATTAAAAGCCGCATGACGTTTCAACCTTTAAATTGAAAAGGTTTAATAAATCTTTCAACCTATTCAATATTTTCTACCCAAAACTTAAGAAATAGATAATTATGACATTATACCTAATTCTTATTAGATTCTTACTATTATGCTTAAAAACATAATTGGTAACGTGATTTTTGGGAGAATAAAAATACCTATAAATGATCAATTGAAGAATTTAAACGAATATATCTATACCTACTAATATTATAAAGCTGCAGAGTTTGTTTGTTTGTTTGAACGCGCTAATCTCAGGAACTGCTGGTTCGAATTGAAATATTATTGTTTTGTTGTACCTATAGTCCATTTATCGAGGAAGGTTATAGGATATAGAACATCACGCTACGACCGATAGGAGCGGAGCATCAATGAAAAATGTTGCAAAAACGGGAAAAAATATATAAAACAATTATATTTTAAAGTTGCGCGAGAGTCGGCTAGTAAATAAATGGCCCAATAGTAAGAATAAATTAATGATAATAATTGTAAAAGGGAACAACCCGAGTTACTTTCGCATTTATAATATTAGTATGGGTAGTACGAATAAATTCGCGCATTTATAATATTAGTATGGGTAGTACGAATAAATTCGCGCATTTATAATATTAGTATGGGTAGTACGAATAAATTCGCGCGTTTAAAATATTAGTATGGGTAGTACGAATAAATTCGCGCATTTATAATATTAGTATGGGTAGTACGAATAAATTCGCGCGTTTAAAATCCGTGCGGTAAAAATCAAGTTGACAACCCTATATAGGTGGCTGTGGACCGACCAACCGTAGCAGGTAAATGACCCGATTCAATGCGAAACGTGCTGTGTTATGGCATCGCGTCACAATGCTATGCTAACTGCACTTACCTGCAGATCGATTCGCGTATTTTATAAAGTGCAGTAGGTCTACCATGAGTTTTCACAATCTACACTCGCTAGCGACTCATCATTCTCCTGCCCTTATCCCACGCTAAGTGGGGTCGGCACAACATGTTTTCTTCTTCCATTCACCCCTATCATTCGTCAACTCTGAATCAACTCCTCTTACATTCATATCATCTTTCACACAATCAAACCATTTCTTCTTCGGTCTTCCTCTACTTGCGCACCCATCCACACTCATACTCATAACTCTTCTGGTGACATGGTTTCCATCCTCCTCGCTAGCGACTGTAGTTAAAAAAATGTATGAAAACTTGTAAAGCGCCTCTAGCGGATAGTTGGGTACTAAAACGTCACGTAGCTAACTATCCTACGTCACAGTACTACAGCGACTGTAGTTTGCGCTTCATTAATTTGCTTGTAATTTGGTACCGTGAGTAACAGTTTTGACAGATGTCATAGTAACGTACTATTACTACTGTAGTAACGTCAGCTGATCTAAATGTGACAACTCATGGTAGACCTGCAGGTGACGTCACAAGCTGACAAACTTGGAATGCAACACGCGTAAAAATACATCAAAAAAAAAAAAAAAAAAAAAATATGATCACGACTGTAATCCCCAGGCTCGGTAGATATCTCCTCAGATCTTTAGTTACTTAGATCTTCGAGGATATCTAAAGGGGGTAGTCAGAGGCAAGTCCAAACATTACATTTGGTACATGCCCACATTTTGCACAGTAGTTAGTATTCCGTACGTGACAGGTTGCAAGCCCATCGCCGCTTATAAGAACTAACCTATGACACATACCTTCGAATTGTTGGTTCTAGGGTATGCCGGTTTCCTCACGATGTTTTCCTTCACCGTTTAAGAGCACTGGCATTGTGCACATAAATTTTTCGAATAGAAAAACTCATCGGTGCACGACCAGGTTTGAACCCACGACCTTCGGATCGTGAGGCAGGGGTGCTACCACTACACCACCGGCGCTCTTTTTTAAATACATCAAACACCAAAAAAATATTTGAATTGAAAAATATTTTTTCAAAAACACAAATTAAAAGTTATATTTTTTATAGCTTCTGCACGCGGCGTCGCCCGCGAAGTACCTACATAAAATATAGCCTATGTTCATCCTGAAAGTTCATTCTACACATTGGTGAAAGAATTTTTCAAATCGGTTCAGTAGTTTCGGAGCCTATTCATTTCAAACAAACAAACAAACAATCAAAGTTTTCCTCTTTATAATATTAGTATAGATAAATCCAAATGTATTCCTTATTGTTTTCTTTTACAAAAATAATTTTGAACATTTATTTGTATTAAGATATTTTTTTTTATTATTACTTAGTAATCCTTAATCTTAAATTGTTCAGCTATTTCAACCTAAATAACATGGGTTGAATTCTAACTACGTACAAAATAGTACTTATTTATGTCAAATTCCATGAAAAAATTCCATGGCATGTTAGTACATGGTTAAACTAGGTAGGTACCTACTAGATAAATGAAAAACCACATTCCGTAACTACCTTTTTCATAGAATTCAACCCAAATAGCTCATGCCAATGCGTCATTGAAAATACCTCAACTATCATGAAAAGATGATCTCATAAAGTCTAGACAAGTCGCTTCTTCTGTTCGCGTTTACGCTAACGAAATGATTAAATGATATCGATACTAGATTCCGTCCACTTAGTATCTTGAAAAAATCTATCCCACGGAAACCGTATATTTTCCGGAAAAAAAGTAGTCTACGTGTTATTCCAGACTATAATCTGTGTCTATGCCAAATTTCATCTAGATCTGTTCAGCCGTTTCAGCGTGAAAGACTAACAAACATACATCCAGACATCCATACATTCTTACAAACTTTCGCGTTTATAATATTAGTAATAAATAAATAAATAAATAATGCTGGACAGTCCACACAGCATCATCTAGCCCCAAAGTAAGCTACTCAAAGCTTGTGTTATGGGTACTAGATAACTGATATATTTAACACATTATATTATGTATACATAGATAGATATTTTTTATCATACATAGAAAACACCCAGACCAACGGAACAAATTTCTGCAGATCGTTCACAAATTTGTTCCGCGGCGGGAATCGAACCCGCAACCTCTTGCGTCGCAGGCGGACTCTGCCCGCTGCGCCACAGAGGTCGTCGAATAGTACGAAGTAGGATGAGCGCTTTCATGTGTGAAAGGAACGTTGGCCTCTTAAGAAGTGGTTAGGCCATGAGGGAGGCCTTTAGGCGGCCTATCAACTCCCTTGGCCGCTGACTCATAGGTACAGTCGCCAGAGAATGTAATGGAGTAAATATTATGAGAAGAGTATCTTACAAGAATGTGGTACAGCCACGCGCAACAGTTCACTGTTATGAGAGAAACCTCAATAGTTGTAGTAAACAATATGTACTATCACGTATAAAAATGTGTTACACAATGTATAGTGGCGACCTCCGTGACGCAGCGGGCGAGAGTCCGCCTGCGACGCAAGAGGTTGTGGGTTCGATTCCCGCCGCGGAACAAATTTGTGTACGATCTGCAGAAATTTGTTCCGTTGATCTGGGTGTTTGTTTTCTATGTATAATAAAAAAAATATCTATCTATGTATACATAATATAATGTGTTAAATATATCAGTTATCTAGTACCCATAACACAAGCTTTGAGTAGCTTACTTTGGGGCTAGATGATGCTGTGTGGATTGTCCAGCATTATTTATTTATTTATTTATTTATAGTCGCGTTCACCACGTTTTAACTAAGATACTAAATAAGATACTAATAACTATAATAAAGGGTTTCGTTTCAAACCACTATTTTTTTCGATTCGACCCGTTCGTAAAATTCTAAACTAGGCGTCACAGCCTGAATATTGAAAAATATAAACATTTTAATAAAATTAGTTGCGTAATTTAAGGACAGTCTCGCAAAGTAACGTTGCCTTTACCATTATTGTCACCGTGTTCTGCTAGTTGTAACAATAACATATTTGTAACAAAAAATACGTTTTAAAAACCAAAAAAAAAGAGATTTAAATGTTGTAGGTACTACGTAGAAATGTTTCTATAGTGTAGGTGAATATATGAGTTTTAAGTAGGGGATTTTATTATATTTTACCATTTTATTTCGATTGTAATTTTGCTTCTTGATTATTATTTTTATTATTTTTTATTTTTTTTGTTTTTGATTATTTTTTATTTTTGACATAGAATAAATGACCACTTTTAATATTTGCATACCTGCTTGCGGGTTGAATACATTTGACATTACTCTAGTTATAAGACCTGACATGTTACCATTATTAATGTATTTGGCAAAAAAAATAATTTGATTTGATTTGAAAATTTAAAGCGAAGAGGTTAACAGAAAAAGTATCAATCTCTCAGGAATCAATTTAAAATGGGACCACTTTAGGTTTTACTCTTTTATAAACAATTTTTTTTTAAATCGGTCCTTAATTTATGGAGATATGTTGAACATTATAAAAAAACATACAGTCGCATAGAGCATACTCTTTTTTTGATAAAAAAAAATATGATCACGACTTAAATCCCCGGGCTTGGTAGATATCTCCTCAGATCTTTTAGTTACTTAGATCTTTTTTTGATGTCGTTTAACAATTGACGACCTCTGTGGCGCAGCGGGCGAGAGTCCACCTGCGACGCAAGAGGTTGCGGGTTCGATTCCCGCCTCGGAACAAATTTGTGTATGATCTGCAGAAGTTTGTTCCGTTGGTCTGGGTGTTTTCTATGTATAATAAAAAATATCTATCTATGTATATAATGTATTAAATATATCAGTTATCTAGTACCCATAACACAAGCTTTGAGTAGCTTACTTTGGGGCTAGATGATGCTGCGTGGATTGTCCAGCATTATTTATTTATTTTATTTATTTAATTATGTTTCGCGATGTCTCCGAGCATGTTACGAAGAAGACATGTCTCTTGTATTACCTTCGAAGCTTTTGATGAAGGAATCTAGGTCATTCCGTTGTGGTTCTTGCCTTGGATCTGTCCCCAAGCATAATACTCAGCTCAGAAGTAGCCAGGTACAGTCGCGCACGGTGTTATGAGGTCGATGTGAGGTACAGTCAGCAAGACAATGGCTTGTTCGCGCGGTTGCGTAACGTTACGCTCGGCTGATTTCCGCTGTCACCTTTTGTAGTGACAGCAGAACACGCGGACTTAAACAGTGAAGGAACATTGTGAACATTGTGAAGCAATAGCCCACATTTTAGAATAAAAATATCGAAGTGTGGGTTATTGGTTCCTATAAGCGACGATAGGCTTGCAACCTGTCATGTCTATAATACTAACTACTGCGCAAAACATGGCTTATAATGACGTAAACACTTTGATCACACGTCAATATACATTTTTAAACTTACGCGATCTGCACACATTGTTATTAGTATTAAACAGGTATATATCGCGTTTTATTTACCTATTTTTCCCTACATTTGGACAGGTTTACACACTGTCGTGGTCACGGGTAGACGGAAAAATAGGTAAATAAAACGCGATAAATACCCGTTTAATACTAAGTACCTGGATGACCAAGCTTTGCTCGGGTTTTTTTCTCGTAATTCGTGTTTTTTTGGAAAATGAAACCTAGTTAGATCGATTTATCGCCCCCGAAACCCCCTGCATACTAAATTTCATGAAAATCGCTGGAGCCGTTTCCGAGATTCCGATTATAATTATACATATATACATATATCTATACTAATATTATAAAGAGGAAAACTTTGATTGTTTGTTTGTTTGTTTGTTTGTTTGAAATGAATAGGCTCCGAAACTACTGAACCGATTTGAAAAATTCTTTCACCAATGTGTAGAATGAACTTTCAGGATGAACATAGGCTATATTTTATGTAGGTACTTCGCGGGCGACGCCGCGTGCAGAAGCTAGTATGTATATAAAAGAATTGCTCGTTTAAAGGTATAAGATAATAATCACACGTCAATTTAGTAAAATTAGGAACTTTTTAGTCTCTAGAATGTACAAAATAAAACCGTTAGTACTTTATTAAATTTTAGCTAGTCTGTAACGTTTGTAAGCAACAAAATCACCATCATTATAAGTGTATGTTTGCTGTCGCTACACGCAGTGGGCTAATCTGTTTACAGAGCGTCACACACGACGATGGAACTTCGTTTATTTTTAAGTTCCATACACTTTACATAATAATAATACTAACCTAGGTTTATCATTTTATTATTATTGTCATTTTAAGGTATTCTTTGTTCCCAGAATGTTTGCTTCAATTGAACTTTTGTAAGAGACATTTTGATTTGTAGAGCATCTTACGGCCTAGTACTGTTGTAAAAAGAAAAGGTGACAGGTTGCAAGCCCACCACCGCTCGTACGAATGTTAACCTATGACGCGCACCTCTAAATTTTTGGCTCTAGGGTATGCCGGTTTCTTCAAGATGTTTTTTTTCACCGTTTAAGAGCACTGGAATTGCGCACATAAGTCGTATCCGTAACGATTCTATTGTAGAAACGTCACATTTGAAGCTTGAAGTACTTCAATAAAATTTGCATAGGTTATGGTACGAAATAACAATGAAATATTCATTCGGTAATGTATTATGAACTCGTGAAGCCCCAGGCTTGAACCAACGATCGTCGGATCTTAAGGCAGGGGTGCTACCTCTACACCACCAGTACTCTATTATAATAGAAGCAAAATTCCTGTTTATTTAGTACTATTGTATTTACTGTCAAACTATCTGACAGTTCGTCACAATGTAATACCTACCCTTACCGTAGCGGGCGTCCTTGCTGACCGGACGTGAAGCGACCTCTCTCGGCCGGTGACATTCTTTTAAATTATCTACACTACCTTATCTACATTCTTATAACGCAATAAAAATAATAAAGTAATGATAATATATTTTTGCGTTTAAAAATTGACAATAAAACTATTTTTTTGAGATTTCGATTCGCCCCGTTTTAACCCTTCGATCTGTAAAGGGTTTAAAGTGCCATATTTTTACGCGAGATTGGATTCTTCATAGATAGATAAAAAATATTTAATACTACAGACACACAGTTAATCAAACAAAAACACAGTAAACTAGCACTTTAAGGAGTAAGTATTTTCCTAATAGTATTGTCCTATTTTTAACTTAGTGAAAATACAAACAGAACTGGTAATAATATTAAAATAAGGCATAGTTTGTTCATAAAAATATTATAGATCTTCTACATTAAATTCCAAGTAACGTGAATTTGTATAAGCTCAAGTGTGAATTGTAAAGGTCACGCCTACGCCCCGCTGCAGCGCATTAATTATATAATATTATTAAAATATAACGATAAAACTAGTCGTTTTTCGCGTTTATTAACCACGTATTGTGAAAACCAATTTAAAATGTACATCTGAATTTTGAAATAATTCTCAATTTTTTATTTAAATGTAAATATTTACACATTTTGTAATAAAACATTTAGATCCTACTAATATTAAACGTGAAATTTTGTATGTTTGTTACTCTTTCACGCTGGAACGTCTTTGTGAAGGAAAAATCAATATTCATAGCTAAGACAGGACAAAGTCTGTCTGGTCAGCTAGTTTTTTTACAAAAAGACACATCCATTGTTTTTAACTGTTTTTCGAAATATTTTGTGAATCTCTGTTACCTTTTCGTTTTTATTATTATGTAAATTTCGCTAACGGTTCGATCTTTTCTATGAATAAGCAGATCCCATTTCCGATGGCTATTTTCTACGAATTTTGTTTAGAACACGAATTGGTGAATTTATTAAGCGACTGGTGTTCATTTGCTTGTTGAACTTAATAGATGTCAAATCAAATCAAATCAAAATCAAATCAAAATATGTTTATTTTCAATAGAATCACAGGGATCACTTTGAAACGTCTTACATACTAGGTGAGTCTAAGTGCCAGTTCCAGTCCTATCCCCAGTGCGAGAAGAACTGGCAAGAAACTCGCTGGGCCCTAGCGCTTTTTTTGTATGACCATGATGTAACATTAACATACCATAATATTTTTCAGCCGTTTGCATGTAAATTAATGTAGATGACATTTGGGTCATTTTCAATTAAATACAGCCTGTAAAAATAGAAAACGTATCGAAAACGGAAAATATTTAGCGAAGAAATAATAAAGAAAAAAATATTTTGACTTATCTACTTACGTCCTTTTAATTTTTTTTCTAGTTAAGTACATACATATTTAAAATTAGTTTAATTTTGTATACTGCCCGGTTAATCAAGTTGATACTGCCCGATTAATCAAGTTGATACTGCCCGATTAATCAAGTTGATACTGCCTGGTTATAATCAAGTTGCCCGTGACATAATACTTAGCTAGATAATTCAAAACATAGGTATTGTAGAGGCATTCTCAGACTTGGGTTAGCCTGAAACTGAATTTTTAAAGAAACAAAAACTTACAGTTTCCATTTTTTTTGACATTTTAGCCCGTCACTCTTATATTCCAAACGAATCCACGCCACCTCACTTAGAACAACACCTTGTCAAAATCCGTCCAGCCAAATTAGGCTACAGCGACACCCAATGAAACTCACACACATGCAACTCTTATATACACTACGAACACATAATGCCCCCTTCGTAGTCGGGCAAAAATGGGTCTCCGACAGCTGCCCACAGGAAGGTTACTTAAAAAGCCCCAGACGTCGGCGCGGACTAAAATAGCCGCGACCTGATGCCGTCAGATGCAGGGTTAAAGCTTAGAGCTTAGGAATTTGTAGCGTTGAATTTAACTTTGAATAATTCAAGTGATTATTATACACCTTATTGACGAGTCGGCTAGGTTTTTACACGCTTTATATTAGCTTCACCTGTATGTTTGTATGTTTGTTTGTAACCGACTTCTTTGGGCGCGATTTTGACCCACTTTAAACGGCCAGATTTCGTTCAAACTTTGTAGATTTATCGAGGACCGATGACAATACACTATTTTGATAAAAAATTACTAAAAAATAGAAAATAAATAATAGTTTAAAAAAACTAAAAAACACGCTTTTTATAGAAACCGAACTAAAAAATAGAAAATAAATTTAAAAAAAGCGTGGGGTGCTCTTTAAGATATTATCGAAATGAAAATCACCCCACGCTTTTTTTTTAATTTATTTTCTATTTTTTAGTTCGGTTTCTATAAAAAGCGTGTTTTTTAGTTTTTTTAAACTATTATTTTTTCACGGTTGTTTTAAGAATACCTAAGTGTAATTTTATTGTTCATTTTGTGTTTTGTTTTATTTAAGGGTTAATTTATTCAGTTGGGTTGTTGTAAATTCGTCACCTTTTTGTAAACTCCATGTTCTGTAATTCTTGTTTCGTACGTTTAAAATTTCTATTCTAAAATCCTAATTATAATAATATTATAAACGCGAAAGTTTGTAAGAATGTACCTATGTATGTGTGGATGTATGGATATGTTTTTTACTCTTTCACGCTGAAACTGCTGAACGGATCTGGATGAAATTTGGCACAGATACCTATAGACTATAGTTTTGAATGGCACATAGCCTACTTTTTATCCCGGAATAATGTACGGTTCCCGTGGGAAATCTGACCTAATAAGTTTTGGTTTTTCAAGGTACCTACCACGCGGTCTAGTAAATAAATAAAATTATTGTTCTGAATAAAAAAAATTTCAAGAATATTTTATAAACTTTTATAAACTCTGTCTAAAATTATCTTTTTTTTTAATTTTTAATTATTCACCTTCATAATCATATAAAAACAAAGATTAATTTGGCATAATAATAACTAGGTAGGTACCTATAATATATTGGCGCATGTCAACCTTATCAACCGTGTGCACGTTATCAGACAGTAGGTAAACTCCACAAATTCTTTCAAACTATCATAAAACTTAAATTAATCGGATTATCGATAACTATTGACGTCAAAAATGATAAAAAACGATAAATCAGTTACTCACGACCACTGCAAGCCAGAATAAGATAAACAAATATTATTTTTAACACAAATATTAATCAATAATGACCTTTGCAGGTGTTTACATAAAAAACTCAACAATTATAGCGTAAGTTTAAATTAAGTCAATATTTCCGACATGATCGATCAAAAAAATAATAATATATTTTTACAGAAAGTTGAAAACTGACGTCAAATTACTTGTACCACAATAAATATCCGTAGGGCCATTATCTGTTTATTAAAAAACTACTCTTGAAGTAGGTAGGTACATCTATTCCAATACAAAAAGAATCATCGAAATCGGTTGAGTTACCATTTATTGTCACCTACCTACATAATGCAAATTTAAGACTTATGTTTTTCTCATGGATACCATTGTCAACACTGGCCACACGGGAAGCAACAGCTTTCAAAAAAAAAATCATCAAAATCGGTTCACCCAGTCAAAACTTCTGAAGTAACAAACATAGGTAATTGAGAACCACCTTTTTGAAAAATCGGTTAAAAAAATACCTTCGTGTAAAAAGATGCGGGCTGGTCCAATTGGTCACAAAATAATCCTTTATAAAAACACTACACTTCGCGACTTCGCGTTTATCGTTAAGCGGAAAATCTACACTCGAAAATACTTTACAGGCGTGTGCTCAATGCGAGCGTCGCATTCAAACTGACTATCGTTGCTCGACTTGATACACAGGACGCGTGCGTCTGCGCATAAGTACCTACCTACCGTCCGCAGAAGAGGCGGGCGGGATCCTTGCATTTCGAGATTTTTATAATATTGCTGTCGGTTTTGTCTGAGCTATTTTATAACTGACCTTGGAATTCACGGTCTGAGTTTGAAGTAAGTACCTAATTGTTTTCAGTTGTGTAATTCTTGTAAAATCATTCAAAAGTATTTCCATTCTTCTGGGAAATTGAAAACTGTTTCACAGTGACTAATGTAAAATATGAATAAGCAACTAAAATAATGTTATAATTCTTATAAGAGTTCTAATTAATGGATACTCTAGGGCTCTAGTAAGAGTTTTGATAGTTTATGAAACTTTATTTAGTTTCGTTTATACGTGCACAGCCGTAAGTTTCCGCGAGGGGGTGCTGCATGTAAATTTATAGAAGGAACACTGTACTTACACATTTCATCCACCTATGTTATAGCTTCTCCCTAGTCTCTAAGGTTTGCTGGTAGAAAACTCTTGAAGGGTTATGCTCGCATTTGTACATGTTTTTGTTTTCTGTCTTGCTTGTAAATATTTTACTGTGTACAATAAAGAATTACAAGGAAACGAAACGAAACGAAAAAAAATATGATGAAAATATTTTTTAAATGGAACAACTCTTTTTAGCAAACCCAGGTTTGAACCCACGACCTTCGGATCGTGAAGCAGGCGTTCTACCACTACACCACCATGATGTAAGTATCTACAGAAACCTAAGCATTACAAAGTATGGAAACAATAACGATACCTACCTACTAGCTAGGTACTTTCACATATTTGTCAAATGAAAACTCGGTACAAGATACAAACTGTTACCATTCCTAGTGACAAACTAATATCATTAGGTCTACCATGAGTTGTCACATTTAGATTAGCTGACGTTACTACAGTAGTAATAGTACGTTACTATGACATCTGTCAAAACTGTTACTCATGGTACCAAATTGTAAGCAAATTATGAGCGCAAACTACAGTCGCTGTAGTACGCTGTGACGTAGGATAGTTAGCTACGTGAGGTTTTAGTACCCAACTATCCGCTAGAGGTGCTGTAGGCAAGTTTTCATACATTTTTTTAACTACAGTCGCTAGCGAGTGTAGATTGTGAAAACTCATGGTAGACCTACATACATAACAATTCTAAGTTAAGCGATCTAAGATCGTTTTCCTTCGTCCTTAGATAGCTCAACCAATTAATATCGTTTTAAATTATATAGAGTTCAATTTCGTAAAGTTTTTATTTAGGACAGTAAACAGACAAACAGACAATTTTATCAAAAACGGTTGTTTTAGGCTAAGTAGCACCGAACTAAAAGTAGGGTCTTCTTTAGGTAGCACTAACTTTAATTTGAAAATATCAAAAGTACAGAGATAAAGTATAGATAGATGAGCTAAGTTTTAAATTGTTAGATCTATACCATAAGTATATTTTTGTTTTATAGGTTGAAGGTAGAGATGAGGAGTATAAGTTAGCGTGGTAGGTATAATGTATGTTATGTGGAGGCATGAATGTCACGTGATGAATGAAGAGAGTGCTAGGTATGAATGTGGATGGATACAGGGGTAGAGGTAGGCCAAAGAAAAGATGGATTGACTGTGGAAACATGATATGAGTAAGAAAGGAGTGAGTACTGACATGACGAATGATAGAGGGAAATGGAAGAAGATCACATGTTGCTCCGACCCCACATAACGTGGGAAAAGGGCAGGAAGATGAAAAAGATCTGTCGGTACATTTTTATAAATAAAATAATTATTAGTACCTATAGATTAGTTAAGCAATAAAACCCGTAAAGATAACAAAATAAATGTATGCCTCTTATGGCTTAGCCCCACAGCCTAGGCAGTAATACCGTAACATTAAATGTCTGCTCTATTGTTATCGATTAGAAAACTCGTGTGAAATGAAGAGTGGCGGGAAAACAAGCATCAATTAATGCGAGTTTATTACCAGTTGCAGTAATGGCTGCCAGACATTCTACGGTCTACCTGCACAGGTATGATTGCGCAGGTAGAGCGTGTATGTGAATAGAACTGTGCAGTTTTTTGAACCTACACAGTGACTGGCGCAAGATCGAAAATCAATTCTTTGGAGTGACATCGTAAGCTACTTGTGCGTGTCACCAGCTCAGGGGCCTAACCACGAAGTCTTCCAGAACGATTCCGTCACGATTCCATTATAGAAACGTCACCACTTCTATACAATGTGCATAGGTCATGTACGAAATAACAAAAAAACAAAAAAAAATATGATCACGACTGTAATCCCCGGGCTCGGTAGATATCTCCTCAGATCTTTGGTTACTTAAATCTTTTGAGGATATCTAAAGGGGGTAGTCAGAGGTAAGTCCAAACATAACATTTGGTACATGCCCACATTTTGCACAGTAGTTAGTATTCCGTACGTGACAGGTTGCAAGCCCATCGCCGCTTATAAGAATACTAACCTATGACGCACACCTTCGAATTATTGGTTCTAGGGTATGCCGGTTTCCTCACGATGTTTTCCTTCACCGTTTAAGAGCACTGGCATTGCGCACATAAATTTTTCGAATGGAAAAACTCATAGGTGCACGACCAGGTTTGAACCCACGACCTTCGGATCGTGAAGCCGGGGTGCTACCACTACACCACCAGCGCTCTTACAACAACTCTACGAAATAACAATGTAATATTAATTCGGTGATATATTATGAATTCGTGGTAAGGCCCCAGGTCGCGTCAGTTGTCTCGGGCGTTCGTCGCGTCGTCAACCGATGCCATCGCAAATAGAAGTGAGGACCGTACCGTTATATCGTAACGTCCCCATACACACTCCCGACGTGCAGTTGACCTGCACAGGCATACCTGCACAGGTAATCTCTCCGGTAGACCGTAGCGTGTATACTTAAGAACAATTACAGGTAATCCAATCAAGTATACGTACAGTTTGAACTGTACTTATTCTGTAATAGTTCATTAGTTTTCTAGTAATAACGTTACGTGTACCAAAGAAAATAGTGTTAGATCATCGAGCGAAGCGAGCGAAAAACTTAGTAGGGCGATTTGGCGATGTATATAACTTGTATGTTTGTGTGTGTACCTATATGTTTGTTAGAGCATAACTTAAGAGCCGTGAAACTTGGAAGGTCTAGAGATTCTGCTGTGTAGATTTTCTAGGAAGCATGAGCTTAATCGGTGAAGGGGTTGTAATGATATTTAGTTCCCCCATTTTGGGACTAGATGGCGTTGTTTGAACTGCCCACCCCCAATACCAATATTAAACTTAAAAAAGAACAAACAATATTTACACCATTATTTAAGTAGGTACAGATACTTCTGTGAAATATAAATGGAACGCCAAAAATATATTTTAATCTGATAAGTCAATGATAACGTATTTTTCTTATCATTCTCGTATGTGATGTGGATATTTTTAGCAGTTTTCTGGTTAAGTAGATAATAATTATCTATGTTAGTCTATCATAATTAGTTTTGACTGGCCTCACAGCTCAGTTGGTAATAGCTCTGCTTTCTGCGCTGCAGGTTGTGGGTTCGATCCCCACACAGGGCAAACGTTTGTGTGATGAACGCAGATGTTTGTTCTGTGTCTGAGTGTTATTATGTATTCTATGTATGTATTTACAAGAAAAAAAGTATATAATTAATCTATCAGCTATCTGGTTCCCATAGTGCAAGCTTCGCTTAGTTTGGGGCTAGAGGGTGTTGTGTGATATGTCCATCAATATTATTATTATTATTATTATTATTATAAAAGAGCGCTGGTGGTGTAGTGGTAGCACCCCGGCTTCACGATCCGAAGGTCGTGGGTTCAAACCTGGTCGTGCACCAATGAGTTTTTCCATTCGAAAAATTTATGTACGCAATGCCAGTGCTCTTAAACGGTGAAGGAAAACATCGTGAGGAAACCGGCATACCCTAGAACCAAAAAATTCGAAGGTATGCGTCATAGGTTAGTATTCTTATAAGCGGCGATGGGCTTGCAACCTGTCACGTACGGAATACTAACTACTGTGCAAAATGTGGGCATGTACCAAATGTCATGTTTGGACTTGCCTCTGACTACCCCCTTTAGATATCCTCAAAAGATTTAAGTAACCAAAGATCTGAGGAGATATCTACCGAGCCCGGGGATTACAGTCGTGATCATATTTTTTTTTTTTTTTATTTTTTTTTATAACTGTACCTTTTTACCTACACTAAAGTTTAAAATAAAAAAATTGTTTATGTATGTGTTTTTTTATAATTTATATCAACTACTAATTACTGTCAAGCTAAATTTAAATTATTAGGGTCAAGGGTGACGTGACAGTACCATGTCTGGGTTGAAATGAGAACTTGCTGTTTTCGGGGTTAAACGAAGTGGGGTGAAAATATTTTTCTACATAAAGCGCTATTATTAAATTATGAATATAATAAAAATACCATGAATAGTCAGTCATATTCACCACTGTTTATATTTGCAAAAAAAAAATGTTTTGGGTCGAACGGGGAAAAATACCTACTAGGTAAAGAAATCTTGGGACGAACGGGGAAGCACTCATAAATGTGTTAGACGCATTGATAGTTAATAGATGTGTCAACTTTTACCTTAGAATTATATATTTTATCTATAACTCTTTTTTGATTTTTGACTACTATTTGTTTTACTTTTTTTGTACTTTTTTGTACTTTTGTTTTACTAATGTTATGTAAACTTTTTTCGCAAATAAATGACATTGTAGGTATGTAATGTCTATTTGAGAATGGAATATTAAACCTTAAATCTTAATAAGTTAGTTTCCTCGTTGAATGTTATATAAAATAAATAAATAAATAAATATGATCACGACTGTAATCCCCGGGCTCGGTAAATAACTCCTCAGATTTTTAGTTACTTAGATCTTTGAGGATATCTAAAGGGGGTAGTCAGAGGCAAGTCCAAACATGACATTTGGTACATGCCCACATTTTGCACAGTAGTTAGTATTCCGTACGTGACAGGTTGCAAGCCCATCGCCGCTTATAAGAATATTAACCTATGACACATACCTTCGAATTTTTGGTTCTAGGGTATGCCGGTTTCCTCACGATGTTTTCCTTCACCGTTTAAGAGCACTGGCATTGCGCACATAAATTTTTCGAATGGAAAAACTCATTGGTGCACGACCAGGTTTGAACCCACGACCTACGGATCGTGAGGCCGGGGTGCTACCACTACACCACCAGCGCTCTGAATGTTGAATGTTATATCCGCAAGGAATGCAGTGAAGCTATGTAATTTGCAGCTCAGCCTGTGAGTGATGATGGGCGGACGCCGCGGAAGCGCAGGGCGGGCGGCGGCGCCTTGCACTATTTATAAGTACTAATGCAACTCACCAAACTGTAAACAGGCATTTTACTAACAGATTTTTTTTTGTAGCATGTTATAGGTAAATCAATATGATTTTTTAGTGCTATAACTATATTTTACAGCCGCTATATTTTTATATTTTGTATTACCTTTCGAGATTCAGACGAATTTAACGACACTTCACTTCTCAAAATCTATGTCAATGTTTTGCTTCACCGTTTGTGAGAACTGGTATAGCGCACAATCATAAGAAACTTATACAAAAAACATACATACCTACTCGAAAAATTATGTGCGACAAATCCACGACCGGGTTCGATCCCACGAATTAAGGGTCAGAAGACAAGGGTGTAACCTACCACTATAGCACCAGCATTATATCGACTGATGGTAGTGGTAGAACTAAGAAATATGATGAGGTGTCGTGCCTCTAAATAGCTCTATGCGTCGTGATGTGACTCACGGGACATTCCGCGGTATTTTCATATGTAGAGCGCAGCGCGAAGGTACCTACGTAGGTATACTTTTGCGATAATAATTGCTCTTTCAGCACACTAGTTCTATTATTGAGTACTTAAAATAAATAATAAATTATTGGGGGACTTTTGTACAGCACCAAACTAAAAAACAAATCATTTAAATTCATATTTTTTACGTTAATCCCACTTAACGTGACATTTGACATAACACTAGATACTATACTGCACTTTGGAATTAAACATATTAAGTGAAATCTTGGAAAAATTGTGGAAAACTCAACCACAGACGCCATAATATCTAAAAGAAGAAGAAGATGAAAAAATAATAATAATAAAGTCCTTCGTTTTAAAGACAGTTTTAAGGGTGACAAATAACGTGTAATGTTTCTAACCGCACATAACATAGGTACATAATTATGTAACTAATTAGCTGAAGCCGTAACCCTCCATCAACGATGATTTCGGAGTTGGATGGTTGCCAGCTCGCGGTATGCAACATAGAAGTCAACGGCCACCCCCGTATTCAACAAGGTTCTTCTGGAAGGGACCACAATCTTATCTACATTATTTTGTTGTTTATTTTATTTCATCATCCTTATCCACCATCTTTCTGTCCTTTTCCCACGTTATGTGGGGTTGGCACAACATAATCTTCTTCCGTTTCCCTCTATCATTCATCATTTTAGTACTCATTGATGTTGATTTATTAATAGGACCAATAGCCAACAGGACTAACAATTCAAAAAAAAATACTTATTTTCTAAAGTAGAAAGTATTATTGTCTGATGAATTTCAAGTAGGTATTGTTAAATAAATACATTTTGTACCCTGAAAATAACTACATGCCACAATAGTTTGAAAAGTAGGCTTTTCCTAGTTTTAGTGTAGGTTTTTATAGTATCAATTTATTTCGTATAACGTGTGAAAGATGACATGGGTAAGAAAGGAGTGAGTACTGAAATGACGAGTGACAGAGGGAAATGGAAGAAGATCACATGTTGTGCCGACTCCACATATCGTGGGATAAGGGCAAGAAGATGATGAATTTATTTCGTATAATATTCACTGGTGGTGAAAATAACTTCGGATAAAAGTCTAAAATTCAATGCTGATTGTGTAAAAATTAAGCGCGATTGTGGCGCCTCGTAGCGGCCGTAGTGGGGCGTGATCGCATTTTAGACGCGTACTCATTTGAGAATAAGGGCTCATGTCAATGTGAAGGTTTTAATTAGGTACTTTATCTGACATACGACAAGATGCTAAGAAATGTGTAAAGTTTATCATTTATTATTATGTATTAACTGACCCGACAGACGTTGTCCTGTCTTAAAACCTTCTTACAATGACAACAAAAAAGAATTACCGAAATCGGTCCAGCCGTTACGCGTGATGCTGTGACCAAGGGATATAGGGATTCATTTTTATATTATACAAGATTTAGTTTAAGCACACATATAAGTAGACCATGGTGACAGAAAAGATGAGGAGTAATAGGTTAGCGTGGTATGGACATGTTATGAGAAGAGATGAATGTCATGTGACAAGGAGAGTGTTAGATATGAATGTGGATGATACAAGGGTAGAGGTAGGCCGAAGAAAAGATGGATGGACTGTGTGAAAGATGACATGGGTAAGAAAAGAGTGAGTACCGAGATGACGGATGATAGAGGGAAATGGAAGAAGATCACATGTTGTGCCGACCACATAACGTGGGAAAAGGGCAGGAAGATGATGATGATGATGATGATGGTGAAAGAAAGAACGAGTGTGGTAACAAACCCAACGGGCTTTTCGCAGTAGAGTGGGACTTGAAATACATACGGAAGTGTAGGCATTTTAAATAAACATTTTGTTAACTTGATGCTAATAACAGAAACAGTTGTTGTCACTTAGAACTAATAACTAAGATAAAGTTCACCGCACTAAATACACGGTTATCTACTAAACAGGCGTTTAATATTTTATTGGCTAAAAAGTAATATCAATTAAGTACTTACACTGATATTATGCGTATCTTAGGAGAATAGGTTTAAAGATATTTTCAGGCCATATAAATTTGAAATCAGTTTCTTTGTAAGTATTATTATAGTAGTTAACAATTTTAAGACTAAACTTTTATAACTACTTAAAAACATTTTAAGTAAACTTTGAGGGTGGTTAATCTTTTTTATTAACAACACACGATGCTAAGATACTATGATACGAATAATTAAGAACTTATACATTTTGTTATTATTATAATTGTCATTCAAAGTTAATGCCTTATGCCGAGAATAGTTATACTAGACGTTGTTGGTGGAATCGACATTTGAGCTTCCTATGTACCGACAGATTTTTAGCAAGTTCTCATGAGTTCAAAGTGAGTAAGTACTAAAGTGCCTACTACCTATTAAATAAGTAGCACATAGGTAGGTATTTAGAAAAGTTCCAAAAGAGTTAGGTTCATCAAAATCCTCACAGATTTTCACCTAAAATACTAAAAAGTCACCCTCGTTTCAACCCACACTAACTCCACCCATTTATTTCTTGAATCTACCCATTTTGTTTTTTATAATTCCGGTTTCAACCCACGCCTATCCACCCATTTTTTCTCAATTCGAGACATTAAAAATCTGTTCTTGTTTCAACCCAGATCTATTCCACCCATTTTTTCGATTCACCCCTTATTAAGTAGTAAATACTAAGTACTTGTTTCAGTCCACATTTACCCCACCCATTTTTTCGATTCTCACAGTTTTATTTACATTGATTCTTGTTTCAACCCACACCTCTTACTGCGAATAGTATTGTGTGTCAAAAGCTTTGTTTAATGCCAATTTTGGCAAATTACTGTTGTGTAAACGTTTCCCTAATGGTTTCAATACAATAGGAAAAGTAATTTCGTGAAGTAGGTGCCAATTTTAGCGACATTATAAGTAAACTCAGCTCACTAACCTACTTAAAAAACTATTGTGGCTACACCAAAACATTAACTGTACATAGTTGGCAATACCTAACACTTTTTTAAACAAGGTAATTTTTTAATTCATTAAAAAGTACCTACATAGCATTGCATTGCGCCGATGGGCTGTCACGTACGGAATAGACACGAATTACTCTGTTAGTAGGTATAACAGGCATATTGTGCCAAGTATAATGTTTGGACTTGCCTCTGATAACCCTCAAAGACATACCTAATTAACTAGAGATCTGAGAAGATGTTTACGTTTCGTTTCTTCCCATACCTACGTACCTACAGCGCCCCTAGCGGAAATCTCCTGAAACCAGTTTCCTTCAAAAAACAAAAAACTACAACAAAAGACTATTTGAAAGTAGGTTTTTATTATAATTTTATTATAATTATTATACCTAAATATTGTCTTTTTTAGATTTTTTTGACATTTTGATACTGTTGTCTATATTCAGATGAATCCAACGTCCCTTCGACTAAAAGACGAAAAGAGACAGATGCCATACCTAAAGAAGAAGAAGAAGAATCCAACGATACCTTTATCAAAATCGCTCCAGCCGTTTGGCCTACAAGCCAAAGGAACTCACATGCATAGGTAGCTACATTGTTGGTGCAGCCTGTATATCCTAAATTTACATTATTAGGTGCTGAAGAAGTCTGGATTCCTAAAATTAATCTTGAAAACTTAGGTTTTATTTAGACGCCATCACGGAAGAGAAAGAGGAAGAAAAAGTAGTGTTGCACATTTAGTAGAAATTAATATTAGTGTTGCCATATTCTGTGCAACAACATACATTCCCTCCTTGCCAGACAGGTAATACAAAAACCTGATGGTAGACCCCCAGGATGCTGACCTTCGACCCCCAGGGTTGGGCACGGCACCACCTCTCACCAGCTTTAGGACACATCCAAATAGGGGAGTGCACACTGGACGCCCACGTTAGCTCTCCACTAACGAGGTCTAGGTCGCGAATTTAATGCTTAATAATAAAATCATAAGGGTCATTGGGCATTGGCCTTTTTTGGGCAATAAGGGTCGTTTTATTCCATACATTTAGGTACTTACACTGCATGACGTAAAATTTTAGTTCTTGAAAGTTTCCGCTAGGTGCGCTGCAGGTAACGAAACGCAATCCCCCAGATTCGAACCCATGACCTTCGGATTGTAAAGATATACCGCTACACCAACAGTGTTCTTAAATTATAATTTCATTAAAGAATAAATCAGTCTGATTTATTACATCTATTGTTAATTGTCTGTGCGATCTTTTCGACCTCATATAACACAAAAGGCATATTTTTTGCGATATTTTATAGCATCATCGGAATCCTGACTGTTAAATCACTGTAACAATAAGTGTCAATATTGTGATGTCATTCTACAGATACGGATTTACCTATTTTTAATCGACTCCAAAAAAAGGAGGTTATTATTTGACCAATACCTAGTAAGCGCTGGTGGTGTAGTGGTAGCACCCCTGCCTCACGATCCGAAGGTCGTGGCTTCAAACCCGGTCGTGCACCAATGAGTTTTTCCATTCGAAAAATTTATGTGCGCAATGCCAGCGCTCTTAAACGGTGATGGAACACATCGTGAGGAAACCGGCATACCTTAGAACCAAAAATTCAAAGGTGTGTGTCATAGGTCGGTATTCTTATAAGCGGCGATAGGCTTGCAACCTGTCACGTACGGAATACTAGCTACTGTGCAAAATGTGGGCATGTACCAAATGTCATGTTTGGACGTGCCTCTGACTACCCTCTTTAGATATCCTCAAAGATCTAAGTAATTAAACATCTGAAGAAGATATCTACCGAGCCCGGAGATTACAGTCGTGATCATATTTTTTTATTTATTTATTTTATTCAATACCTAGTAACCAGCGATCTATTGAGTGTTGGTGGGAGCTGTTGGGTGCACCACAGATCCGCGTTGGCCGCGCAAGATCGATCATGGAAATCCATGGGGGAGGCCTATGTTCGCCAGTGGACCTCATGTGGCTGATATGATGATGATGATGATTTCACCGCCTTTCTTTATGTTGTGTGTAGTACGTTACTTTAAGGCGGTACCCCGAGTCAAACTAGCGCCGCCACCTATTTTATCTAATTATTCTGTAAAACAAAGGAATTTTCAAAAAGTGATCGGGTAATTTGTGATACCTATCATAAGCTTTTTTTTAATACCTCTGTAATAGTTTTATTTTGTTTAATTTAGCAAGAGATACGAAGTTGCACTTGGTGGACACTAAATTCTTTTTTTCGCCTCTCTGCCTAAACTATACAAAATAAAATTATTACAGAGGTATTAAAAAAAAGCTTATGATAGGTATCACAAATTACCCGATCACTTTTTGAAAATTCCTTTGTTTTACAGAATAATTAGATAAAATAGGTGGCGGCGCTAGTTTGACTCGGGGTACCGCCTTAACATCTTCCAGCTCTTTTCCCACGTTACGTAGTGGGGTCGGCACAACATGTGATCTTCCATTTCCCTTTGTCATTCGTCATCTCAGTACTTACACCTTTCTTACCCATGTTAACTTTCACACAGTCCATCTTCTTTCTCTTTTTCAATTACCTATCTTTTAGTATTCTTGATTATTGATTATTTATTATTATAATAATAAACAAATGAGAGATTGAATGAACGAACGAACGCACGAAAGAACGAACGAATGAATGAATGAATTAGGTAGCAACCAAAAAGTGAGGAGCATTGATGGGCTAGTGGTAGTGGCCCCCCTGTCGATCCTAAGGTCGTGGGTTCAAATCCGGTCGTTTTTAATGAATTTTTCTAATCCGAAATTGTATATGCGCTATACCAGTACTCTCAAACGGTGAAGGAAAACATCGTGAGGAAACCGACATCGTAGAACTTAAGTTTGAAGACAGTATGATTCATACGTTCACGCGATATGAAGTGGTAACATGAAGTTCAATGCCGATACACATCGCCAAATATGCCGTGAGCCGAGATAGGGCGCTCCCTATACGGTCAACCCTCAAATTTGCCGTGTTTGGTGTTTGCTTGCTGTGTCACTCACTTCCTAGGCACACGTGTGGCAACCCACTTTCAACTTCACTTGTCAAGACCTAGGTAGGTAGGTAATATAAAAATCTGCTCATCCAAATGTTTGTCGAATAGTCATTTTGTTGATAAATTCAAATTATCGTATCGTCTGTAAAAGGTGTTATGGTAGATTTACGAGATCGATTGACATCTATACTAAAATTATAAAGAGGAAAACTTTGATTGTTTGTTTGTTTGTTTGTTTGTTTGAAATGAATAGGCTCCGAAACTACTGAACCGATTTGAAAAATTCTTTCACCAATGTGTAGAATGAACTTTCAGGATGAACATAGGCTATATTTTATGTAGGTACTTCGCGGGCGACGCCGCGTGCAGAAGCTAGTTGTTAATAAAATAAATATTGGTGGACATTTCACACAACGCCATCTAGCGCCAAACTAAGCAAATGTTGTACTATGGGAACCAGAATAAGTACTTATACTTTTTTTTGTTATTGAAAAAAAAAATTTTTTTGTTACAATAAACAAATAATGTAAGTCGTTCGATTATTCAAATTTTAGTCGAAAAATCGAAACTAATACTCGTAATCTATTAATGGATTTGTTTTTATTTTTTGTTTCACTCTAATTAAGCGGCTATAATATTATAAAGTAAAGTAAAAGTAAAGTAAAGTAAAGTAAGGTTTATTGCATCAAATACATGTAAATAAGGTACATAGGTGGTATATGCTTAAATATGACACAATGTATTTCTACTAGTATGGCGTGCAAAATTAAGGTACAGTCAATGTCAATCTATATCTATATAAGAGCTTAACCTGACTGACTGACTGACTGACTGACTGACTGACTGACTGACTGACTGATTTATCATCGCCCAGCCGAAACCGCTGAAGCTATAAAGCTGAAATTTGGAAGGTGGTTTCCTTTTATAACAAAACAACCCACTAAGGCGGGTTTTTTGGAAATTCCACCTCTAAGGGGGTGAAAAAGGGTGAAACCGTTTGTATGAAACTTTTTAACGCGTGGAGCGATTTTCATGAAACTTTGTTTGTGCACTGTAAATAAAAAATGAACGAACACGTGTTTCAGGATTTTTCAATATAACCTTCAAAAAGGGGTCAAATGTGGGGTCAATTTTTGTATGAGAACTTTTTAACGGGTGGTGCGATTGGTCTGAAACTTTGTTTGTGTACTTTAAATGCAAAATGAGTGGACACGTGTTTCAGGATTTTTCAA
The DNA here is from genome assembly GCA_963675405.1 of Cosmorhoe ocellata. Taxonomy (NCBI): domain Eukaryota; kingdom Metazoa; phylum Arthropoda; class Insecta; order Lepidoptera; family Geometridae; genus Cosmorhoe; species Cosmorhoe ocellata. The sequence goes on along the minus strand of OY776265.1, from coordinate 8,960,052 downwards.
TATAACCTTTAAAAAGGGGTCAAATGTGGGGTCAATGTTTGTATGAGAACTTTTTAACGGGTGGTGCGATTTGTTTGAAATTCGGTTTATATACATACTTTAAGTGAACAAAGTCGCGAGCGGGACAGCTAGTCAAGAAATAAAATAAAATTAATTAGGTATTAAATAAAATGAAAATAAGTTAAGAAAAATAAAATTTACAATAAAAAAAAAACGTAATGCATTACATATTAGATCAGTTGCTATTATTTACTATTGTCCAACAAAAAAATATTTGTCCGTCATAAAATCATTTACTCTGTAATAGCATTTCCTTTCCAAATTGGCTTTCAACTTTTTCTGAAACAATGAACGTGGTAATTCTCTAAGTGATTTTGGTAGTTTATTATAAATGGAAGGAGCCATGCAAAAAATACTTTTGCGCATCAAAGTAGTCTTTGAGTTAGGCTCGCAGACTCTGTGTTGATCTCGCCGATTCCGAGGAACGGCATCAGATAACTGACAATATAGCTCGGGATTATTTTTAACAAACATAGCCGTTTCGTAAATATACAGAGATGGTAGAGTAAGAATGTTATGTTTTACAAAGTAAGGTTCACAGGAGTCCATTACCTTAAGACGAAACATAGCTCGCACACATCGCTTTTGGCACTTGAAAACCTTATCGAAATCAGTAGAATTTGCCCAAAATAATATGGCATACCGTAGGTTTGACGCTATCAGCCCGTGGTAGGTTATGAGTAACGTCTCTAAGTTAACTACATGTGATAATTTGTATAAAATATAGACAAGACTATTAATTTTTTTACACAGGTATTCAATGTGTGGTTTCCAATTTAGTTTTTTGTCAATGTGTAGTCCTAAAAATTTAGTTGAGTCAATTTCATCGATTTTATTATTATTATATTGAATGTCAAGATGAGGAATATGAGAGTATATTACTAGCTGTTGTCCGCGACTGTCCGTTTTTTAGACAAAATGTAGCCTATTCCCTTCTTCAGAATACAATCTATCTCCTTCCCAAATTCAGCCGTTTAGTCGTGATAAGGTAACATACACTGTGTATGATGCACACCGATTGTTTTCGCATTATAATATTAGTAGATCGGCTCGCGTTATGCTCGCCTTCCACTGCGAGCGGAGCGGGCTCGTACGAACTCTTTCTTCATAGAAGTGCTTTCACTGTGAACGAGCGGACGGAGCGGATCAAAGAGTACAAAGACGGGTATTTATCGCGTTTAAATTACCTTATATTTTCCCGACGTTTCGACAGGTTTGCACGCTGTCGTGGTCACGGGTAGACTGGAGTACTGGAGCTACCGCCTCCGCGAAGCGGGGGTCGCATTATTTGCAACTACCCTCACTTCGTTCTCGACAATAGGGATGTCCATCTGTACACTCGGACGACACACAACACTAACAGTATCCGCGACGCGCTGAATAACCGGTCTACGACGAGTACACTTAGCTAGCACTGGATCGAAACGTCGGGAAAATATAAGGTAATTTAAACGCGATAAATACCCGTCTAATACTAATAATAATGAGTACAAAGAGTTAGTTAACTCCGCGAATCCCTCTGGCAGTGGAAGGCAAAATCTGAAACTCTTTCTTAGTGGAAGTGTACAACTATTTTTACTCCGGTCCGCTCAGATCATTAGCTCAGTTTCCACTCATTACCCTTTTTTAGTGGAACGCGGGCATTAATGTTACGTTAGGTACGGTATCTGGAGATAAGGTCGTACCTTGACCTGAAGGTCGCCGGGCGCATGCCAGGGGCATGATGATGACAGTTCCAGGCACATGTCACATTATAACGATAGGACTAAAGCTTTTTTTGACGGTGATCGACGTTTTTCAGCTTATTTTAAAAAGCAAGTTTGGATTTTTTGCGATGCATTCGACTGTCAATTCTATTGCTCTAGTTTTTAATTTTTTTCTTATGTTATTTTGAGTTATATTGTGAAATTTGGTTATTTCTCGAAAGCCCGAGTTTTTGACACTTGTGTGAATTAACGTAAAAGTAGGTTTAAACCTTTTTAAATCCATCAGAATATATTCCAAGGATTAAAAAAAATCAGTTTTGTATTTATATTCCTTACAATGTTTTTCATCACCGTTTGCTGGTATCAGCGATGTTTGTTACCTAGGCGCCACAGAGGTCATCATTATAATTTATTGCACGGGCAACATTACCAACTCGCCTATTGATCCATTGATCCATTGATATTAGCAATGAATGATCTGTTCACGTGAACATCTCAGTGGCGCCGGCGCAGAACACAGTGCAAGCTATGCAGAAAGAAAACGATATAATTTTAATTTTACGCGATCTGAACACATTATTAATAGTAAGTCTACCCGTGACCACGACAGCGTGTAAAGATGTCGAAACGTCGAGAAAATAAATAGTTAATTAGAACGCGATAGGTATATACCCGTTTCATACGATTTCATACGGTACCTATCTGTTTGTTACACTAAATTGAAGACGTGATGTGTCAAGTCCATGGAAAGAGCCTCTTGACACGCCATTTGACATGTCACTTTTGTCACACGTCCATTCTTCCAAGATCTATCGTGTCTTGTATCTACGGCGTCTATCATAAGAAGTAAAATAAAGTAATTACGACTGAATCTATCTTCATCGTCATCTCCCTGTCCTTTTCCCACTCCCTGTGGGTCAGCACAACATGAAATTTTCTTTCACTCTCTTTTATCATGAAAATTAAACGTAATAATGAAGTTTGTACGAATAAAATATTATACGAATGGCGCTTAACTGTTATAACAATTTTGAAAATTTTGGCGTCTTTTGTGAGACGAATGAGACAAATGCTCAATAGAAGCGTCGACAAAATGTTATCGCGGCTGATATGTTAGTCCGGCTGGCGAGTAGATGTTTTACTACTGGTCCTATTTTGCACTGTGTCCGCCGCCGCGATGACCGTTGACACAGTATAATGGACTAAAGGATGGACTATTTATAGACCACTGATTAGCAAAGAATCCACTTGGCATTCACTGGTATTTAGGACGAATTTGCGCGTTACCATATAAAGACAGTTAGGTACTAAATGGTGCGCATAATCTGCACACGATTTGAACGGGATGTGATTTTTTCTTGATGCATTCGACTGTCGCGTATGTTATAAAAAAAAACAGTGCGATGGACGATGGGCTTGCAGCCTGTCACGTCTTCTGTGCAAAGTGTGAACACGTGCCAATGACTACTCTATTTGATATCCTTAAAGATCTAAGGAACTAGAGATCTGAGGAAATATCTACCGAGCCCGGGGATTACAGTCGTGATCATGTTATGTTGTTAGTTAAAAATCAGTACCTACTCCCTCCAGTTATTTACAGTCAGTCATTCCGTGACCACGACAATGTGTAAACCTGTCGAAACGTCGGGAAAAATAGGTAAATAAAACATCGACCGCGAGGCCGGTAGCTAGTACCTAATATAATACTAATAATAATATGTAATACTAGCAGTCCGCCCCGGCTTCGCACGGGTATTTATTACCTATACATGGGCACGACTGTAATACCCAGGCTCGGTAGATATCTCCTCAGATCTCTAGTTACTTAGATCTTTGAGGATATCTAAAGAGGGTACTCAGAGGCACGTCCAAACATGATATTTGACACATGCCCACATTTTGCACAGTACTTAGTATTCGTACGTGACAGGTTGCAAGCCCATTGCCGCTTAAAAGAATACTAACCTATGACACACACCTTCGAATTTTTGGTTCTAATGTATGCCGGTTTCTTCAAGATGTTTTCCTTCACCGTTTAAGAACACAGGCATTGCGCACATAATTTTCTCAAATGCAAAAATTCATTGGTGCACGACCAGGTTTGAACCCACGACCTTCGGATCGTGAGGCAGGGGTACTACCACTACACCACCAATGCTCTCAAATTTAACAAAAATTTCAAAATTCAAAATTATAATACACACACATAACCAACCCTTCTATTTGCGTCAGGTTACTAAAAGAAGAAAATTATAAAGAATTTTTTATTTTTTTTATGATTTTATTTTTATTTAAAAGATTTTTTTGTTATTATTTGAAATTTACTCCCCTCCCGTCCGGTGCTGTCGGGTGCTGTCTAGCTAGCCGAGCAGGGTGAGCGGCTACCACGCAACTTTTTTCTAATACTTACATTCTTAATTTCGTGATTTCTTTCGAATGGAATGTCGAAATTGAGTAATTCAAAAAGTTATTTATAGGTATTGAAACAGTCTAGGATATGATGTGATTTATTTTGATAAGGATTAATACTAAGACACAAATTAAGAGCGTTTTTTAACAGCGGCCTTTTAATTACAATTTTAAAATAAAAGAACTCTTATTGTGGCAAAACCATAATAGTTAGACATATGGTGTCGCGACACTTTTTGGAAATAATGATGTGTTCTACAAAGTCGTAGTACATTATTTTATTCTATCGTCAATAGATTTCGCAGCGCACGCGATGTAAAGAATATTTTAGGTAATTTTTTTACACCTTGGGTTACATTATTGAAGTTTTAGTAAGGATCCCTAATTTTTTTGAAAACATAATATAGCCTATGTCACCCGCTGATAGTGTAGCTTCCCAACAGTGAAAGAATTTTTTAAATCGGTTCAGTAGTTTCGGAGCCTATTCATTTCAAACAAACAAACAAACAAACAATCAAAGTTTTCCTCTTTATAATATTAGTTTAGATTAATCTCAGTACACCGTACGATCACATGGAATTCGTTGCATCCGGCCCATCTCGTCGGTTGATAGAAGTGGGACGTGTCCCACCCAACTGGGCCATGTTATAGACCTATTCAATTTATGGGACGTGGAATATGTATCTGATTTATTCATAGGGAAGCGAAAGAAAGGTTCCTTTCAACAACTGGTTCGGCTACCTTCTTTGTTATAATCTAAATATATAAACATATAACTCAAAGGTAGCTGACTGACTGACATAGTGATCTATCAACGCACAGCCCAAACCACTGGACGGATCGGGCTGAAATTTGGCATGCAGGTAGATGTTATGACGTAGGCATCCGCTAAGAAAGGATTTTGATTAATTCTACCCCCAAGGGCATAAAATAGGGGATGAAAGTCGCGATCATAGACATTTACGAGGGCGAAGCTGCGGGCAGCAGCTCGTTTAAATATATATAGGTAGGAACAAATCTATATAATCATCATCATCATCTTCCTTTATCCCACTGGTGGGATGGGGTTTCACAGTCCATGCATCTTTTCTCAGGTCTCCCTCTACCCTTATATTCATCCACATTCAAATCCATCACCCTTCTTGTAATATGGCTTTTCTCCCGCCGCATAGCATGCCCATACCACGCCAACCTATTACCTACTCTTTCTTCTTTAGATACTTACTACTGAAAACGAAAATTAGGTATTTGTTTGTCTAACTGCATTAAATTTAAAATATTCAGAGCAAAAAATACCTACTGACCAAAACAAAAAAATACCGAAAATTTGTTTTGAGTATATTTATCTCTATCTATGTATAAACTTCGCTTAGTTTAGGCTAGGTGAGGTTTAAATAAAAGAAATCCAGAAATGCGCTCCTATACCTATAGGTAGGTAGGAATACCTACCTACCTACCACAGTGCCGGGTTCGCAAGTCTATAGGATTTAAAGTTAGGTACACTATTATTAGTATTAGACGGGTATTTATCGCGTTTAAATTACCTTATATTTTCCCGTCGCGTTTTTTTTTAAATACCCGTCTAATACTAATAATAATGTGTTCAGATCGCGTAAGTTTAAAAGTACATATTAGGTACACTAGGTATTAAAACAGGTTTATTTAACCTAGCTATAGTTAAAATAACAAAACAAACAAAATTCAAATCACTTAAAAGTTCAAAATACGTCGAAGCATAATAATTAGGCATTGGCCGACGCATGAATCTCAACGTTTCGGGTCCACTTCGCGCTTCGCAAACTCCTGACATGGTATCTGCAGCTCCTGGTCTCGTGGAGCATTTTCCACCTCAGATGCTGCCGGACTCATCATGTTCTCTATAACAGCCAAACGGTAATCTCCAAACTCCATCTTCGCTTGCTTGGAGTACTTTGTATACATTACGTATGAGTTGAACAGCAGCATTTGGAAGGTGTGGATCGCCAGTTTGAGATACCAGCGAAATACTTTTCCATCACATGGATAATACTCCAGCAGCTCTTCATACCGGTTCATGGACACAATTTCGTTGTACTTAGCAATCGCTTCTGGTACCTTGCTGATCTTTCCGCGTTTGCTGGTCAGAGTAACCAGTTTGTCTTCAAACTCCGTGGTAATGTACATCACAGTGGATACATCCTTAAATTTTCCGATATGGACACCATGCCGGTATCGCGATATATTCTCTTCTTTCGCCATAACCTTCTTAAACAAGTTCTTTAAGATACTTTTGTCTTTTGACAATATTCCCGTGCAGTAGGTGTTGTTTTCCAAAAGACGTTTCGCTAGCCCGAAGCTACTGTAGTCCATATCTGTGTATACAGAGTGGCCATTTTGCAATTTCTCTTTCAATAGCTGCATTACTCTTTCAATTTTCTTTCTTCCCACGGTGTCTTGACTCTTTGCAACATCGAACTTCAGAACGAGGCCACTAGGCTCAGTTAGCATATCTATCTTGATTCCCTTCTGTTCTTCTTTGATTTCATAATGCCACATTCCCTTCCACAGCACTATGCTATATAAAAGCAGGTTCTTTCCCGGATAGTAGCAACTGTTCATTTTGTTGGTGAAATAATCTATGAGACTACGTACTTTATGCAAAGGGTCGTCGTTTTCCGTCAGTGAACTGAAGTATAGGAACCTTATTATCATCAGAAATCTGTCTCTTTTCATATTTCGTCTGAAAATAGGCATGTTAATGAAAACATTTTCCGATTTCCAGTACTCGTGAATGGGGGTACCCCGGACTGTGCCCATGTGGAAGAGAAGGCCGAGAAATACCCTCAACTCTGGGATTTTCAGTTCCTCCCAAACAGCCAATTTCTGAGTGGTCATTACACATTCAGCATTTGCATTTGTTTTAGCGCAAATCATCGCTAAAAACTCATCTTCGACAAAGAAGTTGAAATATGCTGCCGGCGTCGGCTCTGGATTGCCAAAGAATTCATTTTGTTTGATGAAATCTATATTTTTCAGCTCACCTGTAGTGCTCAATGAAGAGATGAAAGATTTTTTTCTAATTTTTGGCGGTGGAGAATTTCTAGATGCTTTGGATGAGCTTTGCAATAATGGAACCGCTGCAGACTCCTCGGTGTCCTCTTTACTATCTGAAGTGTCATCTTCAGAGCTGTCATCGCTAAAACCACTAAATTCTTCACTCGAGCTCCTCCCTCCTGATGAGCTAGAATATTTAGATTCGGGACTTCCTGATCTTGGCTGCGATGGTGGAACAGCTGAACCTTGGGACTCCTCGATTTCCTCTTCACTGTCTGACGGTACGAAGTCTTCTTCAAAGCTGTCATTATCAGTAATATCACTAAATCTGTCACTATAACTCATTTCTGATGAGGAATAATAATAGCTGCTGTCGGAAGCTTCATTTTCATTATTTGGCGATGTTTTTTGCTTTTTAGGACTAGTTTGTCCCTTCTCATCCATTTTAGCACTGTTGTTTCTTCCCACTCGGTACTGATATGCACAATTTCGTGAGATTCCCGCTCTAAAAACGCGTGACTAAGCGCAAGCGCTGACGGCCGGTCGCGGTGAGCGCGATCGAACAATGAAAACAAAATGAATAGCGCGCAAATCTCTTCGCAAGATGGCGGACGCGGCCCCCCGCCCCTCCCCGCGCGTCTGCGGTGTTGCTACCTGCATTTTCAAAACCAGTCTCCCTGTCAGTACCTATTAAAATCTCTTCAAAATAGGTACTTAATTTATAAATACTTACTATAAGAAAATTCCTAATAGGTAGAGGTAGATAACGTAGGTAAGTAGGTACCTACGACCACACTGAATAGAACTTAGAGAAATAACTGTATTTTTGTAAGTAAGTACCTACCTACTTATTAGTTTTATATAATAGGTAGGTAGTGTAATTTGTAATAATTAGGCCTACTACTTACTTACATCTAACTACCTACTCCCTACATTGTTCCTACCGTGTATTCCCTTTGTCCCCGAACTCTGTCCCCATCTAACGGGGACAGCAGCGGTACTTTAATTAAATATTTAAATGACTTCCCGTTTGCCCCGTACCCTGTCCCCGTTAAAATAGTTGAATTAAATAGTAAAAATTATTGCCCGATGTCCCCAATTTTTCTTTTTTCATTTGTCTACCTACGTAAACTGTTGTAAACTGTTGTAACCACAGTAATCTAAAGTGGTTGAAACTTACAGGGACCAATATCATCTGTAGGTACGTACCTATCCTACCTACCTACATACCTAACACAGTTTAGACGGTAAAATTATTCTTATTTTTAATCATAGTCTACGCTGAACCACAGACTACTTATACCTACATACAACACTCATTTGAAGTTGGCTGCAAGCAGCGCAGAAACCATTTATGTCGATTTCGAACCATTTTTGTACCTAACCTAACATTCCTCTAGTAAGTAGGTAGATAGACTAGACTAGGTAGGTTGCCAAATATTAAGAGGGTTCCATGATAGATAGATAGGTAGGTAATTCTGGCTGGACCATCTTACCTTAGGGGAGGGAAAATGCGAAAGGCCATTGCTCAGCTATGAGACATTTAAATTAGGGTACGTAGGTAGGTAAGTACCTACCAACATCACCTACGTGTCTGTACAAAGACGTGGGTGACACTTTGATTATATACTTGTCCAGATGGATAATGCGAGCACGTGAACGCCAAAAATAAAGTAATCCAACCGTTAGATTAGTTTCGCTCATTCATTGGGCGGATAAATAATAAATAAATAAATAATAAATAATGCTGGACAATCCACACAGCATCATCTAGCCCCAAAGCAAGCTACTCAAAACTTGTGTTATGGGTACTAGATAACTGATATATATTTAATACATGATATACATAGGTACTTACATAGATAGATATTTTTTATTATAAGTAGTTTCATGTATGAAAGACATAAATGACAGAAATTTGTTCCGTAGGTCTGGACCTACGGAACAAATTTCTGCAGATTGTATGGCCTGTTGTTTTTGTTGCGCTTGCACTTTGCAGCATTACACTCTTTCTAGAATCTAGACAAGTTATAATCAAAGGGGCGACATTTGAGTTAGTTTTGGCCATGTTTTGACAGGGCTCCGAGCTTCGTGAGCGAGATAGGAATGGCTTGATAATATCCATCCTCAGTTATAATGAGGGATACACAAATGCCGTAATCTAAAATCTAATGACTTGTTTACACCGTTCGAGCCTGAGCTGATACCGGTCAAGTCAAAGCCGAAATAGTTACTTAGTAAAACTGGTAAAACTAACTTGTTAGTATTTCTATAAGAGACGATGGGCTTGCAACCTGTCACGTATGGAATACTGACTACTGTGCAAAATGTGGGCATGTGCCTTTTCATTGGATTACTTCATAGATTTAAGTAATCAGAGATCTAAGGAGATATCTACCGAGCCTGGGGATTACAGTGACAATGTGTTATTTTTTAAGTAGGTACCTAGGTAGGTATATATAATTCTTATTAATATCTAACTACTCGTAGCGTACCTATATACTACATAGGTAGGTAGTAGTTACGTAGTACTTATTTAATTAATTCCCTGTTAAATCTACTTAAAAGTACCTCATATACCAAAGTTTAAACAACTTTTAAAACAGAATATTGTAACCCACAAAAAACGTAATGTTAATCAAACAGTTTAGTGATTGAGTTTTTTGAGTTAATAGTTTACAAAAAGCGTAGTCAATTCTTAGCTTAAAAGGTGTTGTGTGGGTGCGACAAGAAGTGATGTAGGTTGGATTATATACACACGACATTATGTAGGTACCTACCTACCTACCTACTTGATTTCATTCGGCAGGCTTTAAAATTAAATCGGTAGTATGTAGTAATAGACAATTTATCAAAACTTAATCAATCTTTGAACGCCGATCACACGTCATGCATTCTCATTGTTCCCATTGATGCTGTCCCCATGGGGACAACATATGGAGACAACGGGAAGTCAAAAGATTCTTTCCCGTTGTCCCCATTGACCCGTTCCCGCTATGGGGACAACGGGAAATCATAGAAGTCCCTTCCCGTTGTCTCCATTGACCCTATCTCGCAATGGTTCTATGGCCCCATTGACGTAAGCATATTTGTACTTTTAAACTTACGCGATCTGAACCCATTATTATTAGTATTAGACGGGTATTTATCGCCTTCAAATTACCTTTTATTTTCCCGACGTTTCGACAGGTTTGCACGCTGTCGTGGTCACGGGTAGAGATAAATACCCGTCTAATACTAATAATAACGGGTCGCGACTCGTGGTAACGTAAGCATAATTTTATTAACTGTTGAGTATCTAGATGGTCCAGGTACCTAATGCAAAATTAAATACATTAATTAAATACATCTTGTACCTAAGCACTCAACAAAATGCATTGAAATCAATTCAAATTAATGTATTTTTCTGATGATAAACGTGTTGTTTTAATGGATGCAGCACATTAAGATTAAGTGAGGATGTGTGGCGCGTGCTATAGACTATACTAATCTACCACAGCAAGTACATACATAGGTGGGCCATTCTACACAACGGTTTCGTCACTGTTCTCACTTTCGTCATTGTTCGCAACAAACAATTTTGGTTATCTCGTAAAATATTAGTTAATTTTAAATGTACCCTTCGTGCAATAACTTATTAACAATCAATCTTTTATTTCTTCATTTTCATGCTATCAGCTTGAAAGACGAACTCTAAAATCAAGGTTAAATAAGTTTTTTTTTAAAAACGATAGAATATCATAATTAGTAGAGTAAGCATCTAAAATTCTTGGTCGGACCGAGAATTTTAGGTGAATTTTTAATTTTTTGAATTTTTTAACGTGACATAACCCAACCTTTATAAACGCAATCGGTCAAACTGGAGAGTACTATACTATACCTACTTAGATAGTAGTAACATAACTCAATTGCACATCATCAAATCAACACAGCGAAGTGGTCCACTTAAAGAGGTCATCGCTCCGCACTCCTTAATCATCAGCACATAAAATATTTACTGATTTCAACTCGCCACTTTGTTGCGGGATGCTTGAGGATTTATATTGCGCAGACGCAGAAAATATTGCATTACTACTGTCATTGCTAGCAAGTGTATAAGGATTATAAATATAGAAGTCTCATTGTAAATAAACTAGCTAATGAACCGTACATTTTTACGGGATAAAAGTAGCATATGTGCTTTTCCAAACTATAATCTATATCGGTTCCAGATTTCATCCAGATCCGTTCAGCTGTTTTAGCGTGAAGAGTAACAAACATACATCCATATATCCATACATTCTAACAAACTTTCGCGTTTATAATATTAGTAGGATAAGAAGAAGGATGCCTAGACACAGAACTAGCATCGTGTTCATCACACAAGATGTTTGTCTTGGGTGAGGATCGAACCCACAACCTACAGCGGGCTACTACGAACTGCGCTGTGTAACTAACCTAATAACTATAAATCGAGTGACCACGACGTCACTCTAATATCTATAAATTCACCAACAACTGACACTGCAAGCCGATGTATCACGTTACTGGTGTGTACAGTCAGCCACAGAAAGATGTCATTATCACTAGGTGGGGTCGGCACAACAGGTTCTCTTCCTCCACTCAACCCTATCATCCGTCATCACAGTACTCACTCCCTTCTTACACATTTCATCTTTCAAACAGTCCATCCATCTTTTCTTCGGCCTACCTCTACCCCTGTGTCCATCCACATTCATACCTAACACTCTCGTCACATGATATTCATCTCTTCTCATAACATGCCCATGCCCATACCACGCTAATCTATTACTCCTCATCTTTTCTGTTACCGGTGCCACTTTTATACTTCCCCTAATATACTTATTCCTATTTTATCCACCCTCGTCACTCCACACATCCATCTCAACATTCACATCTCCGCCGCGTGCACTCTTTTCTTGTCTATGGCCTTTATTTATCAGGTTGACTGTAAAAGATTGACTCAGGCGTGACTTTGCGGAAATCCATTACAATACCTCAAATAGAAACTCGACACGTGTTTCGCTTCTCCACGAAGCATCCTCAGGACCGCGAAGCGAAACAGGTGTCGAGTTTCTATTTGAGGTATTGTGTTGGGATTATTGATAATAGCCTTATTAGATAATTGTTTCAGCGGGAAAGTACTAGACATTTCCGTCCTTTTCAGTATAGGTTGACTGTACTTACATAAGGTCAATTGTAACAAACAGTACTGTCACCGACACTGACAACTTTAATTGTAGAATAGATTTATATTAGGTCCGACACATTCCTGTGAAACCTAGGTTACCTACTGACGAACCCTGAATTCTTAAGATCATACTATACGTTAGTATTTCTATAAGCAGCGATGGGCTTGCATCCTGTCACTTACGGAATACTAACTAATGTGCAAAATGTGGGGTATGTGCCAAATGTCATGTTCGGACGTGCCTCTAACTCCCCTCTGACCCTCTTTAGATATCCTCGAAGATCTAAGTCACTAGAGGTCTGAGGAGATATCTACCAAGGCTGGGGATTACAGTCGTGTGAGTGTATGTTTTTTTTTTTAAGTAGTGTTGCTTCAAGCTTGAAATGTGTCGTTTCTGAAACATAATGGTTTGTAAAACCTTGTGGTAAGGCCTCTGGACGCTGGTCACAGTGAGCTGGGAGCCCTAGGGCTGCGGAAACTGAGAAGGGCTGGACTTCGGTCTGCTAATTTGTGAAGCTCTAAATTGATCAATTAAACAATTGTATAAGTTCAGTAAAGATACGAACCTAGCTATTAGTTTTCATTGTTCAAACCTAGGAGTAGTGCTGGTATAGTAGTAGCACCCCTGCCTAACAATCCGAAGGTCGTGGGTTCAAACCCGGGTATTCCCGTTGTCCCCGTAACTTAGATTCGGGGACGGGGACAACGGGAAGTAAAAATTTCACGTGCCGTTTTTTATTCAAAAAAAATTATGTGCGCATGCCAGTGTTTGGAAACCGGCATACTAAATATTCGAAAGTGTGTGTCATGGATTAGTATTCTTATAAGCGGCGATGGCCTTGCAACCTGTCACGTAAGGAATAGTAACTACTATGCAAAATGTGTACAGTGTCAAATATCATGTTTGGACGTGCCTCTAGATATCTCCATTAGATATCCTCATTGGATTAGTATTGTCCATAAAGTATTTTTTCATCTTTGTGTGTATTTTACTCGATATCTCCCCCGATTGCTTCGGGAATCGAACCCGCACCACGCGTCTCAGCCGGACACTCGCTCAGCTCAGACAATTCAACTCTGTATTCAACTTACAAAATTATTCTCGCTCTTGCATAGAATAATGTAGATCTTCCTGCTAATTATGGAAATTACTTCATCGCAAGATAAACGTCAATAACTGACGCTGGTCTAGTGGTGTCCAATCATGAGGTCATGGGTTCGTATCCGGTCGTGCACCAAGTATTTTTTCAAAGGAAAATATCTTCCTGCCCATAACCCACCACTGGTGGGGTCGGCACAACAGGTTCTCTTATCTCAGGCTATCCCACGGGAACCGTAAATTTTTTCGGGATAAAATGTAGCCTATGTGTTATTCCCGACCATAATCTATATCTGTGCCAAATTTCATTCAGATCTGTTCAGCCGTTTTAGCGTGAAAGAGTAACAAACATACATCCATCCATACACACTTTCGCGTTTATAATATTAGTAGGATATTAGATAGAACTAGATTTGAGGAGATGGGGATTACAGCCGTGATCATGTTTATTTAATGAATTATTTTACGCTTAATAAGTTTCTCCTCTTGTTTAGTTTTGTTTTGATTTTAAAACAGTATTCCCAGAAGAGACATGTGCAGTGAAAATAGCGCCATCTGTGGCGTGTACGCTTGCGTAATGCGACACTGAGGCAGGGCTGGCAGCACAGATAGAATGATTAATAGTATAAAATTAAATGGGTATTTATCGCGTTTTATTTACCTATTTTTCCTGACGTTTCGACAGGTTTAGGTACACACTGTCGTGGTCACGGGAAGACATAAATTAGGTAAATAAAACGCGATAAATTAGGTACCCGTGTAATACCTACTTATAATAAGTGTTCAGATCGCGTAAGTTTAAAATATATATAAACGATTGATTTTCAAAGTCAAATCTATGCTTATTAACATGGTTATAACGTTTTAAGTTAAAGTAGTTAGGTAGGTAAGCGGTAAAATAAACCGCAAAATGTTAGGTATGTTAATTAATTATTATATAGGTGAAATTATGAAATAGAAAATAACATAAGTAGGTACCAACTTAGGTCATTTTAATGTTTTGTTTGGACGACCTCAGTGGCGCAGCGGGCGAGAGTCCGCCTGCGACGCAAGAGGTTGCGGGTTCGATTCCCGCCGCGGAACAAATTTGTGTATGATCTGCAGAAATTTGTTCCGTTGGTCTGGGTGTTTTCTATGTATAATAAAAAATATCTATCTATGTATATAATGTATTAAATATATCAGTTATCTAGTACCCATAACACAAGCTTTGAGTAGCTTACTTTGGGGCTAGATGATGCTGTGTGGATTTTCCAGCATTATTTATTTATTTATTTTTTTTTTTTTTAAAAGTCTGTGACACTAAACAGAGCAGAGTGTATCGACCTAAAAATGTTAATATTGTCATGAGTTCGTTTTTTTAAGTTTCTGAACGCAGGTGGCAACCCTATAGCAAATGTATTCATGTCTTAAAAGGATCTCCATATCCTCATACGGAACAGTTTATGTTATATTTATGTTTTCAGCTTTTATGTTCATTAATAGTTTGTCTGACGAAATTAGGCAGCGTTTTACAACTATTTTATGATGCAAAATAAACAGAGGTGGTGAGAGATTAGATTACTAAATGAAGTTCGGTTTATTGCAACAAAATTCCGTACGTAAAAAAAACAATTCGTTATTTGAAATTTTCATCGAACTCCTTGAATGAAAACTTTTTGTTTGCCAAATTTTTTTTTTTTAATCTGTCAAATAGCTAGAATGTTGCCAACTCAAAAATTAAAAAACTGCTACAGATTTCAATATTGGGAGTAGGTAAACAGTCGCACAAGCTTTATTTAATTTATTTTTAGCCATGGTTATGTTATGGTGGGCAAATCTTCCTACCACACTCACTGAATTTGAAGTCCGGATGACTTAAACAGAAATGTTTATCTAAGCTTTATTACCCCCCGTATCTATTTGCGCCATTTCCTTCCCGTATCCAACCACAGATCCAGGCTTCCGCTTAAATATTTACTGAAATACCACTTTATGATTACAAAATTAAGGTTGTGTTTAGATTGTGTTGAATGAGAAAGAAATTTTCTCTATTTCAAGTGCAGGAGAATAAAAAATATTAAATTTTCTCCACTTTTTTTAGGACCTACATTATTGATATATTG
Organism: Cosmorhoe ocellata; assembly: GCA_963675405.1. NCBI lineage: Eukaryota > Metazoa > Arthropoda > Insecta > Lepidoptera > Geometridae > Cosmorhoe > Cosmorhoe ocellata. Next base: position 8,944,449 of record OY776265.1, on the reverse strand, counting down.
ACTATATTGATTTAATACCTATGTTAACCTAGACCTAGGTACTTAGGTAGGTATTTTCTAAATGTCTAAACTAAAACAATGTCATTTTCTATGTTCATGTCTTAAATAAATAATGGCTATGAGTTAGCACTTTTTTTTGTAGGACTTAGAAAAATCATTTCTGATATTAAAATTTTGGTCAACCGATCATATTATTATTTTTACGCAACACCTCCATTTAAACTATGACACTAGCATGAATACGGACATTGGCAGAATTGTGGCTTAGTTATGACACAGAGGAGAGGCCAAATATAAAGAAGTGAAGTGAAGTGAAGTGAGTTAGCAACTTGTCAGGTGACAAAATTTCAAATTTGGTTGTGCCTCTGACTACAATATCGGATTTTCTGCGGTGTATTTGCCTGACAATACGTCGCTCTGGTTTTGATATGTTTTCTCGTGTTATTTTGAGTTTTATTGCGTAATTTTGGTGGTTATTTTGCCAATAAAGCCCGGGTTCTTGACGCGAGTGTAAAGTATGTGAATTAGAGTGAATAGTTCTCTTCAAATTCTATCGGAGGAAATCCCGAAAATTTTCAACAAAACAGCCATCTTTTGTTTAAAATTGACTTGACTACTTGACTATCGACTCTGTGACGTTGACAATACTTATAAATAAATACACTTGACACTGGCAAAATTGTTCTCTAAGAGACAGATGCCATAATTGAAGAAGAAGAAGACTACAATTTCGGTTAAAATATTAAATAATTTTAAATGTAGGTACCCTTCCTGAAATAACTTATTATCAACCATCTTTTATTGCTCCATCTTCATTCAGATTGAAAGACGAGTTTTAAAATCAAGGTTAAAGAACTTTTTAAAATAACGGCAAAATGTCAAATTGAGTAGAAACGCCCTTCAGCCTCTATGGTACCAGTCCGAAGTTAAAGTTACAACTCGCATATTGAGACAGTCTGTGTGATTAGGACAATGCCAGACAACACAGATAAGGCCCGTTTCACACAGTACGCTAGTCTGTGAGTCATCGACCGACGTCGAGACGCCCGCATCCCGTGTCAATATTAGTCTAGGGACGCGCTGCGCTAGAGAAAGTTATCGATGAATCTCTTAAAATTAAGTAAAAATCGATATTTTTTTATTTGGAAGCTTATCGATATAAATAAGAGCTAAAATTTAAATCTTATGACGTACGGCGATCTCCGCGGTTAACTTAAATTAACCTCTTTTTAACCCCATTTCAATCCCAAAGTTTTTTCTAAATAAAAATACACACACAAACTTTCGTCGTCATAATTTATGAGTGGGTATTATTTTAGTTATGTATTAGTTTTGCATGGACTATAAATAAATAAATATTGGTGGACATTTTACACAACGCCATCTAGCCCCTATAATAATAATTATCTATAATGATTAAGTATTATTGTAACCACAAGTTAGTAACATACAAGTTTGCTAAATCAATTTAAGTTTATTACCAATCATCGCCGCTGGCCGTGCTACCGAAACAACCTGTCAAAATACGATAGAACCATCGGCGTATGCGCAATCGGAATGTTACTATGATCGCCCTTTGCTATAATTGATCGCAGGGTATGGTGAAATGTCATTGCAATAAGTTGGTGACAGAATGACATTTATAGCATGGCGGGTAACCGGCCGGCTGAGATCTTAAAGTTGTGAGGTCTCCGCCATTGTACGGACAAAGGGCACAACTAACACTTTTTTCAAAACACATTAGGAATCAAGAAGAAAAGGAATAAATAGATAAATAATATGAATAAATACTATTTAATCGTTCTTGTGTTAATTTATCAAAAAACTGAAATCTAAATCTTGAGATTTACAAATTGTTGGTAGTACCTATCACAATGTCTGCTGTGCGCTTATACTCTGTATTGTTAAACTGAGACACACACCGGTATTCATAAACAATACTTGCCTCAGTAAGCTAGCATTACTATGCGAAGTAAGGCATTTCTCGGATTCTCATTGGCTGATCGCCACTAAAGTGTTATATATAATAGGTTTTTGGGACCGTGTGCGTCCGCGCGCACTGTGAGACCTCATAGTAATGTTTGTGAATACCGGTGACTGGCTCCCTCGATACAGGCATTGCCTAGTGAGGGAACCAATAATACGGCTTTGGATTAGATTAAGTTCTCTGCAGAATATGAGTGTTCTGATATTCTATGTATCTCCTAGTATTTTCTATTGTTACTTACATGTTTAGGATACTCTGTTCTTGCTGTAATAAATATTTTTTCATTTTTCATTTTTTCATTTTTTTTTGCCCTTCCTCTTATGACGGCAGTATTTTACAGTGAAAGTAATATTTATTTAACATAACTTTGAGAATATTTGAGTTAATTAATTATAAAAAAGGCAAATAATTAATCGTAAACAATGTTATCGTGATATCGGTGGTATAATCGACAGAATAAATCGATTTATTTAAATATTTAAATCTTGACGACAAAATGACTAAGATAAGAATCTTGATTGAAATTCTGCTTTTTTATGGTTTTAAGCAATTTGTAACTTTTTAAAATTAAATTTAAATGCTGAAGACCAATAATAATTGAAAAAATAAACACCACATACCGCTTATTTATAATAATTATAAAAAACAAGAAATGTTTCGCTTTACCTTCTTTTGCTATGTTTATTCAAAAGTTCAGATTTAACTAAATATTGGTAACATTTTTATCTTATTTAAATTATTTGATTTATTAACCTATAAATAAATAAATTGGCTATCAATCATTGCTATCAATGATTATAAAACGTGAAACACAACGTGTCTCAATTTGACGATAAGCAAGATAGGTACTACTGTATTATTTACATTTTATGTAATTTCGTCGCTATTAAAACAGAAACAATAGGTAGTACTAGGTTGTAGGTATGTACCTATTGATATTAAAGAAATAAACAATTTATTTTTTATTTTCCCTTCATTCTAGGCCAAAATATGATTTACATAATACCTACAAGATACCTACCCACATAATAGCAAGGACCTGGGTGACCGAGCTTTGCTCGGTTTTTTTTATTGGTAAACGACGTTTTCTAAAAATGAAACCTAGCTAGATCGATTTATCGCCCCCGAAACCCTCTGCATACTAAATTTCATGAAAATCGTTGGAGCCGTTTCCGAGATTCAGAAAATATATTATATATACATATATACAAGAATTGCTCGTTTAAAGGTATAAGATGTATTGAATTTTTTTTTTGTTGTTAGGTGCTTAATTGTTATTATTTATATACCTACCCACTTATAATGTTAAACTTATAACTGAATTTAATTATAATAGAACATTTAAACGGCAAAACCAGACAATCTGTCAAGAATTCATTAATTATCAAATCCTTGTCATATTTAGTCGTAATGTAGTAGATTATAATTTAGATAATATTTATCACATTCAAATTAATTAATGATTATTCAAATTGTACACCAATGCGACAAACACAACATGACCAACCTGTCTTTATTCGCTCGTGTCACTCAAGTCAGGTAATTAACATTGATTATAATTAAATCATTTCAACAATTTTCTTCCTGTATCCGGTCACCGGTTTTAATAAATTGCTTGGAGGACGTTGCGTTTAAGTACTTTTTAATAAGCGTGTAAGAAGGTACACAGCAATTTACTTATAATATTGTAAATGCCAAAACAGATTGGGCTGTTAAGAATAACTAGGTCACCCTTTATAATTAGCTATATCAGAATCTTGATAAATATTATGACTGAGACATTATTTTTCTGCGTTTAAAAAAGCTTATTTTATTAAAACCGGTAAAAAAATGACCTTTTTTCGAATTAAGTCGAAATTTATCCATTTAAAAAGGCTTACAACCTATCACGTAGGTACAACTAGGTACTGTGCAAAATATGGGCATGTGCCAAATATCATGTTTGGACGTGCCTCTGACTACCCACTTTATAAACGAGTATGCTCAAAGATTTAAATAACTAGAAATCTGAGAAGATATTTACCGAGTCTGGGGATTACAGTCGTGATCGTGTTTAAAAAGTTTGTTTTAAAAAATTGGCAAGTGCAAGTTTTTTTTAAATATAAGTACCTACTTAATTTATACTTTATTTTAGTAACTGTAATCGATTATCGTTTATCGATACCATCCATTTTTTAAAGTACCTTAAGTTATACTTTATTTTAGTATTTATGATCGATTAACGTTTCATCGATACTATCCCATCACTAGCTCTAATAAAAGCGGCGTTAATGAACTTGGTTTTAAATAGCACCCCCTCGAGATCAAGCTTTGTAACGTTATATCATAAAACCAATAAAACATTAAACACAGATCACACGATATTTAATCTTGTGCACGTGTTGAGAAACTTTTTCAATAAGTTGAAGTACCCCACGCTTTGTTAAAGTATTTTGAGTGAATTTAGTATTAATATTACATGTATGTTATTACTGATGTTTTCCTTCATCGTTTAAGAGCACTGGCATTGTGCACATACAATTTTCGAGTGGAATAACTCATTTGTGCACGACTTGTTTGAACCCACGGTTTTCAGATCGTAAGGCAGGGGTGCTACCACTACACCACCAGTGCTCTCATTGTTTTTATTGAATAACTAGCTTCCACCCACGGCTTCGAACGTGATACCTTGAAAAACAAAAACAAATCTATCCCACGGGAACCGTAGGTACATTTTTCCGGGATTAAATGTAGCCTACCTATGTGTTATTCCAGACTATGATCTATATCTGTGCCAAATTTCATCCAGATCCGTTCAGCCGTTTCAGCGTGAAAGAGTAACAAACCAGAAATCCTTACAAAATCACATCCATACATACATTCTTACAAACTTTCGCGTTTATAATATTAGTAGGATAATTTTGACTTTGTTTCACAGGATATATATGAAACAGTAACAAACTCTATCGCGATAATTCGTTTTCCGTCCGATTAGTGCTATCTGATATTTCGGCGAGGCAATGCCTACGTGCGAACTCACACATACGCCATGAAAATTACAGCTAACTAGGTACTCCCAACATTCATACGTTCATAGACCCACATGGTAGGCAATAGGTTGCTAGAAAATAGGTAAATAAAACGCGATAAATACCCGTTTATTACTAATAAGAAGATTTGCACGTGACAATAACTTTAAATATGTGTGGGTTAAGTTTGGTCAAGTATTCCTGAGGAAGGATGACGCCTCCAGCGCTATACGGGTCAAGAGTGTGGACTTCCTCAAAACACTTGAAACTCGTTGATTACTGAAGAAATTAATTATTCTGATATATAGTTTTCCCGCGTTACCCTTAATGTTAAGTACTTTTTATCAGAATGTTAATAGAATAAGATCATAGACTAATGATGTATTTTTAAATGTCTCAATATCAAACAGTAAAAAATCAACTAGTACATGTTTTGGTTGGTGTAATAACTATGTTTGTAGTTATATTAGTGGATATATTATATTAGTAGATATTATAAGTATTATTTTTAAACAATGGTTACAATTTTTTACCAAAATGTTAATAGAATTCGTAGCAAATTGTCACAGCTTTATTTGAATCTGTTAAACGCTAATTATGACATTGTGTGCCTGACGGAAACTAACCTCAATAAAAGCGTTTTTGATGGTGAAGTTGTAGATGCCCGTTACAATATCTTCAGAAGGGATCGCGTAGATTCCTCCTCCGAGAAACAAGAAGGTGGTGGCGTTTTACTGGCTATACTTAAAAAGTATGAGGTGGTCCGTCAGGCCTCATGGGATAGCGACTTGGAGGATGTCTGGTTAACTATTGTACCGGAGTCTCGTGACTTTCCGCGCTTGAATATTTGTCTCTGCTACTTACCTCCAGACACTAATCATATTATTAGGGATGAATATTATTCACACTATCATAAGTTGATATTGAATGATTTTTCAGATGATAATTTTTTAATAATTGGCGACTTTAATACCCCAGATTTTTACACTGTCTCTCTAACTCTCAACTCTACTCTTTTATCGTCGGAGCCAGCGACACCTAGTAAAGATTGCCGCATTCTGAATGAACTGCTTTCCCTATGTAATTTAAAACAATATAATAATGTTCTCAACGCTAATAGTCGCTTATTGGATCTTGTACTTTCTAATCTCGATAACATTTCTGTTAGTGAAACACCCTCTTTGAGTCGCTTGGACAAACACCATCCCGCCATTTTAATTGATGTACCATTTTTTAAGGCTTCCAAAGGCCTTAAACGTTGCAAGTCAAAACTTCTGAATTTCTCTAAATGCGACCTTGATGAAATAAGATCTGAGCTGAGCTCTGTTAGTTGGCACGACATTCTGGATTTCTCTGACGTGGATTTTTGTATTGATGTCTTCTACGACAAACTATTCGAGATAATCAAGAAGCACACACCTTTGATGTCTATAAAACATTCATCTTTTCCTATTTGGTACAGTAAACCGCTAATCAAATGTAATGAGGAAAAAAACAAATATCACAAGTTGTTTAAGAAGTTTGGTAATCCTCGTGACTATGACACTTTCTCCTTGCTTCGCTCTAGATGTAAAAAACTCGCTGATGAATGTTACAATAAGTATATATTATCTATTGAAGACTCTATAGAGAAGGATATTAAATCGTTCTGGAGGTTCATCAACAATAGAAAAGGTCAAGTATCAATCCCGCTCACTATGTCTTTCCGAAATACATCTTCATCTGATGGCTATGGAGTAAGTGAATTATTTTCGCAGTATTTTGGTTCCGTTTTTGATAAAGATTACAGTCCCGAGACTGAAACAGGTGACGGTATGGTTTCTGTTGATGGCTGTTTCTTGAATACATTGTCAAGAGTCTCAATAACTGTAGTTGATATTATGTCTAAAATTAAGCAATTAGATACAAACAAGGGCCCCGGGCCGGATTTACTTCCTACATCGTTTATAAAATCATGTGGCAAAGAATTATCGGTTCCACTTTGCATTTTATTTAATAAGTCACTTAAGTATGGCGTTTTTCCGATGCGCTGGAAGACAGCACATATTATTCCAATCTTTAAAAGCGGTGACAAATCTCGGTGCGAAAATTATAGACCAATCAGCTTATTATCATGCTTTGCTAAACTGTTCGAGTCCCTAGTCTATAGTCATCTTTATGGTCATTTCAAACCAATCATTTCTGAAAAGCAACATGGCTTTGTAAAACATAGGTCAACTGTAAGTAATCTGTTAGAATATAAACATTTCCTTTGTCAATCTTTTGCTAATCGTGGTCAAGTTGACTCTATCTATACGGATTTTTCGAAAGCTTTTGATAAAGTAAATCACCGTCTACTATGTCGTAAACTGTTTTCATACGGTGTTCATGGGAGTCTGTATCGCTGGCTCTGTTCCTATCTGGACAAGAGAAGTCAGCTAGTGGCTTTAAAAGGCTTTACTTCTACACCGGTGGTTGTGACCTCGGGCGTTCCACAAGGATCCCACTTGGGACCGTTACTCTTCGTGATTTTCATCAATGACCTCATTAAGCGTTTAACCTGTAATTGTCTTTTATATGCTGATGATTTAAAGATATTCAATGTCATTTCTAATCCTAATGATTGCGAGACTCTACAAAATGACTTATGTATTGTATCTCAATGGTGCGAAAGCAATCATATGTATTTGAATATCGATAAGTGCTTTATTATCTCGTTTACAAATAAGCGTCATAAAATCATTTACGACTACAGAATCAACGATCATGTACTTAACCGTTCTTATATTGCAAAAGACCTGGGCATTCTCTTTGATGATAAACTTACGTTTCGTGCGCATTACCAACATATTATCTCTAGAGCTAACCAACTACTAGGTTTCGTATTAAGATCTACTAAACATTTCAAAAAGTCTCGTACTTTATTGTATCTTTTCAACTCACTTGTTAGAACCGTGCTTGAATATGGGAGTCCTGTATGGTCTCCAAACTACAAAGTTCACATTCAAAATATCGAAAGAATCCAGAGAAAGTGTCTCAGGCTTCTTTGTTATCGTCTGCAACCTGGTCGGCTTTGTTTAAGTTACGAGGAGCGGTTGTCCATATTCGGAATCCAATCGTTAGAAACTCGGCGTTATTATTTCGATCTTCTATATCTCTATAAAATAGTGCACTTTGTAATTGATTCACCTTTGTTGCTGTCGGTGATATCTTTCAATATTAAATTTAGAGCTCGCAACTCAAATAAAATCAATCTCTTTTCTCTACAGATTTATAAAAATAATATTTCGTTTTATAACCCAATGACAAGAATGGCTCGTCAATATAACGAACTAGCTTCTAATAATATAGAACTCGACATATTCATTCCAAAGTTAAGCCAATTTATCAGAGTTATTAAAGGCATCCTCCATTTCTACAACTTGAGCCACTCTGACACCAATTAGGTGTTCTGAGTGGTTCAACACATAGGTTTAGTAGGTACGTTCCCGTACCTACTGTAGATATTTAGTACCTACCACTCATTATAGTATAATTATTCTCTTCCGTTTTGTTCAATAGTTGATATAATTTAGTAATAAGTTTTTGTAGTTCTGTTCTGTTTTTGCCTTAGCTTAGATGTGCGCACATGTTTTATGTTACAATCAAGTTCACAACTTCTTTGTTTGATACAATATTATATTTTGTGGTTGTAATGTGTTTTGTGCGTCTAAATAAATAAATAAAAAAAAAAAAAAAAAAAAAAATAAGAATGTGTTCAGGAGCCTTACCACGAAGTCTTTCAGAACGATTCCGTAACGATTCCAATAAAGAAACGTCACTACTTCCATACAATTTGCATAGGTCATGGTACGAAATAACAATGTAGGTAATACCTACTAAATTCGGTAATGTATTGTGAATTCGTGGTGAGGCCCCTGATCGCGTAAGTTTAAAAACATTATAATAGGTTCTACCGAAGTCGCGGGCGATATCCTACTAAATAAACACATAGGCTATAATTTAACAAAATACCACGCGTGCGAAGCCGCGGGCGGAAGCTAGTTTAGTCATAATTTATCGAACAAACAAATAACGGAAGAGGAGAACGTACCTAATACATTTTTGATTTGATGAAACATTTTAAGTCACTTTTTGTCGTTACAAATGTTATTTTGAAAAACAATATTACACCCTAATATAATGAACCTTATTTCTATACCTCAGAGGCTGAAGTGTCGAAATTTAAAAACTTTATACGTACCTACTGTGCTCAAATTTACAAAATACAAATCAATCTAAATCTTTCTTATTACCGGTAGAATTCCATATAAATACAAAATAAGTGCTTACAACCGCCTACGCGCGATACTTGTGGTGAGATTTCTGTTGAACCAGCCGCTATTCAAGATATTCAAGCTATCCAAGTAAGTTTTTCGTTCTCCTACCAATTCCTATATCTCCACCATAAGTTCTAAAATAAATAAGTCCCAAAGTAGGTAGGTACTAGTGATTCGATAATAGTCAATTTCCATGCTACACAGTTTATCTAACACTGTGGACGAGTGTTCTCAACGGTTCAATAGCTGACCCGGAGCGACCAATTCGAATGAATTATCCGTTTCCCGTCGCTTTTAATGGGAGATTTATCGATAAAACTATCGATATAATGGACGGCACTACAAATGTCAAATCCATCGAAATCGGTTTCGCAAACGTTTCCAGCTAAACACCGAGTTTATCAACGTAAAATTTTGTTAAAAACGAAAAAAACTATAGTTAGTAGGTACATGTTTTTTGTAAAGTGTAATAAAAAACACACTCACGATCGTAATCCTAAGTTTTTGGCGGACATCTTATTAGATTTAAAATTTGCTTAGTAGATGGTCAGGGGTTGTCACAGCCACGTCCATATTTATATAAGTAAATCTCATTCCTACTTCTTCTTTTTCTTCCTGCCTTTTTCCTACGCTATGTGGGGTCGGCACAACACGTTTTCTTCTTTCATTTCCCTCTATCATTCGTCATCTCAGTACTCACACCTTTCTTACTCAATCATCTTTCACACAGTCCATCCATCTTTTCTTTGCTCTACCTCTAGTCCTATATCCATAAAACCTGTCTGTTCTGTCACCAGTACATGCCCTATCAGCAGCGAAACAGAAGACAGTTTGTCGCTGTTGTTTCAATCATTAATCAATCAGACACAAAAACACAACGCCTCTTTTGATAAGATAAAAAAATCACCTCGAAAATTATCGATACTTGTACCGACAGAAAGTAAAAGATAGGTTAAATACCTACTGCACTTTTATGCATTATCACAAAATCTGAGATATTAGTTCGTATTATTACCTATCTCAAACCTTTATCGATATCGATAGGATTTATTGTCATTTGTCGCATCACTAGAGGGGTGCGGCGGAAATGCGCTTATGAATGCAGCATTGAATAATATGTATAAACGAGACTATATTGATTACAAACTGCTCTAAAAGACGAATTGAAGAATGACCGCTAAACTAGCAAGGTAGGTAGGTTTTCAGAGTCTAAGAAGATTTGGTAGGCATCTTTGATGCTGCAACCTGTCACGTAGGTACAGAATACTTATTTCATGGCAAATATATACCTACATTATCAGTAGGTACAACTGCTGATTTCCTTCCGATGTTTTTCGTGACCATTTCAATAAACTCTACATTTCATTGGAAAACCCCACTAGTAGGTAACCTACCTACTTAATATAGGTAGGTACCTACCTATCACAAGTTCTAAGTATTATGGGTATTATAAACAGTTAGGGAGGTACCCAGACCCAAAGTGACTTTGGACTGACTGGCTGACTGACTTACCTACCTTAGGTATTGACTGACAGCGCATAGCTTATACCTACCAGTGGTCCTAGAGCCTTGAAATTTGAAGGTCCCATTCCTTATACTTAGCAAGTAGAAGTAGGTACCTACACAAAATCCTGAAATTTAACCTTTTAAGTGCAGCGGAAAGTTATAATTTGTATGAAAAAGAACATAAACGAACGAAGTCGCGGGAGTTTCTGTAGAATAAAAATAAATTGCTTCCAGGAATCGAAATGGTGGTGGAGGCAGACGGTCGCGTGCGCGCCGCCCTGCACCACACCGGCGCCGCCCGCCCAACCCCCACTTTCCATTTCAGTTCGCTATGCCAACGCACGAATGTACGATTTAGAGTTACCTAGGTATGTACCGCGAAAGTTTGTATTTAGGTAGAGATGATTCAGTCTAAAAATGTACGCCCTCTACCTCTACCTATTTAACTAACAAATCCTTACTAATACTACGCGAAAGTTAGTATGTATGTAGGTACCTACATAAATATGTTTGTTACTCCCTCACGCTGAAACGGCTCTACAGTAGGTCTACCATGAGTTGTCACATTTAGATTAGCTGACGTTACTACAGTAGTAATAGTACGTTACTATGACATTTATCAAAACTGTTACTCATGGTACCAAATTGTAAGCAAATTATGAGCGCAAACTACAGTCGGTCGCTGTAGTACGCTGTGACGTAGGATAGTTAGCTACGTGAGGTTTAACTACCCAACTATCCGCTAGAGGCGCTGTAGGCAAGTTTTCATACATTTTTTTAACTACAGTCGCTAGCGTGTGTAGATTGTGAAAACTCATGGTAGATCTACAGATCTGGATGAAATTTGGCACAGATAGCTTATGCTTAGTCTGGAATAGCACGCTACTTTTTATCCCAGAAAAATTTACGGTTCCTGTGGGATAGATTTGTTTTAAAAATGGTCGTAGTAAAAATATGATTTTGAATTCACTATAACAATCTACCTACTTGCCTACTAAGGTTACTAACTAAAATAATCACAAGGATCATGTTAAAAATGCTAGAAACAGACAAGAAACTCTTGAAACTAGGTATAGTAGCGCCATCTTTCCCATAATTCTCGAACTAAATGATGTAAAAAGATAAATATGAGGAACGGAGCGAACAGTTTTTCTTATAGATCGGCAATTTCAGCAATCTTACCATGGGCCCTGTGGCGCAACGGATAACGCGTCTGACTACGGATCAGAAGATTCCAGGTTCGAATCCTGGCAGGGTCGCAACTTTATTCCTTTTTTTTAGTTTGAAAAATATTATATGACTTGAGATAATTATTATTTCGTCGGTTAAAAAACTTAAGCACGGTCTACTGAAATTCCCAGATTTTCTCATCATCGCACCTACTGAAATTCCCTGGTTTTTTCGTAATCTCATATTATCAAGACGGTATATCTAAATGGGGTAGTTAGAGACAGTTCCAAACATTATTTTAGCTAGACTATGCTCATATTTTGCGCAGTGGTAGGTAGTTGTTCCTATAACACCTATGCTAGTTTCGCCATGATGTTTTCCTTCTCCGATTCAAAACACTAATTTAAAAGCTTGTAAGTAATTAAGTTTAATGATACCCCAGATAATATAATACCTATACTAGATGATTCAAAGCGATATCATCCACGCATTGGTATTAATTTAAAGTTTAACCCAAAATGTATAAAAAACTTAACTATTTTTGAAACCTTTTTTAGGTCGTTTACAACCTATGTTGGTGTTAACAATGGCCCTATAAAGGTTAAAGCATGGGTGGGCGCCAGAACACGACTACCTGCGCAGGCGGTAAGGAATAGTCGCAAATAAACGCCGTGGTTCCGTATAAAATATTAATTAGATTCTACTGCTGTGTGGGTTCAAATAGAGACAAAAAGTGGTGCCCAGTGAGAAACACATAAAAATAATGATACTTGAGTTTACCTACTTCTGGTTTCTGGGTTGAAACAGAAATACCTACATTAAGTACCTAACACCCACACACAACCCAGCAACCTACGTTCATTAACTAAGGATGATGATGATGTGATAGGTATTAAATAATAAAACTATTTACAATTCGTGTTAGTAGGTAGGTACCTAGGTAGGTACTATAATTAAAAACATTCTAAAATAAAGTTATGTTATGATTATGTAGGTAGGTACTTACCTAAAATAATGTTGAAAAATATTTGTACCTAGGTAGGTAGGTACAATATTTATGCCAATTGGTATTTTAGCTTTCGGAGGGCCGACACCAGGCCATGAGTTCCTACCAGCAATATTATGAAACGTCTTATTTGCTCGATGTAATGTACCTAGCTTACAAAGGCTACTTATAACATAGAAGGTAGGTTAGTCATAGAACAAGTCTTCAATTTGTGTTTGTCGCGATAAATTCGAACGTTCCAGGTTAGGTTCCACGTCGAAGGAACTCTAATCCTTTGTTTAGGAACGTGCCGGCCCGCCGGCAAACCAACTTAGCATTAAACTTGATTTATTTACTAATTTTATAAATAGCCCGCGGAACCCACACTCTAAATCACGCATTCACACTTTTTTTGTTTCCAAACGGTTTTTAACTAAAATTATAGTTCAATATTGACGTGCCGTGACTTGGTTGGGAGTTGGAACCCTATTGGTTCGACAGAAGGTTAAGTTTTCACGTTTTTAATCTAGAAAATTATGATAATTTGAACACTTAGGTAGGTAAGTTCCTAGATTTATTTCAAAATTGTATCTACTTAATCATACCTACCTACACACCACCTAGGTAAGTAGGTAGGTATGGGTAGGTATACAAGGTCACAAGTTGGTAGGTAGTTTAAGCTATCTAGAATACCTACCACCTATCTATAATCTTCGTGCAGAACTCTATCGAACTAAGTAGGTAAGTACAACAAAAAATTACAGCTAACTTTATCCACTTACCATCAATACGGCAAAATCATCCTAATTCCTAACCTATTCGTCTGCAAAAACACAAAAACATATCACCAACAAAACAGCACTTCACTCAAAAAATTCAGTATGAGCACCGTTTTACAGTGTTTTTGCTCAGAGAAATCACGACAAAATTGATAATTTTATCTTATTAAGTTAACCCGCAATTCACACGGGGTCTGAAATGGCCCGAGATACAGCACTTTGTTCGATCCCCGACAGCTGACTGGCGAGAATGCGGCAAGGGCCAAGAGTACGCATGCGCTCTGGGGACCAAGGGGATGCCAAAACTGTGATATATGATTAAACGAACGAGATTTTCGGTGAAAAATGGTCGGAGAAAAACGATGGGATGTTTTTGGTGAAATATCGTAGATAAAGGTTTGATGAATGGGTTTATCTAAACCATTTAACTTTCAAGAGTTCAATTAAATCGAATATACCTCTAGACAAGTACTCTCTTTTTGTAAGTAGGTATAAAAGACTGTAACTATAAATTACGCGATAAGTAAAAACTCACCCAAGTCCTACCTACTTAACTACCTACACACGAAGGTACCAAGTAGATAGGTAGGTACTCAAATTTAACATTTTAGTAAAAAAGTAGGTACCAAGGTACGTAGGATAAGTACTTACTAAAATAGACTTGAGTACCTAGGATAGATTTAATGATTCTTAATGAGTATTAATTATTTTTTTATTTAAATTTAACTTTTTTAAATCCATGACTAGACAAAAAGCTACTGCCTCTTGTAAAATGGATCAAGTGGGACTTTGTGGTCAGATATACCCCTCCAGCAAATAAGGGTTAAAATTCTAACAAAAAAAATCAATATGAAAACACAGGGATAATTTTGAATCGTCTTGCAATCTAAATGGATGGGTGACCGAGTGCCATTTACTAATCCCAGTCGCATTAGGTTCATAGACGACCTTATAATGAGTTCGGCCGTTGTATTCCGTGGTAGAAAAAGAACGATCAAGTGGCACGACAGGCTCGTGTCGTGGACGTCGTGGAACAATGTCGTGACGCCGGAAATGTCGTGTGTCACGTGATAGGCGAGCAGCTATTGTAAACACGTGAACTATACCTACTTGATGACCTGAATATGGAATTAAACTATATTATGCTACATAGATAGGTGTGATATTGAAGTGATACAATTTACTCCATTTGCCGCAGACGTAAACGTCCTAAATAATTTGAAGAAAACTTTCGCCAGCATACTTTTGTTACAGAAATACTGTGACAGACTGTACCTACTCCTTCATCTCATGGAGTAGAATGAAACATTATTTTGATTATTTAATGTTTCGATGTTTTGAATAGAGTAGTTTGCGAACTATTTTTATTTTACTTTTTTTAATAATTAATAATCCTTTGGAGTAGATTGGGAACTGGAACTAATGTAGGAGATTCTTATCGTTTCGAACAAAAGAATAGAGTACTACTTTTGGAATAAGCCATAATTATTATAATCTGAATAGGTAAAAGGCTTTGTCCTGAATGACTGAGGTATCAACGCACAGCCTAAACCGCTGATCGTAGAGATCTGAAACTTGGAGGGTGTGTTGTTTGTACGACGGAGGCATCCGATAAGAAATAATTGTAATTTAGTAATAGAAATTTGAATATGTATTGTGTAATTGAAAAACAATATTTGCATGCCTAAGTTAGGTAGAATATAACTGGACATTTATAATTTTAAGACCTACATTGTAACATACCTATATTCTGGCAAATAAACATCTTTAATCTTTAATCTTTAATAAATTCTAACCCTAAATGGGGTGAAAAAGGGGGGCAAAGTTTATATTGGACAACATTCCTTGGTCCAATCCACTTAAAATTTTGCATAAACCTTTTTTAACAGAATCGATGGAAGACGTGTTTTGTATTTTATTGAAAAAAATACGCAAACAATAAATATAATATTACTTTGACTTTTCCCGAAGAGCTTGCGGTAAGACCTCAGTCGTGCACTAAATTTAACTTCCAAATAATTGTCCTTACTAAAGTAAAAGCGCTAACTAGAAAAATAATATTTATTTCAGTCTGATTTCTGCCACCGCACTGTCATCGGTCCATCAGGCAGGGGCCCGCGGATCTATGTGTCGATTATAGCTAGATCTTGTAACAAGTTGTCTTCAAATTCCGCAGAGATGGCGCGGCGGTCGTACAGGTGGCGCTCAGGTCGAACCCAATTTCTGCAAATAACTTTAGTATGTAAAACAGTAAATAAGCAATTATTATAGACTAGCGCTGGTGGTGTAGTGGTAGCACCCCTGCCTCACGATCCGAAGGTCGTGGGTTCAAACCTGGTCGTGCACCAATGAGTTTTTCCATTCGAAAAATTTATGTGCGCAATGCCAGTGCTCTTAAACGGTGAAGGAAAACATCGTGAGGAAACCGGCATACCTTAGAACCTCAAAGGTGTGTGTCATAAATGGTATTCTTATAAGCGGCGATGGGCTTGCAACCTGTCACGTACGGAATACTAACTACTGTGCAAAATGTGGGCATGTACCAAATGTCATGTTTGGACTTGCCTCTGACTACCCCCTTTAGATATCCTCAAAGATCTAAGTAACTAAAGATCTGAGGAGATATCTACCGAGCCCGGGGATTACAGTCGTCATCATATTTATTTTTTATTTATTTTATTTTTTATAGACTAGCTTCCGCCCACGTGGTACCTTGAAAAACAAAAACAAATCTATCCCGCGGGAACCGTACATTTTTCCGGGATAAAAAGTAGCCTATGTGCTAATCCAGACTATAATTTTTATCTGTGCCAAATTTCATCCAGATCGGTACAGCCGTTTCAGCGTGAAAGATTAACAAAAATAGTACATCCATACATTCTTACATGATGTAAGGATGTCTGTTTGCTACATCCATACCTTCTTACAATCTTTCACGTTTATAATATTAGTAGGATAATAATTGACCGGCCGCACAGCCCAGTTGGTAGTAGCTCTGCCTTCTGCGCTGTAGGCTGTGGGTTCGATCCCCACCCAGGACTAACATTTGTGTGATGAACACAGATGTTTGTTTTGTGTCTGGGTGTTATTAGTATTCTACCTATGTATGTATTTACAAAAAAGTTTATGGTTAATTAGCTATCTGGTTCCCCATAGTACAAGCATTGCTTGGACTATGGAAATGTTTACCAAAATGGGTTTTAGTCGAAATTAAATAAAAGTATTGAACTACTACATAATTTATTTTATAAATATTTAGTGAATATATATACATAAATACGATATAACATTACTACATATTATAACGATACTACTATAATAATAATTAGAAACATAAAGCTACATCAGTACCTAATGCTATTACATATTATATACAAAGGAGGTCATTCATTTTGGTCCTAATAGCCAAAATGGCGGCCAACAAAAAAAAGGTGTGGCCGCGTTTGGGAAGTCAGTATGAGTACATTTCATTAGGGCACCAAGTCTCTACAACCATTCCTTCAGTTGATTTTTTAAAATAGTTTTTTTAATCAAGTGAATTATTATAATGAACATGGTAATTACAATAATGACCATGTTCACGGTCAGAAGAATAAAACCGAAATTGACCAACTAATCAGATTTCTTAACCTTAAAAAAATTAACTGAATTTGTTATAGATTTAGTGCGCTAATGAAAAGCACTCAGACCGCCTTCTTAAACATGGCTCCACCTTTTTTTTAATTGAGCCCATCTATGTATGAAACCTGAATGACCTCCTTTACGCTTAATTTAATTACATACATGTATCTGACTGAATAACAATTATTATATGCACAATTTAATATACAAAATGCATTTACAACATACATAAAGTCGGCTTTATGTAGTCAGCTGAGATTACACAATAATATATAATATACTTTCAGTCAGTCAGTCAGTCAGTCAATCAATCATTTAATCAGTTAGTCAGTCAGTCAGTCATTCACTCACTCATAATTAGATGATAAATAAATTTGCTACAATTCAAGTGTTATCATGAGCATACCGAAACATCGGTCAGTCAGTCAGTCAGTCAGTCAGTCAGTCAGTGAGTCAGTCGGTCAGTTAATCAGTCAGTCAGTCATTCATAGTTAAATGATAAATGAATGTGCTATTCAAGTGTTATCTTGAGCATACCGAAAACTTCAGTCAGTCAGTCAATCAGTCAATCAGTCAATCAGTCAATCAGTCAATCAGTCAGTCACTCAGTCAGTCAATCTGTGTTCTACAATTCAAGTGTTATCTTGAGCATTCCGAAACATCAGTCAGTCACTCACTCAGTCACAGATGATAAATAAATGTGCTACAATACGTGTTATCTCGAGTACAATGATCACTGATCAGCACAGGTACATTCAGGTGGTACCCTGGGTGCGGTCGGTATACCTATCGGCGAGGTGCAGCAGCTCGAAGCACACCTCGGCCAGGATGAGCGTGATGATCATCCACTCCAGCCGCAGGTGGTGCCGGTCTGCCGCCCATGTGGAGAGCAGTTCCAGGAGTTCCACGCAGTGTGAGAGCCGCTCTGTTAATACCTACCATCAAAAGTAAAAAAATAAAAGTTAAATAGTTTATTCAATAAAATTTCAGGGATCATTTTAAATCGTCTTACATACTAGGTGAGTCTAGGTGCCAATTCCAGTCCTATCCCCAGTCCGTCCGAGACAAGACTGACAAGAGAAGACAAGAAACTCGCTGGGCTAAGTTAACAATATTAGTATGAAAAGTATAACAAATATTGAGAGCGCTCGAACTGTAGTGGTAGCATCTCTGTCCCAAGATCCGAAGGTTGTGAGTTCAAACCTGGTCGTACATCAATTTTTTATTGATAATATTCACCCGTGTCCTCCTGGGTATGGTGAAGTAGGCGACGGTGGCAGAGTACAACCTCTCTAGTTGTTCCTCCTCCCAGTAGAAGTCAGGAGTGTCCAGCAGGTCTGACTCTACAGTCAGCCGGTGTCGGAGGGAAAACAACTCGCCCAGCTTCCTCACCACCTGGGAACAGTGTTTTTCAACACCAATGAGTAAATAAATGATTGATTCAGGCGTGACTGCAGAAATCCATTACAAATACTGAATACATTCTTATTGAGTCTTATTAATATTAAGGCCCAGCATTTTGAAAATTGCAAGTATTGCAACCCTAATCATTCTATTACCGCTTAATAGATTACATTGAAATTGAACTACACGATACTCAAGGATATAAGTGATAAATCAACCGGAGCTAAAACACGAATTAGTTAGAAAACCTTGGTTAAAAATCATGTCAAAAACACCTCTGAAAATTCAGAAATTCCCTAATTTATCCAGAACAGTAAGGTATTTTGAATTTCTATTTCACATGAATATAAATCAGTTAGTTTGAAACAAATCAACCCAGCCCTTTTTTTGAAATAAGCTATTTACTTGAACATATTTATGTTTTTTATAAATTGTCGCTTTCATTATCTATTTCAGAGCAGCCATATTATCATGCCGCACTCTACTTACTCGTCATTTGGGTATTTCGCTTCGTGCTATGTCTGATTCCGCGGAGATCCGCGTTGCTATACGGACCTATGACACTTTTTTTGTAACTTTTACGTAAGGAATAGTGTGACGAGTATTCTGGGCCTTAATAATATTTCTATAAGGCATGTTGTGGGGCTCAGCTTAATTAATAACCGCATTAGATAATGTTTAGCGGGAAAGTACTAGACATTTCCGTCACTTTCAGTATTTACCAATGAGTAAAATCAAAGTCAAAGTCAAAAATGTTTTATTCAGTAATATCACAGGGATCATTTGTCTGAAAGTGGCGTCCGTTACTGAAAAGATGAGGAGTGCTAGATTAGCATGGTATGGACACGTGATGAGGAGGGATGAAAACCATGTCACCAGAAGAGTTATGAGAATGAGTGTGGATGGGTGCGCAAGTAGAGGAAGGCCGAAGAAGAAATGGTTTGATTGTGTGAAAGATGATATGAATGTAAGAGGAGTTGATTCAGAGTTGACGAATGATAGGGGTGAATGGAAGAAGAAAACATGTTGTGCCGACCCCACTTAGCGTGGGATAAGGGCAGGAGAATGATGATGATCACAGGGATCATTTTAAATCGTCTTACATGCTAGGTGAGTCTAGGCGCCAATTCCAGTCCTATCCCCAGTCTGAAGTACTGACAAGAAACTTGCTGGGGCCTAGCGCTTTGGAATGTCAAGAGTTAGAAATATCCTGTGACCTCTGTCTTCTGATCCTGAGCTTGTAGATCCAGCTCTTCAGGTTATATCAAAGTAATATAACTTTGATACTTCATACCATGACCTAAAAAATTAACATGACCACGACTGTAATCCCCAGGCTCGGTAGATATCTCCTCAGATCTTTAATTACTTAGATCTTTGAGGATATCTAAAGAGGGTAGTCAGAGGTACGTCCAAACACGATATTTGGGACATGCCAACATTTTATGTGGTAGTTAGTATTCCATACGTGACGTGGCAAGGTAACCATGACCTGATCAGCCGTTTGAAGATCATCAGCTCTTTAATAGTTGATGAGGGAATCTGACAACCTTCCATTTGTCCTATTGATTCAAAATTTGGTACCGTATTACTTCAATGATATTGAAAGAACATGGTCAAATTTGGATTTGAAATTTTACCATGTACTTTCAATATGGCCGCCACCACAAATAAGCGGGCAATATTAGTGTCGAGGGTTTTTTAAAATTTTTAATTTAATTTAACTTGTTTATGATAGACATGTCTTTCAGAGCACTAGAGGTGTAGTGGTAGCACCCCTGCCTCACGATCCGAAGGTCGTGGGTTCAAACCTGGTCGTGCACCAATGAGTTTTTCCATTCGAAAAATTTATGTGCGCAATGCCAGTGCTCTTAAACGGTGAAGGAAAACATCGTGAGGAAACCGGCATACCCTAGAACCAAAAATTCGAAGGTGTGTGTCATAGGTTAGTATTCTTATAAGCGGCGATGAGCTTGCAACCTGTCACGTATGGAATACTAGCTAGGTACTGTGCAAAATGTGGGCATGTACCAAATGTCATGTTTGGACGTGCCTCTGACTACCCTCATTAGATATCCTCAAAGATCTAACAAACTAAAGATCTCAGAAGGTATCTACCGAGCCTGGGGATTACAGTCGTGATCTTATATATATATTTTTTTTATAGACATGTCTTTCATGAAAATATGGGGCACCAACTTCTTTTTTATCCACATTGGAAGCTCCCTCCCTCTCCATGCAGGAGGTGTGGTACCGCACTGAGGACGCCAGGGACTCCAGCCGCGACTCCCAGGCGCCAAGTCTCGCCGACTGCACCATGGCATGACTGAAACATGACAATACACAAGTATATGTACTTTTAAACTTACGCGATCTGAACACATTATTTATAATACACAAGTATAAATTAAAACTCCTAATAAAAATCCTACTAATATTATAAACGCGAATGTTTGTAAGAATAGAATAGAATAGATTTTTATTCAGACACGGACACATACAGGAAAATTAAAAGTAGATAAAAAAACAAAACAAAGGTAAAACCAAACAAAATTAGAAAAGTAACGCAGAAAGTAAAATAAAAAAAAGATATAAATTGTCTTTCCTGCATGCAAGTCGCGTGGCTGAATAGGACCAATGAAGAATGTATGGATGTATGTTTGTTACTCTTTCACGCTGAAATGGCTGAACGGATCTGGATGAATTTTGGCAGAGAGATAGAATAGAATGAATAGAATAGAAAATTGTTTATTGCCAAAAAAAACACAGAATAAAAGTTTAGACTAAGTACCTACCTATTTAAATAAATAAAAAAACAAAAAATTTAAGGCAAAAAGAGTAAATTCAGCATTTTGCTTGCATTAGTACGGAAGCAGCGCTGTTTTTCAATGTACTCCTCTCGGATAGCTGGTCACCGAGAGATTAAAGAGATCGATTATAGTCTGGAGTAGTTGAGTTTCCAGTCCCAGGATAGATTTATTCTTGTTGTTTCAAGGTACCACGCGGGCGAAGCCGTGAGCGGAAGCTAGTAATACATAGAATTGACAAGTCAGAGGATTCATCAGTTTTGTGGAGAAATGAGCTGATGATCTTCAAACGTCTGAGCAGATTTTCTTGAGTAATATCTAAGAGCATTTTCGATTAAGATAATTGCAAATGAAAACCACTTCATCAAAATCAGTTCATCCGTTCAGGAGCTATGATGCCACAGATAGATAGACAGATACACAGATGCACACTTGACTTACACTCTACTTATAACTCTCTCTGAACTGACTTAGCCGCGAGTTTCCTTACGATGTTTTCCTTCACCGTTTGAGAGCACTGGTATCATCATCATCACCCGCTACTGTGTGCCTTCCGTAGCGGGTAACTATACTAATAGTGTACTAAAATTTTTGTAAAAAATAAATCTATTGATCCAAGACCATATCCGAACCTACGACTCAAGATCGAAGACCACCACTACACCACCAGTGTTTAGGATAGGATATAATTCTAGGATTACCTAAATGTGTATCTCTCTAACGAGTTGTCTCTTTCTGGCACCATAATGAATGACGATTCTTGTAGATAACAGTTCTTTCTGAAACAAAATTAAGTTATATTACTCCCTTTTACTCGACTGCAAAGAAGGGTAATGTTTTATGGGTGTATGTATGCAAGTTTTCCTTTGACTGTCACTGTAGCCCAAATGGCTGCACAGATTTTGATAAATAAGGTGTCGTTGGATTCATCTGGATTACAAGAGTGACATAAGATATATAAAATATCAATAAAACCAATATAGCGGCTGTAAAACATTATTTTCACTTACTTTCAGTAAGGTTTTTTAATTTTAGCACTATTTACTAGGTTAATTCTAAATGGAATACATACTTACGCATTATTTTGATAAACATACGTCATGACTTCTTTTTCCTTCTGCACAACTTCTTTGGGATAACTCTCGATTTCATATCTGTAAATTATTTTATTATTATATTTCGAATAAGTTTCAAAATGGCGCCAGTAAATTAATATGCGGTGTATTTGGAATTTGCCCGCACACAAATTCTCCTTTACTTAAGACTGATCAGGGTATTTATAAATAAACTAGCTGTCCCGCCCGCGACTTCGTTCACTTAAAGTATCTAAACTGAGTTTCAAACACAACGCACAACTCAAAAAATCCCATACTAACTTTGACACCCCATTTTACCCCTTTTTGAAGGTTTATATTGAAAAATCCTGAAACACCATGTCCATTTATTTTGCATTTACAGAACACAAAGTTTCAAACCAATCGCACCGCCCGTTAAAAAGTGCCCTACAAACCTTGCCCCCCCTTTTGACCCCTTTTTGAAGGTTATATTGGAAAATCCTGACACACAAAACAAAGTTTCAGACCAATCGCACCACCCGTGAAAAAGTTCCCATACAAACATTGACCCCACATTTGACCCCTTTTTGAAGGTTATATTGAAAATTCCTGAAATAGGTGTCCATTTATTTTGCATTTACAGTACACAAACAAAGTTTCAGACCAATCGCACCACCCGTTAAACAGTTCCCATACAAACATTGACCCCACATTTGACCCCTTTTTTAAGGTTATATTGAAAAATCCTGAAACACGTGTTCATTCATTTTACATTTACAGTACACAAACAAAGTTTCAAACCAATCGCACTACCCGTTAAAAAGTTCCCATACAAACATTGACCCCACATTTGACCCCTTTTTGATGGTTATATTGAAAAATCCTGAAACACGTATTCATTCATTTTGCATTTACAGTGCACAAACAAAGTTTCATCAAAATCGCTCCACGCGTTCAAAAGTTTCATACTAACGTTTTCACCCTTTTTCACCCCCTTAGAGGTGGAATTTCCAAAAATGCCGCCTTAGTGGGTGGTTTTGTTATAAAAGGAAGCCACGTTCCAAATTTCAGCTTTCTATCTTCAGCGGTTTCGGCTCGGCGATGATCAATCAGTCAGTCAGTCAGTCAGTCAGTCAGTCAGGTTAAGCTCTTATATAGGTATAGATTATAAATTATAAATTTATAAATAGATACCCTGATCATTAAATTAAACACAAATGAAAGTATGTAAATAATTTGTGTAACTCAGAATAAGGGCTACATTATATTATTATTATAGTAGATAGACTCAGTATAATGTAAACGTAGCTGTTCACCTGACATCTGGTTTCAATGAAACACAGCCTATATTCTGCTACTCACCAATTATAATCTGTGCACCTGTAAAAAAACTATAAAAATCCGTTCAGTAGTTACAGCGAATGAAGGGACCATATAGAGAGAAAGATTCCTTTCACCACACTAGTTAAAAAAAAAGACTACATATGTATATAATACAAACGGGCTGATGAAATCCAAGACATTGCTAGCCTCCAGCTCGGTGCAGTTCCAGAAGACCACCGCCCCTTCTCTGAAGAAGATGATCTCACGAGGCTCAGCACCCAGAGAGTAGACCGCACTGGCTACAACCACATCTCCCACTTCATTGGATTTTAGTCTGTGAATAAAATACTTAGTTGAAGATTAAAGTTTAACTAACAACAGACCACTACGATTGATTTGATAATGAAAAATAAATAAATAAATATAGGTGAACAATTCACACATCTCCATCTAGCCCCAAACTAAGCAGAACTTGTACTATGATAACCAGATGGCTGATAGATTAATTATATACTTCTTTTTTTGTAAAGACATACATAGAATACATAATAACACCTAATTTTTGCCCTGGGTGGGGGTGGGGATTGAACCCACAACCTGCAGCGCATGATGAACTTAGGTATTGTAATAAAATAAAAACTATATAGCTATAGCTAACTACGTGATTTAATTTTGTATTAGTGTGATATTGATAGTCAGAATATTTAACCTGTAAGTAGGTACATAAACCATGCTATGATGCTATATTGTGGTGTCGGCTTAACCTTACATTTCTGTACGCTTACTTTCCTGGCTCATACAGTTTCTGCTGCACCAGCGCTTCCTTCAAGCTCTTCAAATTATACGCGTTGGCCGTAGCGAATGCGAAAGTCAAATAATGCCCTTCTTTTTGACTTAAATCTGCCGGCGTTGATTTCTTATGCATTATCTTCTTTTTTAACGGCATTCCAGCATTATCTAGCGCCACCGTTGGATGGATAGAGTCACTAGAGTAATTCCTTACAACTAAAGTACTGGCTAAAGAGAATATATTGTTTTTTGGCGAGAGAAACTTTGATTTCGGCGCGAATGTTTCGGTTAAACAATTCATGGAGAAACATTTTGACTTGGCGCTTCGTATCGCACCAAATGCAATTCTTGATAAATACACAGTCATCTTGAAGCTTATTTATTATTGTATAGGCAGAAATTAAATAATAAACAAATGTTATATTACATAAAAAGTGAGGTTAGCCAAGCAATAATAGTTTTGTTTGACAATTGACATTGACATTTGACACTAGCAATTCCCTGTAATCCTACATTTGACAGTTGACTGAATTTGACTGTTGCTTTGTCCATTTGTTTTGTCATCCGTCTCTTAGTAGTATTGTCAACGTCAATAGTCATAGACATGGATAGTCTGCGCGGTTACTAATATTTTGTGTTACAAAGAGAATGATCACGGATTTTCTGCGGTGTATTTGCCTGACAACTACGACGCGTCGCTCTGGTTTTTATATGTTTTCTCGTGTTATTTTGAGTTTTATTGCGTAATTTTGGTGGTTATTTTGCCAATAAAGCCCAGGTTCTTTACGCGAGTGTAAAGTATGTGAATTAGAGTGAATAGTTCTATTCAAATTCCATCGGAGGAAATCCCGAAAATTTTCAACAAAACAGCCATCTTTTGTTTAAAATTGACTTGACAACTTGACTATGACTCTGTGACGTTGACAATACTTAT
Source organism: Cosmorhoe ocellata (assembly GCA_963675405.1). Taxonomy (NCBI): domain Eukaryota; kingdom Metazoa; phylum Arthropoda; class Insecta; order Lepidoptera; family Geometridae; genus Cosmorhoe; species Cosmorhoe ocellata. The sequence goes on along the minus strand of OY776265.1, from coordinate 8,918,783 downwards.
AAATAAATACACTTGACACTGGCAAAATTGTTCTCTAAGAGACAGATGCCATAATTGAAGAAGAAGAAGAAAACTGTTGTTGAAAAATAGATCATAGTATTCTCCACACGAGATGGCGCTAGTTTCCTTCCATAATGGTCGTTCGTCTTGTCATCTAAACTAATATTATAAAGAGGAAAACTTTGATTGTTTGTTTGTTTGTTTGAAATGAATAGGCTCCGAAACTACTGAACCGATTTAAAAAATTCTTTCACTGTTGGGAAGCTACACTATCAGCGGGTGACATAGGCTATATAATGTTTTCAAAAAAATTAGGGATCCTTACTAAAACTTCAATAATGTAACCCAAGGTGTAAAAAAATTACCTAAAATATTCATTACATCGCGTGCGCTGCGAAAACTATTGAAGATAGAATAAAATAATGTACTACGACTTTGTAGAACACATCATTATTTCCAAAAAGTGTCGCGACAGCATATGTCTAACTATTATGGTTTTGCCACAATAAGAGTTCTTTTATTTTAAAATTGTAATTAAAAGGCCGCTGTTAAAAAACGCTCTTAATTTGTGTCTTAGTATTAATCCTTATCAAAATAAATCACATCATATCCTAGACTGTTTCAATACCTATAAATAACTTTTTGAATTACTCAATTTGGACATTCCATTCGAAAGAAATCACGAAATTAAGAATGTATGTAGGTATTAGAAAAAAGTTGCGTGGTAGCCGCTCACCCTGCTCGGCTAGCTAGACAGCACCATAGTGTACGTACGTACGTACGGGACGGGAGGGGAGTAAATTTCAAATAATAACAAAAAAATCTTTTAAATAAAAATAAAATCATAAATATAATAATACCTATTCAAACTTTCTTTATAATTTTCTTCTTTTAGTAATCTGACGCAAATAGAAGGGTAGGTTATGTGTGTATTATAATTTTGAATTTTGAAATTTTTGTTAAATTTGAGAGCATTGGTGGTGTAGTGGTAGTACTCCTGCCTCACGATCTGAAGGTCGTGGGTTCAAACCTGGTCGTACACCAATGAATTTTTGCATTTGAGAAAATTATGTGCGCAATGCCTGTGTTCTTAAACGGTGAAGGAAAACATCTTAAAGAAACCGGCATATATTAGAACTAAAAATTCGAAGGTGTGTGTCATAGGTTAGTATTCTTAATAAGCGGCGATGGGCTTGCAACCTGTCACGTACGAATACTAAGTACTGTGCAAAATGTGGGCATGTGTCAAATATCATGTTTGGACGTGCCTCTGAGTACCCTCTTTAGATATCCTCAAAGATCTAAGTAACTAGAGATCTGAGGAGATATCTACCGAGCCTGGGTATTACAGTCGTGACCATGTATAGGTAATAAATACCCGTGCGAAGCCGGGGCGGACTGCTAGTAACAAATATTTTTAATATTTAGGTAGGTATAGGTAGGTATTATTAAAGAAAACAATAATTTGAAGTATTACACAGATAATTTAATGGGTAAAGATCAAAAGACTACAATAAAACACTCGAAATTTGAGTATCTCTAAAACTCTTTAACACTACACATTGAGATTACGATAAATTCGTCCCATGATTTCTCTACATCGAACTTTAGTTCTTCACAGCGAAGCTCTAAAGTGTTCATACTCCATACATAAACCATACATAAACAATACAAAAGCCATCTAAATCTAACTAGATAAGGATTATTTTATAAGTAAAACGATTTTCATAGAACCATCTTGATTTACGCAAGGTTTAGCAGTGATAGTTACTAAAGAGGTTTAATTAAACTAGCAAATTGACAGTATGGCGGCTATAGAGACCACAAAAAACGCCATTATAAAAAATAAAATAAAAATAAATAAAAAGCTGACCAGATATTTAATTGGTCATCAATGCTGACTCACATAATGTTATTCAATTAAACACAATATTAATTACTAATTCTATTCATTGACAATAGTCATCAAGTATGCAACAAAGTCTTTCATACACCTTAAAAAGCTAAAACATTGAAAAATTGGAGCCGTTAACATTAGAATAACAAGAACATGTATTTTAAAAGATGAATAAATGCAGGTTATTTGCTAAACTCTTATGAACTTATAGTCAATTTAAGGTGACTGAGCAAATAAATAGGCCTCTAACAGACCTTACGACTAAAGCTATATATTTAAATATTTAATAATAAAGCATTAATATCTATAAAAGCACAACTACTGAGTCTTAAACTTTCAGGCACATTATTTTTAAACTAGCTTTTGTCAGTGACTCCGTCCGCATTGTGATACATTTTTCTCCAACATCTAATAGCAAAAATCGCTTATACTATTACTTTTCTTTAGACACCCCTTTATTTTTGATTAATTTTCATCAATGTACAGACAAACAGGGTTCTTCAGTTATTATAAAGTACCTAGTAAATATTTACAGAAAAATCTGGAAATTTGAAGTGCAAATACACAATAATTTCTTCCAAACAGTTCACAAACGAACACATTGCAACCTGCTCAAACCGCAGATATACAGGGTGGTGATCAGATAAGCTCGGCTTCTACAGGAAGTCTTTTAGTAAAACCGCATTTTGAGCATCCAAGGCTATATACAGGGTGGTACTAGACTACTTCTGAAAACTTCAGGGGGTTAAAATACCAACATAAACAACTTTTTCTAAGAAACCAACACTGTGAGCGCGAAAGAAACAGCTGTTTCATACATTTTAGCCAAGTAGGTATTGAACTTTTGTATGAAACAGCTGTTGTTTCGCGCTCAGTGTTGATTTCTTACAAAAAGTTGTTTAAATTGATGGGTACTTTAACCCCCTGAAGGTTTTGGAAGTAGTGTGGTAACACCCTGTATATATCCATCATAATTCACAGCCCTCCCATCGAAAACATCATCCATTTACCAACTCTAAGGGACATTCGCAAATGTTTCTTTACAACCTTTTATAACCTCTCCCTTTAGAGGCTGCACCTTTTTCAGGTTGAATTTAGAGCCGTTTAGTTCACCTCTTAATTCTTAAGATACCTAATGGTTATCTCCAAGCCACGGGCCTTACCACAAGCTCTTACAAACCATCGTGTTTCAAAAACGTCACATTTCAATATTGAAGTAACACTTCAATACAATTTTAGAGGTCATGGTACGTAATATCAAAGTTATATTGCTTTGATATTGCCTGAAAAGCTTGTGGTAAGGTCCTTAGTCAGTCAGACTTATCAATTCATTTTTATATATTAGATTTTAGTTTAAAACCATGATTTTGCTATAAGATATCATCTAAAAATGATTATGCAAGTTGTATCTATGATTTAGAAGAATATAGACTTTCAAATTGTATAATTATACAGTTATTAATTTATTACAGTTTGCAAAGACTACTGTACCTTTATAATAATTATTCATCATCATTAGAAGGAAAAATCTACTTTACCGAGTGCTACGATTATAATTAGTTACACATGTATAGTTAACCGACGATAAATAGATTTACTTTGAGTACAAGAATGCGTTTAAAATTATTTCGACATGGACTATTTCGACTAGAACTCAGATACCACCGACCTATAGGTATAAACCACTAGCTCAGACCTCTCCTTTTGATTTTATAAGAGCATAGTATATAATATGCGACATAATTTAATTTCTGATCGAAGAATCTATTTGCTCGTCAGGATTCTGTCTTCAAATAATTTACATCTTCTTCCTACCTTTTTCCTACGCTATGTGAGATTGGTACAACACTTTTTTTCTTTCATTTTACATCATTTGCATAAAAATCACCTCGTCTGCGCCCTTCGGATATAGCAGGCAGTGGTCTCAGTTAAGTGGTCGAGCTATATGTACAGCCGTAAACGGAGCTTGATACATATATTTTTCGCCTTATGAGAAAAATATCGATGATACTATTTTTTAAGTTAGTTCGCGGAAAAGAGAATTTTCTGGGCTGGTGTTCATGCCAGTGCTCTTAAACGGTGAAGGAAAACATCGTGAGGAAACCGGCATACCCTAGAACCAAAAATTCGAAGGTATGTGTCATAGCTTAGTATTCTTATAAGCGGCGATGGGCTTGCAACCTGTCACGTACGGAATACTAACTACTGTGCAAAATGTGGGCATGTACCAAATGTAATGTTTGGACTTGCCTCTGACTACCCCCTTTAGATATCCTCAAAGATCTAAGGATCTAAAGATCTGAGGAGATATCCACCGAGCCCGGGGATTACAGTCGTAAACATGTTTTTGTTTTTTTTGTGTGTTCATTCGACGACCACGTTCCCGTCCTTGGCGGTGAAGAGGGTGCACAAAGAGGAGGCGAGCGCGGGCCCGAGGCGGCGCCCGCGCGCGCCCGGGGCCGCGCTGCGGGCCACGCGCGTGGCGCCCAGCCGCGCCGCGCCCTCCGCCGTGCTCACGCTCTGCAACAATACAATACAATACAGTACTATATAGTACAATACTTTCACAAACAGTTTGAAGGAGAAGACCGTTAGAGTTTGTTTAATAAAAGAACAGTCGCGAGTCGTTGCATTTTGTATCATCCGCCATTGACATAAATGTCACTGGACGACTGTTCTTTTATTAAACAAACTCTATAGACTAGTATTCATTGCAAAAATTTAATAGATTGACGGAACATAACTTATTGTGGTTTTTTACGGCCGCCATATATCCATATATACATCGCCGAGCGCTGGTGGTGTAGTGGTAGCACCCCTGCTTCACGATCCGAAGGTCGTGGGTTCAAACCTGGTCGTGCACCGATGAGGTTTTCCATTCGAAAAATTTATGTGCGCAATGCCAGTGCTCTTAAACGGTGAAGGAAAACATCGTGAGGAAACCGGCATACCCGAGAACTAAAAATTCGAAGGTATGTGTCATAGGTTTGTATTCTTATAAGCGGCGATGGGCTGGCAACCTGTCACGTACGGAATACTAACTATTGTGCAAAATGTGGGCACGTACCAAATGTCATGTTTGGACTTGCCTCTGACTACCCTCTTTAGATATCCTCGAAGATCTAAGGATCTAAAGATCTGAGGAGATATCTACCGAGCCTGGGGATTACAGTCGTGATCATATTTATTTTTTATTTTTATATGATTTTTTTAACATTTTGTATAGCTTAAAGAAGCACCGGTGGTGACAGCCACAAACGCCGCTACCCGAAGCTAGAGCGGGTGGCGTGTGGCGCCCCCGGAGTCGACGTGTGCGGCCACACCGGCCACAACCACAAAATGCCGCTACCGGCATATTTCCTGTAGTTTTCATACATTTGCTGACTCGCCGCACACGGTTGCCGCCGGCAACCGTGTGCGGCAACTTGCCGGTTGCGCCGGTGGCTCGTGTGTGGCTATCGCGAGTGGCTCGTGTGTGGCTGTCGCGAGTGGCTCGTGTGTGGCTGTCGCGAGTGGCTCGTGTGTGGCTGTCGCGAGTGGCTCGTGTGTGGCTGTCGCGAGTGGCTCGTGTGTGGCTGTCGCGAGTGGCCCGTGTGCGACGAGCCTACACCGACGAGGGACCGACCTCGGCCAGCAGTCTGGGCGTGGAGAACTCCTCAGTGCCGGTGATGGCGCGCGCAGCCTCCAGGCTGGACTGCGGCAGCACGCTCAGCATCTGCTGCCAGAGGCGGGACAGCCCGTTACCTGGCCATAGCAAAACTATTAACAACAAGAATCAAAACACCAGTCATTGAAAGTAGTCTTATAGTCGCGTTATTGGGTTTTTTTGACATTTTAAATAACCCGTACCCTAGTCTATATCTTTTTTTTTTACAATTCACACAAAGCCGTCTAGCCCCAAACTAAGCAAAGCTTGTACTATGGGAACAAAATCTATACTAATATTATGAAGAGGAAGGTTTTTATATTTTTTTATTTTTGTTTGTAACGAATAAACTCAAAAGCTACTGGTCCGATTTCAAAAATTCTTTCACCGTTAGAATGCTACATTGTCCTTGAGTAACATAGGCTATATTTTTGATATAGGTACCTCGCGAGCAAAGCCGCGAGAGGAATCTAGTAATAAATTAAATAAAAATTTTGTATTTTTGTTTGTAACGAATAAACTCAAAAATTACTGGTCCGATTTAAAAATTTATTTTACTATTAGAATGCTACGTTATCCCTGAGTAACATAGGTTACATTTATTACTAGAAAAATTTAGGGATCCCTACTAAAACTTCAATAATGTAACCCAAGGTGTAATAATAAATGTTTTTTGCGAACAAAGTCGCGGGTAACAGCTAGTATAGCATAAAATAGTAGGATAGGATATGATGATAGGATAGGATAATATATTAGGATAGGATATGATAATAGGATAGTATATGATATGAGGATAGGATCGGCTAGTAGAATAGTCATGATGATAGATGTGGTGTGGGTTACCTTCCGAGTCGACAGCCACACAGTTCCTGTTTTCCCCCTTCATATAGAATGTGGCTTCGTCGTCCACCGCGCGCTTAGACAACCTGCAACACGGTATATGACACGGGGAGCCTGTGGGTTAGACACACTAAGACCTCGCTAGCGACCCTACGCGTCCAATATAATAATATCTTCAGGATGATGTTGGGGCTGCCTCGCTTCTGCAGTGCATCTACTATGTTTTCAGAGTACCAAACAGATGGCTTTGAAGCCGTCATCCGTAAAAAAACAGCTTCCCTGATCCGCAGAGTGCGTGACAGCCACAACAGCATCCTGAAAACCGTAGCGGACAGTATTCTTCGCCGCTGTGGGCGGGCCTGGTGCGCAGAGTGATCCCGGGAAACGCCTTGTTACTCTGGTGATCACTCTGTGAACCAAGCCTGCGCCTATTATTATTTTTAAGTATTAGTGTTTTAAACAATAGTCTAGATAATACTTACTAACCCCTTTTTTTGCATTTATGTTGTTTACTAACCTATATGAACCTATTGTTGTTTGAAATAAAGAGATTTTATTTATTTTATTTATTATATAATTACACATATTATATAACAAAGATGTTACTGAGATCTTTGAATTTGATAAACGTAAAATTAATAATGATAGTAGTAATGATCATCACTATTGGGTGGGTGGTGGTGATGCTTAGTGGTAGATAACACACTTCTTTGTCTTCAGCCTATGATAATTGATGACCACAGTTTTGGTCGTGGTGATTACACTTATGACGTTCACTGTACTTTCAATAATTTTGGTGTGAGGGACGAATTATTATTAGTATTAGACGAGTATTTATCGCGTTTCTCTAGTATCGTTTAGTTCGTTAGTCTACCCGTGACCACGACAGCGTGCAAACCTGTCGAAACGTCGGGAAAATAAACGGTAATTTAAACGCGATAAATACCCGTCTAATACTAATAATAATGTGTTCAGATCGCGTAAGTTTAAAAGTACATATGAGGGACGAATGTGGACAAATATTATCATGAGGGACAAACAAAGACTTTTTAATGGAGAGGGCCGAACATTAGGGACGAATATGGCATAAATCAACTAAACTAATTAAAGACAGATAGACAGACATAAATGAAAATAAATAGTTTTGACTTCAGTATTGCTTGTAGAGTGCACTCTAAAAACATTTTCAAAATATATTCAACTAGCTTCTGTATATATACATTATATACATTATAGATTATAAACGTGAAAGTTTGTAAGAATGTATGGATGTATGTTACTCTTTCACGCTGAAACGGCTGAACGGATCTGGATGAAATTTGGCACAGATATAGATTATAGTCTGGAATAACACATAAGCTACCTTTTATTCCGAAAAAATGTACGGTTCCCGTGGGATAGATTTGTTTTTGTTTTTCAAGGTATCACGCGGGCGAAGCCGTGGGCGGAAGCTAGTAGGATAATAAGTAAGTATTAAAACATTTGAAAATTAAAAATAATTTTTACTATATCTGAGGCGGTACGAAATTCGCCGGGACAGCTAGTATTAGAATAGACTAAATTCATCCTGCGGCTTCGCCCGCGTGCTACCTTATTAAATTATAGCTTATGTGCTATTCCACACTGTAATCTATATCGGTGCCAATTTGATCCAGATCGATTCAGCCGTTTCAGCGTGAAAGAGTAACAAACATACATCCCTACATCCTTACAAACTTTCGCGTTTATAATATTAGTAAGATTATTATTAGTATTAAACAGGTATTTATCGCGTTCTAATTACCTGTCTACCCGTGACCACGACAGCGTGCAAACCTGTCGAAACGTCGGGAAAATAAACGGTAATTAGAACGCGATAAATACCCGTTTAATACTAATAATAATGTGTTCAGATCGCGTAAGTTTAAAAGTATATATTAGTAGGATTACTTGGCCGGTTCTTCGGCAATCGCTCTGGTGAACTGCAAGATGGTGGTGACGAGTTCGTCAGCGTCCTTCACCACCACCGTGTCGATCTCCGCCAGCATCAGGACATCTGAAACAAAGATTATTGACTGAACGAGCGAAGCGAGCGAAAATCTCAAGTAGGGCGATTTAGATTTGTATGTTTATGTATTTTATTAGAGCACTAACTTCCGCGCGCGGGTTTCACGAGGTACCTACATAAAATATAGCCTATGTTACTGAGGGATAATGTAGCATTCTTAGTAAAAGAATTTTTGAAATCGTACCAGTAGTTTTTGAGTTAATTCGCTACAAACAAAAATACAAAACCTTCCGCTTTATAATATTAGTATAGTCGCCCGCAAAGTACCTACATAAAATATAGCCTATCTTCTTGAAAGTTCATTCTACACATTGGTGAAAGAATTATTCAAATCGGTCCAGTAGTTTCGGAGCTTATTCAATGCAAACAAACAAACAATCATATCTTTTGCTCATTATAATATTAGGATAGATAACTAGAGAACTGTTAACCCAATCTCTATGAAACTTGGAAGGTCTAGAGATTCCGCTGTGTAGATTTGCTGAAAAATGTTAAAGTATCGTTATCCATTTTCCGTCATTTCATTTTACTGTAATCCCCAGGTAGATATCTCCTCAGATCTCTAGTTACTTAGATCTTTGAGGATACTTAGAGATCTTAGATCTTAGTCAGAGGCACGTCCAAGCATGATATGATGCCCACATTATGCACAGTAGTTAGTATTCAGTATACCTTGGTGTAACGTACCTGCTATAGTTGCCTCCAATTTGGTCTTTTCCCCTTCATTCCTGTGAAATTAAATAAAATATTATTTATTTTACAGTTAATATAAAAAGTTATTTGCGCAATGCTAGGGCTCTTTAACAGTGGTGAAAAACACCGAAATGAAACCGGCAAACGCTAGAACCATAAATTCGATGGTGTTTAATATAATATTTATTCATAGAAAGGCGCACCAATATAATTATACAATATTAAGACACTATGTTAGGTATTATCCTACTAATATTATAAATGCGAAAGTTTGTTTGGATGTCTGGATGTTTGTTACTCTTTCAAGCTAAAACGGATCTGAATAAATTAGGCACAGATATAGATTATAATCTGGAATAACACATAGGCTACATTTTATCCCGAAAAAAAGGTTTCCTCGGGATAGATTTGTTTTTGTTTTTCAAGGTTTCAGCGGGCGAAGATGCGGGCAGAAGCTAGTATTAGATAACAGCTAGGCTCTGATATATATGTACTCGTTTATATATTCTTACCATTAAAAATATATACATATAATATTATATATTATGTACACCTAATATTATGTGATCAAATAAACTATCGGCCGTGAACGAACACATATGCTTATAAACTTAATATAAACCCCTTCACCGATTAAACACATATGCTTCTCAGCAAATCTACATAGCAGTATCTCTAGACCTTCCAAGTTTCATGCAGATTGGATCAACTGTTCTTAAATTATGCTCTAACTAACATATACACAAACATACAAAGCCAAATCGTCACCTGCCACTGAGATTTTGGCTCGCTTCGTTCGCAATAAGACGTGCAACAATTAAGCTATAGTTAGCACATAACGAGACATGAAACAGATGAGTTATAGTTAGCACATAACGAGACATGAAACATATGAGTTATAGTTAGCACATAACGAGAATTGAAACGGTGAATTACAATTAGCACGTCATAACGAGACATGAAACGGTGAGTTACAATTAGCACGTCATAACGAGACATGAAACAGATGAGTTATAGTTCAGACATAACGAGAGATAAAACCGATGAGTTATAGTTAGCACATAATGAGACATGAACAGATGAGCTATAGTTAGCACATAACGAGACATGAAACAGATGAGTTATAGTTAACACATAACGAGACATGAACAGATGAGCTATAGTTGCCTCAGCAAGCCCCCGGCGTCCAGCACGAGCAGTGTGAGCTGTCCGCCCAGCGCGCGGCGCCGCGCGAGCAGCCCCCGCGCCAGGCTGCGCGCGCGCAGCACGTCCCCGGCCGGCAGGACGTACAGGTAGCGCATGCAGTTCTTGCGCAGCGCCGACAGCTTCACCTGAAACGTACTGCCTGGTCCCACTCCGCTCTTTACACTGCGACGGAAGGTAATGGTATGTATGTATGTTCTGTGTCTGGGTGTGATTATCTACTCTATGTATGTATTTACAAAAAAAATGTATAATTAATTAATCTATCGACCATCTGGTTCCCATAGTACAAGCTTTGCTTAGTTTGGAGCTAGATGGCGGTGTGTGAAATGACCACCAATATTTATTTATTTATCCTTACATCATATCATATTCTACTATACTATCTTACTATTTTATACTATACTAGCTGTCCCGGCAAACTTCGTACCGCTTTTTACATTGCTTAGACAACAGTGAGTGATTATAATTTAATATGAACTTTATTAAATAGTAATAAAGTTCAAATTGACTCTACATTTTATTTAGAAAACGTTTGTATGGGAAATAGAAAAGGGCTATTGTTAGGGTTTTCCCGGCAGTTATTCGAATTTTTCTTACCTTTTAAACCTTTCCTAGACCTCCACGAACATTTCAAGACCAAGATAAGATAAATCCGTTAAGCCGTTCTCGAGTTTTAGCGAGTCTAACGAACAGCAATTCATTTTTATATTATATAGATAGAAGATAGAAGACTAGAGTACGGGTTATTTAAAATGTCAAGAAATGACAAATGAGGGTCGTTGAATTCGTCTGGATCACGAAAGTGACATAGGCTACATAACATTTATTGCAAAAATTAAATAAAAACTGAAATATCCGCGAAACATGACACTAAATTTCACAAATCGAAACTCTTTTGTGGATTTGGCAAAAATTAGTTGATGTTGACTTTATTCCCTCGAAGTTTGGGTTTAAATTGCCGTGTAACGTGTAATATGCTTCTGTAAATTTTTTGATATAATTCTTTGGCAAAACTGACAAGCCACACCCACCAAGACTCTATTTCTGTGGGTCATTTTTAGCTCAAGGAATATTTATTTATTTATTTCAAACATTACATCTATTATTACAGGTAAGACCTAATACAACAGAGTAGACATATTATTCTAAAAAAATACGTTAATCAAAAAACTAAATAATTTAATAAAAAATTTCAATGAGCAAATATTCAAGCAAATATTCCCAAGAAGCTGTGGACTGCTAAGGCTGAAGATACTTCCACGTTTCCATGCGTTCACTGGCATGGATATCACTCACCGTATCGTGGTCCCCGACCAGCTCCCTGGGCATGGTGCGAGAGAAGGCGATCACGCTAGGACACAGCATGGGGGCCTCGACCACCCTCACCCCTAGGGCGGCGGCCTTCGCAGGTAGGCCGCCCAGGTACCACACCGCCAAGAACTGCGGGTGGGCCTCGATGTTCATGTACTGAAAACAACAATAACTTTATATAAATAAAATAATAAATAATGCTGGACAATTCACACAGCATCATCTAGCCCCAAAGTAAGCTACTCAAAGCTTGTGTTATGGGTACTAGATAACTGATTATATATTTAATACATAAATTATATACATAGACGACCTCAGTGGCGCAGCGAGCGATAGTTCGCCTGCGACGCAAGAGGTTGCGGGTTCGATTCCCGCGGAACAAATTTGTGTACGATCTGCAGAAATTTGTTCCGTTGGTCTGGGTGTTTTGTGTGTATTGTAAAAATATGTATCTATGTATAATGTATTAAATATATCAGTTATCTAGTGCCCTTAACACAAGCTTTGAGTAGTACTTTGGGGCTAGATGATGCTGTGTGGATTGTCCAGCATTATTTAAATTTATTTAACCTAGACTCACCTAGTATGTAAGACGATTCAAAATGATCCTTGTGATATTACTGAATAAAGATTATTGACTATTGACTATTGACTATTTATTTTAACAGACACCTTATGAAGAAAAAGAAGAAGAGGAATTACATTCGCCAGTTTGTACGGTTTTAAACGATTTAAAACGCTATTTACCTTCATGCAATCTGCCAGCTTGGTTATCTTAGCGAAGTCTTTATTTTCTCCACCCCCCAAACCTACGCCTTTACCCCAAACACCGTCACGAGCTGACCCTGGAAATTATACAAACACATTTCAATATGAAAAGTTAGTTTAAAAGTTTACCATATTCTTAATAATTACCCCTACTTTTATTACTTACCCCTTTTTCTACTTCTTACCCTACTTTTATTACCAACCCCTTTTATATTCCTTACCCTATTTTTATCATTTTCCCTACTTTTTATTCCTTACACTATTTTTGATTACTTACCCCTATTGTTTGTGCCCGCCGGCCGCGTCAGTTAAGCTGCGGCTTTAGCGATAACACTTTTAACGCCAGGCGCTTACTAGCTTAGACATCTTAGACAAATCGCTTAGCGAAATATTTCGCTCCCGATATTGCAAGAGACAGCAGGCGAGACAATCTCTTCCTAAAGCATTATTAAATTATGTACCTACTAGCTTCTGTGGTACCTTGAAACAAAAACGAATCTATCCCACGGGAACCGTACATTTTTCCGGGATAAAAAGCCTATGTGCTATTCCAGACTATAATCTATATCTGTGCCAAATTTCATCCAGATCCGTTCAGCCGTTTCAGCGTGAACGAGTACCAAACATACATCCAGACATCCTTACATTCTTGTAAACTTTCGCGTTTATAATATTAGTAGGATAAAATGGTATGGGCATATTATGCGGCGGGAGGAAAGCCATGTTACAAAAAGGGTGATGGATTTGAATGTGGATGGATACAAGAGTAGAGGTAGACCCAAGAAAAGATGGATGGACTGTGTGAAAGACGATATGTGTAAGAAGGGAGTGACTACTGAGATGACGGATGATAGGGGAGAGTGGAGGAGGAGAACCTGTTATGCCGACCCCACCTAGGGCAGGAAGATGATGTATATTTAGGATAAATATAATATACTAGTAAGACTTATTCCACAATACTTACAACTTTGCTGTGGTCTGGGGTCCACGAGCCAGTCGACTGGATGAGGCAGACCGGCGAGGTATTCCAGTTCCTTCTCCATTTTACGCGCCTCCAATTTATTATTAACCAACTGAAATTAAACACGGGACTCGATATTTATCGTAATTTAAATGCCTTTAAAATTAAAACTAAAAGCTGTTTTTGACTACAGCAAAAACTAGTGTATTTGTATACATACAGGCTTTACTGTAACAAACTTTCAACCGATTTGGCATACCTGGTAACATTCTTAATTATAAGTCATGTCACAAGAAGGGATGGATTTGAATGTGGATGGATATAAGGGAGGTAGACCTAAGAAAAGATGGATGCCGTATTTATAAAATTTTATAATTGTCAGATTAGGTGAACCCTCCAGATAATCGTCAGATTATGTGTCTTAGGACATATGACGCGCTGAGTATTTCAATGCGGCGATTTCTTTTTGCACATTTTAATAATGGCTGCGTTTTGTGACACATCCAAATCGTTTGAATGAGAGCTTTCTTTTTAGGTTCACCTAACATCCCCTTAGAAAATCTGTCACGCTTGATAAATACTTTTTTTTTTACATTTTTGATAATCTAATAGCCGCTCCCCCACCGATGAAAACATATACATTATGTAACATTTTTTTCTTTTTCATGTAAGCTTTGCAACCCAATAGGTCTTTATATTGCACGAGCAAATCCCCATTAGCATTGTGGGCTCCCCTACTTTAATGAACATACCTCAAATCGAGCTAGCTGGGTGGTTAATTCCAACTGTTTATCAATCATTTTGCCTGAAGTCTCACGTTTTTTAATATCACGCAGTAACTGTCTGGCTCCTATAATATTCATGATCACATTACTAAATCTGATTAAATGTTGATAATAATATAAAATACATCAAGCATATTGACAAATAAAAACGAACTACTAATTATCAAATCTAAGAATATTCATAAGCCGTTGAGGTTTTTTGGGTTAAATAAATGTGTTAAAGCACTTTTTTTAACTACTTATACAATAAAACTTAATATTACGAAAAAAATTAAGGATGGCCCATAATAAAACTCATGGTGACTTAAGTAGTTACCATTCTGTAGGTATGATACTGGCTATGTTGCTTATTAATGATTATTATGATTATTATAATGATTATTATGATTATTATAATGATTATTCTGAAATAAAGCCTATAATTGTTATGATTATGCAGGGGTCGAGATAAAGAGAACCTTACTCAGAAGTAGGTGTTGCCAGGTCATTATCTAAGTACATATATACATAAAATCATGCCTTTTAAACTTACGCGATCTGAACACATTATTATTAGTATTAGACGGGTATTTATCGCGTTTAAATTACCTTATATTTTCCCGACGTTTCGACAGGTTTGCACGCTGTCGTGGTCACGGGTAGACCGTCTACGCGTTCTAATTACCTGTCTACCCGTGACCACGACAGCGTGCAAACCTGTCGAAACGTCGGGAAAATATAAGGTAATTTAAACGCGATAAATACCCGTCTAATACTAATAATAAAATCATGCCTGTTTCCCGACAGGGTAGGCAGAAACCACAGATCTCCACTTGCTATGATCCTTACATACCATATGCTTCACTCACTCTCATTACATTCTTCATACATGGGCGTTGGTTTAGAGTAACCTAGCCTTTCTCTAAAATATCTCTAATTTGCTTGAGGTTCATACACTGAGGTCTTCCCCTTCCAAACTGTCCCATTCACTCTCCTTATGAACCTGTTTCTTCAATCTCCTTTCATTCATCCTTTATACATGCCCAAACCACCTTAGAGTACCCTTCTCAATTTTCATCACTATGTCTTTCACTACACAACATTCTCTTATCACACTGTTCACTCTATCATTCTAAGTTAAACCAAACATACTTCTCAAAGCTCTCATTTTTACTGCATTTATTCTACTCAGATTCTTCTTCTGTGATACCCAACTTTCACTACCATATATTAATATGGGCACTAATATTCCACCAAGTACAGCCAGTCTAAGCCGAAGTACAATAACTAAAACAATAATATAATATTCTATTCTCTACTTAAAACAGAGTCTTACCATTAAACGGAGTTGTCGAAAAGCAAATAAAAACATTGCAGGACGACATCTAGAGAAAAAAATGGTTACTAACTCACATCAATTCTATCTCTGGATTCTTCCCAGACAATACCGACTCTATTATTTTCACCGCCTTTTTTCTTCTTTGGAAATAAATTACCTTGTACATCTGAAACAATATAGGTACGATATTTATATCATTTTCAATATCTTAGAAGAGGTTTTATACATTAGTGGTAATGGTAATTGTTGTTACAAAAGTATTTACTCAATAGGTCTCAGTAGTGCTCGGAACAGTCCTAAGATAATGAAATTTTTCGTAAATGTTGAATATATTATGGTATGCTACAGGTACTCACGAGGGTGCGGAGAGAGTTCACCATCAACATTTTCAGAACGTGCGATGTTTTCGAAGTGTTGGTCACCGCTCGATCTCGTCAGGTCTACCGTTTCTCCAGAGGGTTCAGCGGCTGGAGGAACAAAGGAGAAAGCCATTTTCTCTTAAATCGGACGGGTGCCGTTGTAGCTCTTGCTTTAATTTGGAATAAATTGAAATATGGAGCAGATTTAGAGAGTTTCAACGGTTATTCAAATTTTTCAAATGCAACTTAGAATATTCCTTGCTCGGAGTTTGTAAATGACTTTTCTTAAAGTTTGATTAATTGACAACTTGACATTGATAGCACTAAATAGTGACTTTGACATTTTCAATTCATTTTATGTTCCAGAGAAAACTTGATACTTTAAACATGAAACAATTTGACGAAGGCTGACAAAGGTTTGCCGAGGTTTGTCGTAACACGAACTACTAGCAGCGCCATCTATTATTGAGTAGCGGTTTTAAACTTTTTTCGATAATTTAGCTAGATGACGCTACTACCGCATATTCCAAATTATTAATTTTGTGAAGATGATAAAAAAGATACCTGGCAAAACTCTCTCTATTTTATTGATTTTACGACAGATAGGCAGTAAAATTGATGTGTTCCCAATTAACTACACTTCATTTACTTCATCGTTGTAATCGATAGTTAAACCTAGGTAACAGACACACCTAAGTAATAATTCAAAACAAACATTGGAAGTATGGGTATAATCACGAACCGCGTCTATAAACTGTGTCATGTAGGTAGGTGAGGTATCCATAATTACTTATTAATGAGTCATAAACAGTCCAGCAGTGGACTGCTATAGGCTGATGATGATGATGATGATGATGAGTCATAAACAATATTTTTGTCCGTTCGCCCTACCTTTTACACTAATGTTATGACACATAGTTATTTATATAAACAAGCGAAGGATACGTCCGTTATTTTAAAAAACATTTTTTCACCCTTAATTTTAGAGCTCGTCTTTCAAGCATTTAAAATTAACTAATAATTTACGAGATAAACAAAATTGTTGCGAACAATGACGAAAGTGAGAACAATGACGAAAGTAAGAACAATGACGAAACGGTTGAGTAGATAGTACCTACCTATGACGCTGTCGAGCAGACTGGCAGACAGTGAGACGGCAAACGATCGATTTCACATAAACTTAATAAATCGTTCGAAGCTAACGCGGCCGTAAGTTGTTCCATTGACACGCCTCTAATTTACCACGAAGAATTTTCAGATTGTCTTCTGTAAGATGAACAGCAGAAATAACTGAAAATATTGATAAAATTATTCCTCCCTACTTTGGTACTGGTTTCCGCAAGTGGCTAGGCCCGTAAGTGTAGTATTATGTGTTCGGCCTCTGTGGCGCAGCGGGCGAAGGTCCGCCTGAGACGCAGATGGTTGCGGGTTCGATTCCCGCCGTGGGACAAATGTTTGCATTATTTGCAGATATTTGTCTCAGGTCTGGGTGTTTTCTATGTATAATATGTATGTATTTACAAAAAAAAGTATATCTATGTAGTAGTTTATCAGTCATGTGGTTCCCATAATACAAGCTCTGCTTAGTTTGGGGCTACATGATGCTGTGTGATAGTGGTCCAGCATTACTTATTACTTATTATTATTATTATGTATGATGTGGACCCTTTTTGCGTGTAGGGTGGAGATAGTTTGGGCGATTCTATTGAATTTGATATTACTGAAACCGTTATTTTAAAAAGTGTTTTATCCTTGATTTCAGAGCTCGACTTTCAAGCTGAAGTATGAAGATGGAGCAATCTTATACCCTTAAACGAGCAATCTTGTATATATGTATATATATATTTTCTGAATCTCGGAAACGGCTCCAACGATTTTCATGAAATTTAGTATGTAGGGGTGTTCGGCGGCGATAAATCGATCTAGCTAGGTATCCTTTTTAGAAAACGTCGTTTACCAATAAAAAAACCGAGCAAAGCTCGGTCACCCAGGTACTAAAAGATTAGTTGACAATCAGTTATTTCACGAAGGGTAGAGGTACATTTAAAATTAACTGTTGCAGTAACTTATGTAAAAACTATAATATTGTGAATTATATTACTCGCTTCTGCCCACGGCTTTAGAGCTTTTAAAAAAGAAGCCAAATTATTATTCCCAGATTACAGACTACATTACTTACCTATATTCCAAAGTTCATCCAAATAATGGTTCGATCCAAGTGATTGGGCCTTAGATACCACAAGCCCTTACAAACCATCATGTCAATAGTCAATAGTCAATAGTCAATAATCTTTATTCAGTAATATCACAAGGATCATTTTGAATCGTCTTACATACTAGGTGAGTCTAGGTGCCAATTCCAGTCCTATCCCCAGTACGAGAAGAACTGGCAAGAAACTCGCTGGGCCCTAGCGCTTTTTTTGTATTATGAACCTTGTTAACATTGTTAGGGACACCTAGCAGAGTTGGAGCTGATCCGTCCCAAGCTTTTTTGTCATCTAAGTACTCTGATATTCTATAATAAGCTTTACGAGACAGGTTTTGTTTAATTACATTTTTGAATTTCGCAATCGATAGATCAAGCATGTCGCTTGGGATCTTGTTATAGAAGCGTACACATTGCCCTATAAAGGATTTGCTTACTTTAGTGAGCCTAACCGTGGGAACAGCTAGTTTATTTTTATGTCTGGTATTAACATTATGAAAATCACTATTTTTTTTAAATAAATTAATGTTTTTATGAACATACATCAAGTTTTCATATATATACTGACATGGCATTGTCATAATGTTAATTTCCTTAAACTTATCTCTAAGAGATTCTCTGGGACCCATGTTATAAATTGCACGAACAGCCCTCTTCTGCAACACAAATATGGTGTTAATATCTGCAGCACTCCCCCACAACAAAATACCGTAAGACATAATGCTATGAAAGTAGCTGAAATATACAAGTCTAGCAGTTTCTACGTCGGTGAAATGACGGATCTTTTTAACTGCATATGCTGCAGAGCTATGTCTCTTCGACAATTTATCTATGTGCGGGCCCCATTGAAGCTTATTATCTAGAGTTATGCCCAAGAACACTGTGGTGTCCACAAGATCTATATTTTCGTTATTTATTTTTATATTGGTATTTATCTGCTTAACATTTGGTAGTACAAAACGAACGCATTTCGTTTTCTTTTCATTTAGTAATAAGTTGTTTACATTAAACCATTTTACAATTTTAGAGATTGCATTATTCACATCGTCAAAATTAGTCGTACGCCGCTTTTGTTTAAATAAAAGTGACGTGTCATCAGCAAACAGTACAATCTCCTGATCATCCCTAACAAGTTTTGGTAGATCGTTTATATATATTAAAAACAAAAATGGCCCTAATATTGATCCTTGTGGTACACCCATTGTTACCACTGACCCCGGAGAACGTTTCCCATTTACTTCAACTCGCTGTAGTCTGTCAGTGAGGTAAGATGTTAAAAGATTAAGTGCAACCCCCCTAACACCATAGTGCTGGAGTTTCATGATTAATGTTTCATGGTGCACACAATCAAATGCTTTAGATAGATCACAAAAAATACCTAAGGCATCGTGAGATTCCTCCCAGGTATCGAAAATATGTGATACCAACTCAACACCGGCATCAGTAGTTGAGCGGCCCTTTGTAAATCCGAATTGTTTTTTATCAAGTAAATTATTAATGTTAAAATGTCTTTGTAATTGATTAAGAATAAGTTTTTCAAATATTTTACTAAATGTAGGTAACACTGATATTGGTCGAAAATTACAAGGATCTGAATGACTACCAGATTTGAACAAAGGTGTAATCTTGCTATGTTTCATTAAATTAGGAAAGACACCACTGTCAATACATTTGTTAAATATAAAAGCTAGGTCAGGTGCAATAATTTCAATCAATGGTTTTACAACGCTAACAGAAACGCCCCAGAGGTCAGTGGTCTTTTTAACATTAATCAGTTTAAATGCCTTAATGATGTCGTTATTGTTCACATAATCAAAATGGAATGTTACATCACATTCTGCTAAACTATCTTTTAATATAGATTGCGCGATTACAGGTGAAGAGTTTAAAGATTTTGTAGTAGAGACTGGAATGTCAGTAAAGAATGTTTCAAATGCCTTTGCTACATCATTATCTTGGTTGATTGTTGTATTGTTAATGTTTAAATTGAATACAGTACTATGAGTTTTGACTTTTCCAGTCTCACTATTAATAATTTTCCAAGTAGTTTTGATTTTATCCTGACTGGTTTTAATTTTAGAACTTATATGCTGAGACTTTGCAATTCGACAAACATTCTTAAAAATTTTTGAGTAATTTTTAACTTTAGTTTTAAACTCTTCACTAAAATTATACTGTTTTTCACTGTATAGTTCATACAAAGTGCGCCTGCTTTTATGAATACCTGCTGTTGCCCACTCACAAAATTTAGAACTGCTAGAGACCACAACCGTTTTGGATTTAAAAATTGCATTGAACTTTTGATTAAACTCATTGAAAAAAGTATTATATAAATCATTTGGATTGTCATCATTATATAATAAGAGAGGTAAGGTGGTAGCTAGGTTCAATTTCATTTTTTCCAAACGATTAGTGGTTACAGGTGTATAAGTTATTTTTTTTTGAGTATTTATTTTTACTATTGTTTCTATTGTCACTAGTTGACCAAGATGGTCTGATTGAATATTGCTAATTAATTTTTTCATTATTTCTTTTATATTAGTAAAAATATTATCTATGCAATTGGCTGAAGTAGCCGTTATTCTAGTTGGCTCCATAAATAATGGTTCAAGATTAAATGATTTGAACAAACTAATTATTCTGGTACTTAAAGAGTTTTTCTCTAGTAAGTTTACATTGAAGTCACCGCATACTATGATTTGTTTATTTGATTTTGATATAATATTGTTCAAAATTTCCTCCATATTTCTTTCAAAAATATCAAATGAAGCGGTTGGTGGGCTATAAGTGCTTATAACAATGAACTGCTCCAACTCCACACAGGCTATCTCAATGTGTCTTTCTACAGAGTGGGCTACAATGTCTTTGCGTTCTTTGAACTTAATTTGTCTATTTATTAGAATTAATGATCCGCCTCTTATAGAATTTACTCTGCAGAAAGAACTACCAACTTGGTGATTCTGGAAATTAAACATGAGCTCATGGCTTCTTAGCCAATGTTCTGTTAGGCAGACTATGTCAATGTTGTTTGAGTTCATGTATAAGTCTAACTCTAATTCTTTTTTGCTAAGTCCTTGAATATTTTGATGCACCAAGTTAGTAAACTTAAACTTATTATTTTCATGTTTTAGAAACGTCAACATTGAAGCTTGAAGTAACATTACTTCAATACAATTTTAAATAAATTTAAATAATATTATTCGAAGCTTGTGGCTAGATCAGTCCAAAATTCGTTAACTTCCTTCTTACCTCACACTAGGCCCACTCACTCACAACGACGTGCATTGTTTACCATTCTGAATGTATTTGTCCAAACATTAACCTGTGCTTATATTTTCATCCTTGTATATTTATCCTTGAATGTTTGCTGTCTGTTCCCTCCCCCCCCCCCCTCCCTCCGAGTCCCTCAGTCTGGCATTGTAACTGAGGGAACGTGGTCGTCGCTCCCTCTCAAACGCTTTACCAATATCAAAAATATTTCGCTTATCTTTGCATCGCATGTTATATTTTAACGCGTTTTGTATTCAAAGTTACAAAAATCGTGATTTTTGTGTTGATTAAAACAGTTTTTTAGATATACCTATCTACTTAGGTACGTACTTAAACAATGTAGGTATCAAAAATACTTACAATGAAATAAGCAATAATAAACTCTAAAAAACCGGCGAATCATATCTATATCTTGATATCTCAAGGTTTGCAAGACAATGGACACATTCTGAATAAAAAAAATGGATTGGCGCGAAAAACTTTTCGGCAAAAATCTCGTGCGGTGCGGGGAGAGTGGGCTATTCGAGACCATCGCTACATCGCAAGCGTTAACCGACTGTGTGGAAGACGGGGAGGGTTCCGTGTGCGGTATATACTTCTCATTCGCGAATATAAGTGACGAGAGTGATGATTTCGGTGTGAGACTTGAAGAAGTGTATAGGAAAGTGGAACCTAGACTCAGAGTTGTGGAGGTGGTGCTGTGGGCTCATGTTGGAACTCCTGAGGGTCCAGTGGAGAGGGAAGCAGGGTTCCGTAGGACTCTGACGGGAAAACCATGGTTCGCGGTCCCGTTTTATGATGTTGATACAAAGGTAAACCATACTTTTAAAAGTGGTTGATGGATTTTGACAGTGTCCCCTATTTTTGCCCGACTACGAAGCAAAGAACGATTATGTTACGATTCTCCTTAATATCTAAAGTTTGCTGGTAGAAAACTCTTGTTTTTGAACTTTTGCAATAAATACTAAGTAGGTACTTAGTAAACATAGGGAATCAAGTAACTATCAAGTAAAATTGTATCTTTTTTGCTAAAATTAGAACAATGGGAAAATTGTAACTTTTTACCTATAATAAGAATAACGGAGGTTTCAAGATTTTAAAAATAACTTCTTCGTAAACTTACTGGATATGCATAAATAAAAGTCAAAGTAAAAATAATTTTATGCAATAAAATCACAAGGACCATTTTGAAACGTCCAATGCTAGATGCCAGTTCCAGCCAAGTCCAAGAAATGTGATCACTTGACTGAAGACCCTCCAATCATTTATTTCTCAATCGAAATAAAATAAATCTTAGCTTTGAATTTTTAAATGCTTGTAAAATTCCTCTAATTTGGCTTATAACGCTCAATAACGCTCAATAGACATTTCCTTGATAATTCTGATGCATAATTTTATTCTGATATAATTTGACTTTTTTTTTTTTTTTACTTGTGAATTCGACGTTTGTTTTTGTATTCCTCTTTGACATTTGTTCCTCTTTTATAATTATTAGTGTAATGTTTTATGTAAATGACAAAATATTGTACACCACAATATGGTAGAATACATTGATGCAAAGTTTGACATTGTTACCATCTATATTTTTAACATGTTGTTTTTTTTGTTGTTAAATTATTCGCTCATTTGAGCAGGCTTATAGTCATAGACCTTACTGCCTAGTCTTGCGTAAATTAATTTCTTCCGTTTTCTATAATCTAACTTAATCTAACCTCTTTTTAACATGTATTCATGCAATAAATAAAAAAAAAAATAAAAAAAATAAAAAAAAATCTTCCAATTTAATGTAGGTACTTATAAAGATTTATAGAAATAACGACAGTTCACTGTAGTAAATAGTGACAATGTAGGTACTTACCCATATAAGGTACCTACGCAAAATTGTGAATAGGAAACTCAAGACTGATATTATTACTTATTACTACCTTCCACCCACGGATTCGCTCGCGTGGTACCATGAAAAACAAAAACACTTATCCCACGTGAACCAATCATTTTTCCGGGATAAAAAGTAACCTATGTGTTATTCCAGACCATAATCTATATCCGTGCCAAATTTCATTCAGATCCGTTCAGCCGTTTTAGCGTGAAAGAGTAACAAACATACATCCATCCATCCATCCATACATTCTTACAAACTTTCACGTTTATAATATTAGTAGGACTAGCTTCCACCCACGGATTCGCTCGCGTGGTACCTTGAAAAACAAAAACAAATCTATCCCGCGGGAACCGTAAAAAGTAGCTGTGTTATTCAAAACTATAATATATACATATCTGTGCCAAATTTCATCCAGATTCCTTCAGCCGTTTCAGCGTGAAAGAGTAACATACACATCCATACATCCAAACATTCTTACAAACTTTCGCGTTTATAATATTAGTAGGATTTTTGTCTGTGCTGTCCCACTACAGCGCAAAGAGCGCAAAGGCCCCTCTCTTCTTTCCATATTTTTCTATCGTTGACCGCAGTTGGCCAATCTAACTCGTCCCACTATCTCCGTGTTTGAATAACTCAACAAAATCTTAAATATGCAAACTGCTCAAAAACGCAGCTTAAGAATTTCGAGGGCTTATTCGAGCTGCCCCTTGCCGTGCTCCACGCTCGCTAGGGCTCCGTAATTACAGGAGGGTTGCGTCAATGCCGTGTATCACCCTAAATTGCTTTCCACCCCGCTTTCCCACCCTAAATGCGCATTTGTATAGAAAACAGGTTAAAGCACTACCGGCACAAAGCTACATCAATGACCGGCCTTACAGCTCAGTTGGTAGTAGCTCTGCCTTCTGTGCTGTAGGTTGTGAGTTCGATTCCCACCCAGTACGTCGATTCTGTAAAATTCAAACATCAACTCGCATCTCACATCGCTATTCACTCACTTCGCATAAACGCTTTTTATTTGACACTTTGAATCGGGTTCGAGTGCGAAGCGAGCGTCGAAGTGACTTGGGAATTACCGTATAGAATGCCCTTCTTACGTCATCTCATACTTTATCTGTCAAAATCTCCCCGTCAATTTAGTTCAACTCGCTGACACGCTCGCAAGAGTGGCGCTAGTGTAAATTCGAATTATCAACCGAGTTTTTAGAACGCCAATCAAGAAACTCACAGCGTATTCAGATTCGGAGTTTAGAATGAGGTCTTACAGAATCACACAGCTGAACAAAATTTGTGTACCTAAGGAACACAATGTTTGTTCTTTATCTGGGTGGTAACAATATTAGTATAGATTAAGCTCATTTTTCTTCAGAACACGAAAAAGAACAGTAACACTAACCGAGTCATTGAAAAAACAGTCAGAGTCCATCATAAAAACGTTATCAAGCAAGTCTCAGCGCGGACAACCTGCTTTTGATGTAACTGTGGACTAAGGGCGCTTTTTATATGTACTCAGGAACAGGTGCATTGCTCTCATTAATGTCATTCCCTGACTGCCTGTTGTTTAGCACCGACCGGGGTGTTGAGGACTTTGTACGTTTATTGTTGAGTGATGCTAGGTGGTTTGCAAGTCTGCTGTAGGTAATTAGGATCATAGGTATTTAATTTTTTACAGAAATACGATCACGACTGTAATCCCTAGGCTCAGTAGATATCTCCTCAGACCTTTGAGGATTAAAGGGGGTAGTCAAAGGCACGTCCAAACATGATATGGCACATGCCCACATTTTGCACAGTAGTCAATATTCCGTACGTGTTAGCCCATCGTCGCTTATATAAGAATACTAACCTATGACACACACCTTCGATTTATTTAGGTTTTAGAGCGTACCGGTTTCCTCACAATGTTTTCCTTCACCGTTTAAGAGCACTGGCATTGTGCACATAAATTCAATCAAGAACTAATCATTCGACAATCTCAATTCGTCAATTTAACTTCAAAATTCTAGTGATGTCGAACGAACTGACGAATTGCGAAGAATTTATTGTGTTATTTTGTGTGTAACCTTCGAATGAAAGTTAGTAACAATTCAGTAAATAAGTAAGTTTATTGTAAAAACAATGACAAAGTTACGACCCTGCTACCATCAGATTAGGGGAAACGAACATAAACAAAATATTTGGCTTTGTTATGTGACGACAACTTTGTAAATATACCCGACCGAAGTCATGAAATAAGTTTACCTACAGCAAATTTTTTTGCAATTATGATATTTTGGAAATCAGTAGGTAAGTTAAAATATAGAACCACCATAAATCTCTGAGGCCTTGGGGCTATACCATAAGCTCTAAACTATTATGTTTCAGAAACGTCTCAGTTCAAGCTTGAAGTAACACTACATCAATACAAATTTTATAGGTTGCGGTACGAAATATCTAAGTTATATTACTTTGATATTGCCCAAAGAGCTTGTGGTAAGGCCCCTGATATCAAATATTTGAACTTATTCAAAAAATATTTACTTACCAAGATCGATTATTAACTACTTCGGTCCAAATAGTAAAACTGTTAAACGTATTTTTTATGTGTAGTGTATTAAGATAGATATCTGTAAATAAAGACTTACTAAAGTTATGAATTTATCCCAAAATTCATTTTTTCCATACTTCCAGCCATCTCACCCACCCAACTATATCTTCATTTATGTATCTAGCACATGACGTTGAAAAATGACCACAACTTCGCCCAACCCACTCTTGCAAATGCTATTAATAAACTGACTGGACATAAAACCCTTATCGGTATAGACATAAGGTTGATGTTGTAATGTATGCTATACCCTCTATAGCAAAAAGGGATGCTGACACATCGGCATTGGCGATTCTTCTCAATTTGTTATTTTACCGTTATTAAAAATCCTTAGAGCTCGTCTTTCAAGATAGCATGAGGATGGAGCAATAAAAGATTGGTTGATAGTAAGTTATTTCACGAAGGGTACATTTAAAATTAACTAATATTTTACGACGTAACCAAAATTGTTTGTTGCGTGAACAATGACGAATAGTGAGAATATGACGAAACTGTTGAGTAGAATGAATCGTGCTAAACATAAAACTCTTTAAGTATAGTTTATTTAGATAAAAGTTAGTAGATTTACTCACATATTTTGTAAAGTTTTACGAGACAAAAACGGCTTTTTTCAATTTTTTTTGTAAAACTCTAGCTTCACCGTCGATAAAACATGTAAAACAAACAAAAACTAACGCAGACAGGCAGACAGGTTGATACGTTCTACCGATACGCTATTGTTTGCATTTCACTGTAGCGTGGCTTTGTGACAGTATTGTAATACTTTTGAGCTGTGATTTTGTGTATCAATAAATACAAAATTAAAAATCCCCCGACATCTAAACTTTACCCAAACATGTCATATTTAAAGTCATGATTATTACCTTACCATATTCTTTCAATATCATTGCAGTAATACGGTATCAAATTTCGATTCGATAGGACATAGAGTTAGTCAGATCCCCTCATCAATTATAAAAGAGCTGATGATCTTCAAACGGCTGATCAGATTTTCATGAAACATGGCTAAGAATACTTGGGATAAAATTATCTATGATACAAAAAAAACTAAACGAAAATCGGTTCATCCGATTAGGAGCTACGATGCCACAGACAGATACACAGATACACGGACAGACACGTTAAACTTATAACACTTCTCTTTTTCGCCGGGGGTTAAAAAATATCTGGAACCGTATGCTGAAAACGGCCGATAAGTTATCGGTTGACATTATAATTCATCTATCTATCTATACTATAAAAATGAATCCTTTATTCGTTTTTCACATTACAAAACAATTCAACAAAAGCAGTTATTTTGTTGTGTCCACCATGGATCCGTCAGGGGAATGCCAGCGGCTTTACAAACGTCATTCCAACACTGAGGGGAGAGAGGTAAAAAGTTGCTGTCGCAATGTTTTGCAAATGGAAAAGTTCCACTCACAGATAAAGGTATCTACAGATCAGTGTAATTAACATTACGCCAACTCGTCCTGGATGCTGATAGATTTTTGGGACGTATTGATGTAATATCACCTACCTTACCACTTACAAGGGCGACTTAGATACTGGTGGTGATTCTGTTGTTTCGCGGACTAACTAAAAAAATCTAAAAAAATGCTGAACTAAACACGACCTTATTTTGTTCACATCAAATACTAAATTAGCGTAAACATTTTAAATCTTTTTAAAACTGTTATTCAAAAATGTTACGCTAATTTGGTCTTTATAGTAAGCCTAATAAGATCGTACCTATGGTAGCATTTTTTTACACGCTTTTTATTATTACACGCTTTATATATTAGCTTCACCTGTATGTTTGTATGTTTGTTTGTAACCGACTTCTTTGGGCGCGATTTTGACCCACTTTAAACGGCCAGATTTCGTTCAAACTTTGTAGATTTATCGAGGAACGATGACAATACACTATTTTGATAAAAAAAATCCATTTTATCAATTTGAACAAAAAATTTTTGATCGTAAAGCACTCTCTGATGCTTCGCATCATGAGTCGTGCAATAGTTTAAAATAAAAAAAACACGCTATTATAAATAAACCAAACTAAAAAATATAAAATAAATAATAGTTTAAAAAAACTAAAAAACACGCTTTTTATAGAAACCGAACTAAAAAATAGAAAATAAATTTAAAAAAAAAATATTTTAAAAAAAGCGTGGGGTGCTTTTTAAGATATTATCGAAATGATAATCACTCTACTCATATCTGTCAATAAAATATTTATAACTATTGACACCATGCACCCCACACTTTTTTTTAAATATTTGTTTTTTAATTTATTTTCTATTTTTTAGTTCGGTTTCTATAAAAAGCGTGTTTTTTAGTTTTTTTAAACTATTATTTATTTAAGTTAGTCTGCAAAACCACCGAATTACCACCACTAAGGC
Organism: Cosmorhoe ocellata; assembly: GCA_963675405.1. Classification (NCBI taxonomy): domain Eukaryota; kingdom Metazoa; phylum Arthropoda; class Insecta; order Lepidoptera; family Geometridae; genus Cosmorhoe; species Cosmorhoe ocellata. The sequence goes on along the minus strand of OY776265.1, from coordinate 8,890,626 downwards.
GGGTTACATTAATATGAAAATCCATAAAATCATACAGTGCTGGACCGACCGTACGCACGCGTATATTGCTACGCACTGCGTACGTGACCGTCGGTCGAGCGCGTCCGCATGCGTCCGTCGGTCGGCCGACGCGCTATGGAAACGAATGAACGCGTTCAGTGCTGCACCGATCGTTGGACCGACCGTACGGACCGACGACGGATGTCTGTATCAATTTTTTATCTGGTCAGTTTGTTGGTCAGGAGAGCACTGACGGTCGGTCCGTGCGTATCGTCAGGACCGACCGTGCGCACCGACGATCGGTCGAGCACTGTAACCCGCCTAGACATTTATTGTCACGATCTTGCCGTTTTGTTATTATAATATCTTTCTACTCCTTGTGTATTCTGGTACAAGGGAAATTCTAAAAAAAATTAAGTGAATATTAGAATAGAAAAAACGACAATACTATACTTACCTGCCTACTACACACTATACGCAGATCATTATGATATTGTGCCCCACATTTTACATCCCACTAATACTGTGTCCCAACAAATGACTTTACATAACTTGTCAATTATCTTTTAACAGTTATATCAACACTCTTTGTGCCTCACCTTTTATTTTTGAAGACACCCTGATGCCGTCTATTGAAACTTTACAAAATAGTCATTTTTATTCTAGAATGCCCCATTCATCCCCAACTTCCCTTGCAAACATGGAGCACGGTCGGGCTCGTGTTCAAATATGCAGCAGCCCTACAGCCCTGCGCCTATCAATCGAGGCATTCACAGCGCAAATAGAGCGTAGTGTACTAGCTATTCATACGTTAGCTAGATATAGATGATCGCTATTATAAATTGTATATCGCTATTGTATACTTACCATACCAATTCGTTTTGAAAAGTGATCTACTGTTTGCCCTACCAGCTATATCAATCTTACTTTATTGTTAAAAAAAACATGATCACGACTCATCACGACTGTTACTACCAGGCCCAGTGGACATCTTTTCAGATTTCTAGTTAGGTCTTTGAGGATATCTAAAGAGAGTCAGAGGCACGTCCAAACGTAATATTTGGCCCACATTTTGCACAGTAGTTGGTATTCCGTACGTGACAGGTTGCAAGCCCATCGCCGAATGTTTGTAAGAATGTATGGATGTATGTTTGTTACTCATTCACGCTGAAACGACGGAACGGATCTGGATGAAATTTGGCACAGATATAGATTATAGTCTGGAATAGTGCATGCAACTTTTAATCCTGGAAAAACGTACGGTTCCAGCGGGATAGATTCATTTGTGTTTTTCAAGGTACCACGCGGGCTAAGCCGTGGGCGGAAGCTTAAAATTAAGTTAATAATAACAATTCAAAATTAATAATATCTACCACAAGCACAACACAAGTCGCGAGAGCTTAGGCCCTCTCCACACGGGGGTAACGTCTCGCCGAGGGCCCTCGGCCGCCCACCGCGGGTTCTTCACTTCGCGCCTTCTAAACTCCAGCGATTCTTAAGCCTTTTGAAATGCATTCAACGGTCGTAGACTTGAAACTGCAGCCAGGTTTACACAGTGGCGGTTTACCACTAGGCTGGTAGGAGCATAGGGAGGCAAATTTGAAGGGCGGCAAATTTGGCTAAACACTTTAGTTTGCCTTACAGAAATAAAAAATAAGAAACGTAATATACACGGAGGAAAGAAGTCTCAATAATTTTACAAAATTACAATATTTAAGTATTTAAGTACCTACCATAAAAACTTAGTCTACTTTTAATCTCGAAAAAATGTACTTACTGATCCCTCGGGATGGATTCGTTTTTGTTTTTTAAGGCACTACGCGGGCGATGCCGCGGGCGGTAGCTAGTGTAATCTTATATTGGTGGATTTTTGAGGACGAAATCTCGGGCTAAAGCTAGTTAGTAATGTTACTAAAATAGTGATATGACTATAAACGAAATATTTAAAAAATATTTTTTGTATCTCTTATTCAATTCAATTCAAGTCATCTTTATTCAGTAGAATCACAGGAATCTTTTTGAATCGTCTTACATACTAGGCGAGTCTAGGTGCCAATTCCAGTCCTATCCCCAGTCCGAGGAGAACTGACAAGAAACTAGCTTGGCCTAGCGCTTTTTTTGTATGATACTTGTTAATTTTGTCAGGCACACCTAGCAGAGTTGGAGCTGATTCGTCCCAAGCTTTTTTGTCATCTCAGTATCTGGTATTCTATAATAAGCTTTTCGAGACAGTTTTTCTTTAATTTAGACCTAGGTCGATCACGATCGATTGGGTCATTTTGATTCGATTACAACAAATAAGCGAGTATGTCGATCACGAATCTATATGTGATTCGATCATTTTTAACCCGCCTACTCGTTTGTTTAGGCTAGATTGCAAGGCTTCCGCGCGACCCAATCGATTGTCGATCATCCTAACCTGCGACCTGTTTAGTAATAATCTGTAAGTCAAAGGACCCATGGGTACAACAAATAACATCTGTCTCTTGGATATCACGCATGGGTCGATTGATCGAATCTTTATAACCAGATCACATACCTGATGGGTCATGATCGACCCGGGTCGCACGAAATGATCGATTGACACGGTCTATTTTAATTACATTTTTGAATTTCCCAATCGATAAATCAAGCATGTCGCTTGGGATCTTACAATAAGTAGGTAGAGGTAGGTAGGTACTTGTTCCCCGTGAGCTCATGGCTATCATAAACTTCATTGAGCTCTGAGCTTCCCATCTCCCTAATAAAGTCGGGAAGCGACAGGATTAAGTTCTTTACACATGCAACCGTCACTACCTAAGCGGCATAGCTGTCGTAATGAAATCTGACACAACAGTTTTGTTTAGATTGCATGCTTTTGCTGGAAACCTCGATTTTTTTATCCTTCGAATGTAAAATTTTAAAGTCAAAATCATTTTTTTTTGCAATTTTTGTTATTATTTTATTAATAAAAATCAAAGTACCTAACTGGGTTTTTATTATTATAAGGAACCTGATTTATTTAAATGAAAAACTATTCTTGTAATAATAGGTACTTAATTTATTGAATAATGTCACAAGAGCCCAATGTATTCCCGTTATCCCCATTGACGCTGTCCCCATTATGGGGACAACGGGAAGCCAAGTCTCGTCGTATCTATCTACATACATTAAACCGCGTCCACACTAATGACTGCCGTGTCTCCGTACCGTAACAAACACAAAAACATACATAAAAATAAAAAATAAATAAATATGATCACGACTGTAATCCCCAGGCTCGGTAGATATCTCCTCAGATCTTTAGTTACTTAGATCTTTGAGGATATCTAAAGGGGGTAGTCAGAGGCAAGTCCAAACATGACATTTGGTACATGCCCACATTTTGCACAGTAGTTAGTATTCCGTACGTGACAGGTTGCAAGCCCATCGCCGCTTATAAGAATACTAACCTATGACACATACCTTCGAATTTTTGGTTCTAGGGTATGCCGGTTTCCTCACGATGTTTTCCTTCACCGTTTAAGAGCACTGGCATTGCGCACATAAATTTTCCGAGTGGAAAAACTCATTGGTGCACGACCAGGTTTGAACCCACGACCTTCGGATCGTGAGGCAGGGGTGCTACCACTACACCACCAGCGCGCCAAAAACATACATAACCAGCCAAATATAGATGACGGCCGTTTCCCTGTGAAAAGGCGGTAGTGAGTTAGGGTTGAGTGCGCCGGAATCGAACCCGTTACGGTCTAGTGGCTTCCCTCGCCTCCCTGGGACTTAGAGGGTCATTTTCAAAAAATAATGGGTTTGAATATGGTGGGCATTGCTGACGCAGGGCCTTAATACCTCTCTCCCCCCTCCCCCCTTAACTTGATAGCGTTGGTTGAAGAGAAGACAAACTAGCATTTGACAAAAGTGACACTTTTATTTGGCAATATCTATATTAATAATTTTGTCAAGGGGTACGGTAGACTCGATCGAAACCTTACCTGAGTAATAAAACATAAAAAAATAGGTAAAGATTTCGAGTCGACAACATACATCCGTAAAATTCGGATTGTTGAGTATTTTGTAAAATTCTAATGGTGCTGAGAGACAAACCGCAGTCGCCATATTCGTCACTGACACCGGATGACATCTTGGGTAATAAAAACTCAAAGTAGGTTAGTAGGTACAATCAACAGTGCAACCAACCTCTTTGTTCTACTGCACTACGTAGGTTGGTAGGTAGGTACCTAGGTAATCGCAAACTTGGTAGTATAATATCCGTTATTATTTGTTATGTTAAAGTCTAATGGTGCTCAGAGACACATATTGTGTATTATGATGAGGCTCATTTCACCCGAGCGAAGCCGAGTTTTCATCTAGTTATAAAATAATTAACCTTCCGCCCAAGGCTACGCCCGCGTGGTACCTAAAAAAACAACAAATTTATCCCACGGGAACCGTAAATTTTTCCAGGAACAATAGCCTAGTGCTATTCAAAACTATTGCTTATTACTGAGCCAAATTTCATCCAGATCCGTTTAGTTGTTTCAGCGTGAAAGAGTAACAAAGACCCATACATTCATAGGTACATTACAAACTTTCATGATTATGATATTAATAGGATATCGGAATGAGATGATCAACATTTGTGACGCCATTAGTGACATATTTACTTTACCAAGTCCTAAGTTAGAAATTACAGAAGATAAGTAGGTACCCCTAGTATGAGTTTTGTTTGATAGTTTACGAAAAATATCGAAAATATGTAATCGGCAGTCCCAGCAATGATTTTCAAACCAAGTTTTCACGATTATCGACCTTATTTTAGTTCCTTAATATTTCCGATGGAGGTAAATGTATGAAAGGATACTTTTCGAAAAAAGTTTTCGTAAACTATCAACATTTTCGACCAAATTTCAAATGTTTTTTTGTCATTTTACTCTAGCTTTATATATTAACTTGCGATTTGTCGATATAAAATGACACTTTTGCCGTTCGAAATGTCTGTACCCCTAGTATGAGTTGTTGTCAACAACTCATACTAGGGGTACAGTGTCACTATTGCCGACACAAAAGCAGACTGACATGACAAAATTATGAGGGTTCCTACCTTCCTTTTTGGACTACAGAACCCTAAAAATGTCCGTAGTAACAAAACAATAGCTATAGAACCAGGCAATCACACTAAAAGCCCTGTCCTTACAAAAGCAACCTTCAATGACACTCTTATTACGGAGGTATAAGGTCGAGAGTTACAGACATGGTTCTATGGTGTCCCTATTCCCTAGATGATGGGAGTTATTAGCCATTCTTATGGTAATGCGCCAGTGGTGTTTTGAAAATGAAAATACACGTATTTTTTGTACCTACATGTCCTAAATAAAAATAAATAAATAAATATGATCACGACTGTAATCCCCGGGCTCGGTAGATATCTCCTCAGATCTTTAGTTACTTAGATCTTTGAGGATATCTAAAGGGGGTAGTCAGAGGCCGGAGGTAGTCAGGTGTCCTAAATAACATTAAATGTTATAATTCTAGGTAGATCTGGGACTTTACCACAAGCTCTTCGGGCAATATCAAAGTAATTTAACTTTTTATTTCGTAGTGGTATTACTTCAAGCTTGAAAATTTAACGCTTGATGGTTTGTAAGAGTGACCCCTAGGGCCCCTGAACTTTTCATATTTTTTTTTTATTTAAGTAAGTAAATCTTTTTTTTGATTGATGTGTGTGAATTATGTCGCAAAATTAGTTCATCATCGAAGTTCAAAGAAAAAAAAACATTAAACTTTTAAGCCATGAATTAAATTGAATTGTTAAATGATAAAATAAATAATTTGAAACCGACAAATCTCTTCATAGTTCGTTATCGCCGGAAGTGAGTTTATTTCAGTTCGTTTGAAGCTAAGCAGACACTGACCTAACTCAATTAGCGACACGTGTTAACACCCCTATTCACAAAGACGGCGGTAGCAGGGTTAAGATTTGATAATCGTATGAATTTACGTTTTAAAAACATGGGCCCCTGGCTATTAAGGGCCTTTATTACACAGCGCTTTATCTGAAAGGTTAAGTTAAAAAAAAAAATACCTAACCTTAAAATTCATGATCAAAAACCATTGCAAAATACGATCAGAAATGATGACTTAACCTCAAAACATTCCAATCTTCCAGAGACGGCTTAGACTGCGATTCACCAACTCTTTAACTGGCTGTTTAAACTTTTTAGACCCTAAACTTTAGTGTCTATAGTTATCATAGGTACCAGACTTAGCCTGTCTTAGAACGAACCCTCCATAATAAGTATTAGTACCTGGACGACCGAGCTTTGCTCGGTTTTATTTAGGGGTAAACGACGTTTCCTAAAAATGAAACCTAGCTAGATCGATTTATTACCCCCGAAACCACCTGCATACTAAATTTCATGAAAATCGTTGGAGCCGTTTCCGAGATCCAGATTATATATATATATATAACTAGCTGTCCCGCCCGCGACTTCGTTCACTTAAAGTAGGTATCTAACTAAACTGAGTTTCAAACAAATCAATCACACTAATACAATTTTACTCTTTTTAGAGGGCTATTTTGAAATATCCAGGAATACGTTTCCATTTATTTTGCATTTAAAGTATCCAAACCAAAATTAAGATCAATCGCACCACCCTTCAAAAAGTACCCATAGAAACATTGACCCCACATTTGACCCCGTTTGAAGGTTATATTGAAAAATCCTGAAACACGTGTCCATTCATTTTATATTTACAGTACACAAAGATTCAGGCCAATCGCACCACCCGTTAAAAAAAATCCCATACAAACATTGACCCCTTTTTTAGAGTTATATTGAAAAATCCTAAAACACGAAATTAAGTTTAGACCATACGCACCACCCGTTGAAAAGTTCCCATACAAACATTGACCCTCCATTTGACCCCTATTTTTAAAGGTTTCATTGAAAAATCCTGAAACACGAAACAAAGTTTCAGACCAATCGCAACAGGTTAAAAAGATCCCATACAAACATTGACCCCACATTTGACCCCTTTTTCAAGGTTATATTAAAATATCCTGAAACACGTGTCCGTTCATTTTGTATTTACAGTACACAAACAAAGTTTCAGACCAATCGCACCACCCGTTAAAAAGTTCACATACAAACATTGACCCCACATTTGACCCCTTTTTGAAGGTCATTTTGAAAAATCCTGAAACACGTGTCCATATATTTTGCATTTACAGTACACAAACAAAGTTTCAAGGCAATCGCACCACCCGTTAAAAAGTTCCCATACAAACATTGACCCCACATTTGACCCCTTTTTGAAGGTTATATTGAAAAATCCTGAAACACGTGTTCATTCATATTGCATGTACAGTTCACAAACAAAGTTTCATGAAAATCGCTCCACGCGTTAAAAAGTTTCATACAAACGTTTTCACCCTTTTTCACCCCCTTAGAGGTGGAATTTCCAAAAATCCCGCCTTAGTGGGTGGTTTTGTTATAATTACCTTCCAAATTTCAGCTTCCTAGCTTCAGCGGTTTCGGCTCGGCGATGATGAATCAGTCAGTCAGTCAGTCAGTCAGTCATTCATTCATTCAGTCAGTCAGGTTAAGCTCTTATATAGGTATAGATATACATATATACAACAATTGCTCGTTTAAAGGTATTAGATAATGCAAAGAAGATATAGGTAGGTACTTTGAAGAACTAACTTAATTCTCAAGTGACTAATAAATGCTATCTGAAGAAGTTTTAACACTAGATACACAAATATATTTTTTTAATACGGTCTGTTTAAGTTTTTTCTTTTCCCTATCAACCAATGGTGCAAACGTAACTAACCAGCTACGTCTCCACAAGGTGCAAACGTAACCACGGGCCACATTCGCGTGAAAGTTGCTCTTATTCAACATTAATCTTCATAAATAAGTTTTAAACATAAACCCGCGGTTTTATGGTGAACTCCAACGAAACCTGAAACGAGGAGTAGGTATTCCACTCACGTACATACCAACCACGTGACCGTCATACAGACAGATCGAATTAGATATATTTATTACTAGGAACTCCCTGTGACTTTGTTCGCGAAATCTCAACCATTGATGGGTGACATTATTTTATGTCATCTATTACTTGTTTTAAGGGCGTATTCACAAATATCAATGTTTTTTTAGGTACCATTTTAATGAACTTGGAATCACAATTGTAAAGACGTTATGTTATAAAATTAAAGTTAGTATATTCATCTCTAAAGGTAGCGAATAAAAACTGGGTATTCCGATACAAAAATTTCATATAAATACGTTTTTATCATCGAAAGATGCGCTAAAAATTTCGAAAAATGTGGTCTGGTTCGTTACAAAAATAGCATAATCCGCTGCATATTTTAACGTGGAAATAATAAAAAATGTTATAAATATCTAATCCTCACTTTTTCCGAGCGAAAATTATGCGTTCAATAAGCGAAAAGTATTCGCTTCGTGTGACAACATTAACCTTTAATTACTTAGTTTTAGTTTCTTTAATTTTTTATTGTGCGCCGACCTGGCTGTAAGCCGGACTGGTTGTGTATGGTTCGATAGCTTTTAAAGTTTGGATTTTTACAAATCGTAATGGCGTGATATACTTTGAAGACTCACCGTAGCAATTCCACAGCCAGAGCAGGTCCCGGGACGTAATAACACTGCTAAAGACTCACAGGCACTAGTATTATCGAATTTAGGTAGTTTGCACAACATTAGACAGAGTTTTGTATTTATTTTCAATAAAAGGTTCGAGAGCTGCGCGCGTATTTTCTCGAAGTTGCAGGACAGTGGCGCTTACGCCGGATTGACGGCAGCGCCCGGAAACTCCCGACCGTGTATTTATTGGTCGGGCGGTAGGCAAGCTCATTTTGGCGGGAATGTAGCGGTCTTCAAATCAGCCATTCAAATATAAACCCAACATTTCCCCCCACTGAAATCCGCTTCGGATTTCCCAGTTACAATACCAGGACAAGTGGAACTTGAAATAGTTATTTATAAATATACTTTGAGATCTGAAAGTGTATAGTGTAGTTGAAAATTTTGAGTAGTGGACTGTATAATAATTGAATATATAGTGTAGTGTACATAGTGGACTGTATAAGTTAAAATAAAATACTAAGATATAATAAAGAAGTTCTATGCATATAATATTTGCATAAAACTGTTGAATTTATTGCTTTATTAAACTATTCTGAGTCCTTATCCAACGGAAGAGGACTTACTTTAGAGACCGGACGAGTAAACTCGTGATTATTAGAATTTCGAACGCTAATTACTCGTACGATGCCATCCGGGCCACTGTGCAATTTGGAAACGCGGCCTAGGGGCCATTTTAACGTGGGTGCGTCTGAATTTATGAGCACAAGATCACCGATATTGAGGTTACGACAGTTGGTAAACCACTTTTGACGTTGTTGTAAAGTGTGCAAGTAATCTTGCTTCCACAGTTTCCAAAATTGTTGTGACATTTGTTGGACGTACTGCCAACGGTTTAATCTAGAAGTGGACAAATCTGTTAAATCGTACTCTGGTACTGACAAGAGTTCCCTACCTATGAGGAAGTGAGAAGGAGTCAGAACTTCAAACTCATTAGGATCGCTGGATAAAGCACAGAGGGGCCTTGAATTGAGCACAGCTTCAGCTCGCGAAAAGAGCGTAGAAAGTTCCTCAAACGATAAGACTCTAGAACCTGCTGTACGTTTCAGGTGCGCCTTAGCAGACTTGATTACGGACTCATAAATACCACCGAAATTACTTCCAGTCGGCGGATTGTGCCTCCATTTTACTCCACGAAAAACAAATCCGTTAGACAGATTGTCTGAATTTGTATTGAGAAAGTCTGTTATTTCCTTCAGCTGTTTGCCAGCTGAGACAAAATTAGTACCATTATCAGATATAATGGAGTGGCATAAACCCCTTCTTGCCGTGAAACGGTCGAAACATGCGAGAAAACACTCTGTGCTGAGAGCAGACAAGACTTCTAAGTGTACCGCTCGTGTGGCACAACACACAAAGACGCACAAATAAGATTTGGATACGTGAGCGTTTCTACGAGTTGACTCTTTGGTAGAAAAAGGTCCTCCTATATCTACTCCAACGGTGTGGAAAGCATGGACATCTTGCGAGCGAAATTTAGGCAGATCGCCCATTAGGGGTTGTCGATTTGTGGGAGACGCCCTGAAGCAAGATATACATTTGATTGTACGTGATCGAATGGCGCTACGCGCTGATATTATCCAATATTTTTGGATGATTAAACTTTGAAGGGTACGTGGACCCACGTGCAAATAAATTTTGTGAAAATGATCAATCAAGATGTTAGTGAAGTTAGACTTTTTTGGGAGCAGTAGCGGATGTCTTTTGTCATAGGTTAAATCCGATTGGGAAAGTCGACCCCCCACCCTGAGGAAATAGTGCGAATCTATGAAAGGGTTGAGCTTTCTCAAGGATTGACTGCAATTACCGTCCTTAGTTAGGCTCGCAATATCACTTGAGAAGTGATGCCGCTGAACTGATTTTACTAAAATATCATGAGCCTTTCTGATATCAGTGACAGAGAGCAAACTACGATTACGAACAGCCGATCTGCAATGACGAATGAACTGATAGCATCGAGCTACAACGTTGAGTAACTTGGCGAAACTTGAATATTTTTCGGTGAGACTATAGAGTGGCTCAGCCGAGTCGATCTCGGTACAAACGAGGACAGTCTTAGGACACTTGAGTTCTGGAGGCGTGCAATCGCGAAATTCATTCATGGTCTTTATCGGCCACTGTGACTGGTCTAGGTTGAGCCAGTCAGGCCCGTTGAGCCATTCATGAGTCGCTAGTAGTGCGGATGGCAACGCGCCACGAGAGCATACATCAGCTGGATTAGACACTCCACTAACGTGATACCAGCATCTGTTGGACACACTTTCATTGATCTTGGACACTCGTGTGGACACAAATGTCTTAAGCGTGTGGCTCGGCGTATTGAGCCATGCTAGAACGACGGAAGAATCAGTGAACAACAAAGTCTCGTTGACCTCAAGTCGATTATGCAGAATTGATTGGACATATTTCACAAGTTTTGATAGCAAATGTGCAGCCATGAGTTCCAGTCGAGGAATGGTGACAGTCTTTAATGGTGCTACTTTTGATTTAGCAATGACTAGACTGACCTTAGTCTCACCATCCGCGTTCTTTGACCTAAGGTAAACAACCGCGGCGTAACCAAGAGTGGAGGCGTCACAGAAACCTAATATCTGACAATAGGTATGGCGTACTACCTTGACATGCCGATCGTGTTTTATATTTGACAACAACGGAAGTTCATTGACATATGTCTGCCATTGAGATTCAAGATCTGACGGTAAACGTTGGTCCCAGTCAAGTTGACGAGCCCAAAGTTCTTGCATGAAACACTTGGCATAAAAAACACACGGAGCTACAAAACCCAATGGATCAAACTGTCTACCTATCTGGGACAAGACCGTTCGTTTTGAAACTACTGGGTTGTGCGGTGTGGTAGCAAAAGAAAATGCATCTAAGTTTGGCAACCACTGGAGACCAAGCACCTTGATGGACAAATTTGTTTCATCGTCAAATGCAACCGGTGTTTCGCGATGAGTCTCATCCAAATGCTCGATCACTTGTGGGCAGTTGCTTGACCACTTGCGGAGAATGAAGCCACCAGCCTTCAGCAACTCTATGAGCTCCTTTTGAAGTTCGAGCGCTTCGTCTACAGTAGAAACGGACCACAAAAGATCATCCATGAAGAATGCCGTTTTCAAAATAGGAGCGGCTTTTGGAAATTTGTCCGCTTCGTCGTTCGCTAAAGTGTGCAGCACCTTAATGGCCAAATATGGGCAACTAGCAACGCCGTACGTCAAAGTGTTCAGAGCGTATTTTTGGATCGGTTCATCCGAAGAGTAGCGCCATAGAATATGTTGGAAAGGTCGTTGATCCTGTTCCAAGAGTATCATTCTGAACATTTTGCAAACATCTGCAGAAAGGCATATTTCATGCAGACGAAAGTTGATTAATAGTTTATTAATATCAGCTTGAAGTTTAGGACCCGGTAGTACTAGTGAATTGAGCGACATATTATTCGACGTTTTCCCAGAGGCATCAAATACTACCCTATGAGACGTTGTGGTACTTGATGGTTTGACAATGCAGAAATGCGGGATGATATATTTCGAATCCACGTTCTGGACATCACCAAGACAAGTCATATGACCGAGGTTCTCATATTCACGCATAAACTTATGATATTCAGTTTTTAACTCGGGCTCCCGTTCTAGCTTTGACTCTAAGTTGAGAAGTCGACGAGTTGCCATTTGACTCGAGTCGCCGAGTTCAACGGAGGGTCGACATGGATATTTAACTACATACCTACCCGTGTCATCACGTCGATGATCCTTTGCAAACAAACACTCCGCTAGCTCTTCGTCAGGGCTGAAGCGGAGTACCTCAGACGGTACGTTTTCGACCTCCCAGAAAGAGTGCATTATTTGATCAAGACTCATGGAAAAACCACAAAAAGTACTATCCCTACCAGCGTCAGCAAAGAGTGAGACATCGGCGTGTTGAGATCGACCGAGTTCGGTTTGACCTAGAATGACGTACCCAAATATCGAACTCATCGCCACAGGCAAGCCACGTTCGCGCGGAAGGATTTTTTCACCGTCGTAGATATACGGGAAAAGATCACCTGCTATCAGTAGGTCGATTGGCGCGGGCGTATAGTAGGCCGGGTCGGCCAACACCAGATGTTGGAACTGGACAATAGTCCTATCACATAGAGGCATTGTAGGTAGGTTACCTGCAATGTTGGATACAATTACCGCATCGGTAGATAAAACCGGACTAGCACAGTGTCGCGGCTTAATATTACACGTAGTTAAGCCGAACTCCCGCACTGGATTACCACCTAGACCGATGGGCTCAAAGTTACATTTACGTCGCGACAGCCCTAGACGTTTAGCACAATCTTGAGTAATATAGCTCGACATAGCGCCGCTATCAATTATAGCACGTACGGTTTGGTACTGGCCCCAACAATCTGCGACGTGAATAACCGCGGTACCGAGCAACACTGTCAAATTAGCTGAGCACGTCAATGCCACGGCGGCACTAGAACTCGAATTCGGTACAGAGTCTAAATGCAATGTATGATGATGCTTCTTTTTGCAGATCGTACAAAGTCCCTTGGACGTACAGTCGGCGACAGAATGGTTCCGTAAACAATTTTCGCACAGATTTAATTGTTTGATTTTGTCGCGACGCTGTGCCGGGGTCAGATCGGTGTAGTCACTGCATCGATAAATAGAATGAGCTTTTTTACAATACAAACACTCCATGGATTTATTAGATTTTACAGGAGGGTCCGCATTGACAACAGCAGACGACAGGGTTGGTCGCTGCGAGTTTGAATTATTTGATTTTGAACCAGTAGTAGGCTGGTTGACCTTTGACTGACCTCGAGTGTTCGGTACACTTTTCGTAGCAGTGGAGTTTGTCGTACACTCTGACATCTCGAGAACGCGCACATGTCTTTCGATAAAAGTTATCAGTTCGTCATAATTAGGTAGCTCATCTTGCCCCAACTCACGCTCTAACTCGCGCCTAGTGACCGGGTCAAGGTTACGCAATGCAACATAGAACAATAAAAATCCCGACAAATCTTTGATACCAAGCAGCTGGAGCGCTTTAATGTTTTCTTGAAATGTCTGTAAGAATTCATTAAGTCCAGAGATAGACTCGTTTGCCAAAGGTTTAAAGTTAAACAGTTTGTCGAGATAGGTAGTCGCTAATGCGCGCTTATTTTCATATCGTTTCACCAAAGCGCTCCAAACTATCTGATAGTTATCCGATGTAACCGGCATAGACTTTACAATGACCAGAGCGGACCCGCTAACCGCCGATAACAAATAGTAAAACTTCTCGATATTAGCTATTTGTTTGTTATTGTGAATCAGGCTAGAAAACGTATCACGAAAGGTAGGCCAGTTTTCAAGTTTACTGTCAAAAGGAAACAGTTCCAGTTTAGGTAATCTTGGTTTAACACAGTTGCCGTCCGACTTTGTGTCCGTTCTATTTTGTTTCGTGTCTATGTTCAGATTGTTTGAAACATTGCGAATATAATAATAAATTTGGTCAAAACTCTCAATCTCTTTGTATGAAGGTACATACTCAGGATAAAACTTCCTTTTTAATAGTGTGATATTAAGTATACTTTGTTCGAACTTGTCACGCCAACCTTGCAATTCACTCAAACGGACATTGAATTCGCCTAGCAACTCGGGTTTGTCATGAACACCTAGAGAAACTTGGTACAAAGTTTGCAATCTCATAAAACACATCTCTTTTGTGGCAATATGTGGTTGTACCAACTTATCGTACTCCTCAATTTGCTCAGAGTCAAGTTTAGGAGGCATATTGTCACACGGTAAATAACAATATTACGCACACGGCAAATTTCAATGGCGGCCGGACCGCGTCGGCGTAATTTTACGTAAAGGAATAATGAAATTGAGAATTCGAATTGTTGAGTTATGACTTAAAATAAACGTTGGATTAGGACATAGAACATATAAAAATGATTTTAGAAAAGGTTTGAGACTTGTAACTTGTGTAACTACCGAGATATTAGCAAGTTTGTGAGTGAAAATTATGATACGTACCTACCGGTGTGTGAACCTACCGGCTAGCAAAATAGACGAAATACAATAAGAATTATACCAATAAATACTTGTAAATAGCTAGATTTAGTTGTATTGATATCGTAACTGGATAATCCTGGCTCGGAATGACCAAAATGTATGGTTCGATAGCTTTTAAAGTTTGGATTTTTACAAATCGTAATGGCGTGATATACTTTGAAGACTCACCGTAGCAATTCCACAGCCAGAGCAGGTCCCGGGACGTAATAACACTGCTAAAGACTCACAGGCACTAGTATTATCGAATTTAGGTAGTTTGCACAACATTAGACAGAGTTTTGTATTTATTTTCAATAAAAGGTTCGAGAGCTGCGCGCGTATTTTCTCGAAGTTGCAGGACAGTGGCGCTTACGCCGGATTGACGGCAGCGCCCGGAAACTCCCGACCGTGTATTTATTGGTCGGGCGGTAGGCAAGCTCATTTTGGCGGGAATGTAGCGGTCTTCAAATCAGCCATTCAAATATAAACCCAACAGGTTGGCTGGTAGAAAATGCCCCCTAGGACTTGGACTACCCTTTGTCACACATTTTTTTGTAATTTGTGTACAATAAAATAAAATAAATAAATAAAAACATTTCTTGTCGTCCACAGCGGCGCTTAACTCAAAAGTACAGCATAGCAGTTGGCGTCCCGACCCTGGTGATCCGAGGGAGACCGGTGCGGGATGCCTTGCTTGCAGACCCCCTAGGAGAGCGGTTCCCCTGGCCAGCCCCGCCCCTGCACGAGGTGCTGCGAGGGGTGCAGCTGCAGGGGGACAGGGGGGCGACCGCTTATGAGGATCTGCCTGCTGATGCTTTGAGGGTCTTCTATTTTGCTGCTCATTGGGTAAGTTTGACTAGATGTACGTAACAATCTAGATTTGATCATTGATTTTTATCTACAGTACCCCTAGTATGAGTTTTTGATAGTTAACGAAAACTTTTTTCGAATAGTATCCTTTCATACATTTACCTCCATCGGAAATTTCAAGGAACTAAAATAAAGTCGATATCGTGAAAACTTGATTTAAAAATCATTGCTGGGACTGCCGATTACATAATATTTTCGATATTATCGACCTTATTTTAGTTCCTTAACATTTCCGATGGAGGAAAATGTATGAAAGGATACTATTCGAAAAAAGTTTTCGTAAATCAAAAACTCATACTAGGGGTACTGGTCTATGATCAGATCAGTATTATAAAATCTATAGGTTACCTACATACATTTCATACAGTAGACGATACTTCACTATACTTTACTTCAGGGTTTTTCTTGATTTAATATTGAATCTACTAGAAAATCAAGCAGATGATAAACAGTATCAACTTCAAATATTAACTTATATATATATATATAACTTATTACAATACCTACAACCAGTAAACACACACGACCTTCTAGAACAGTGATTCCCAAAGTGGTCCAGATGGACCCCCAGGGGTCCAAAGGAGACTTGACGGGGGTCTACGTTGGACGTGACAAAAAATGGGGGCTACAATCGTAAGCAGGGGTGCATGAAAATTAATTTGGTTTCGATAGTGAAGAACTAAAATTTAATTATTTTAATTAATATAATACCTAAATTAAACCTTTATTATAATTTGAGAAAAAAATGGTAATTTGGAAATGGTAAAGATTTTTTTTTCGAAATCTGTTAATCGTCGTTGAAAATCAGCCACAACGCAAGTTTTCATAGATAGATAGATCTAATCAGCACTTTTTTTTTTCAAGTTTTAGAAATTGGTAGTAATGTAGATGCAGGGGGTCCATCGGATCCAGCAAAATTTTGAAAGTGTTCTATGAAACAAAAGAGTTTGGGAACCACTGTTCTAGAATATCCATCGCTCCTACGCATCAGGCCATCACCCTAGTTTCATGGAGGTGTTAGTGACATTGGCTAGTAAACATTTTGGAATCAGGGGATGGGAATCGATATTACATGGATTTTTTAAATTTAGTACAAAATGGTTTTGGACTCACTGGAAATAAGCCATTTTGATATGGCCAAAGAACTTGTGGTAATAAGGCCTCAGCTGTGTGCAGTGTGATTCTGTAAGACCTCATTTTAAACTTCGAATCTGAATCCGCTGTGAGTTTCTTGATTGGCATTCTAAAAACTCGGTTGATAGGTAATTCGAATTTACACTAGCGCCACTGTTGCGAGCGTGTCAGCGAGTAGAACTAAATTGACGGGGAGATTTTGACAGATAAAGTATGAGATGACGTTAGAGATAGCATTCTATACGGTAATTCCCAAGTCACTTCGACGCTCGCTTCGCACTCGAACCCGGTTCAAAGTGTCAAATAAAAAGCGTCTTAAGCGAAGTGAGAGTGAATAGCGATGTGAGATGCGAGTTGATGTTTGAGTTTTACAGAATCGACGTACTGTTAGCAGAAAGTACCTACCGTAGTGATGTGGTGGTAGTACTACCCCGAATGAGATCCTAGTTTTTGATCCAAGCACCTTTATATCAAACTTGGTTTTGAATGTTTATTTATAATATTTTATATGGGCCGTAGTTTTTAAGTATTTTCCATCTTGTACACTTACACTAATGTTGCCTGAAATAAAGTTATTATTATTATTATTATTATTATTGCAGTGTCCGCCATGCCGCGCGTTCTCCCCCAGCGTGTGCGCTGCCCTCTCGGCGGTGCGCAAGCGCCGAGCCAAGTACGCCAACACGCAGCTCATACTCGTTTCCAGTGACCGGTAAGATCCCCGAAACTACTAAACAGATTTTCATGAAGTTTTCACAGATTACACAGCATACCTAGTTAAGAAAAGAATTTAGTTTTTGAAGTAAACTTTACGCACGCATGACTTGGGGAGTAAGCTGGTGAATGCGTGATGAGAGGGTTACGAAAAGTGTGATCGGGCGAGGCGAACGGAAGTTGAGAAGGAGATATAAGTTAGTGAAGATAGAAATAGATTGTTACAGTAATTACCTACCTAAGAGAGGTGCGAGCACACATTTTCTTTCTCTCTTTCTCTCATAGCTAGTTACGTTTAAGAAGTTTACTTGAGACGTGTGGTAAGCACATCCGTTTTTTTTATTAAAATCATAATATTTCGGAAAAAACGTATCGTTCTGACGAAGTCAGTGACATATCGACAACAACATAGCCGACTTTTATCATTTATCGAGTGCGGTGACGTTGAATGTCACGGCGTTTTATCGTGTCATGTGACTCGTGTAAAAGCGGCCTAAGTGACTGAAGCTGTTGTATCGAACGAAGTAGTGATAAATACTGACATCATCATAATCGATTAAAAACTTACTGATGAGCGAAAACCGACTCGTCTCAAATCGCAAGAATGATAAATAATTCATAGAATCCAGTTGTTTTGTTCTAGATCGTTATTGTAATTGACAACGTTTTCATTCTGTTGAAATATATAAATAAACAATGCTGGATAATCCACACAGCATCATCTAGCCCCAAAGTAAGCTACAAAAGTAAATTTAAATCGAGATTTAATTATTCAACCATTCATATAATAGACAGGTCTTAAGGTTATGCTAAGGGTGGAATTTCCAAAAATCCCGTTTTAGTGAGTGGTTTTGTTATAAAAGAAAGCCACCTTCCAAATTTCAGCTTTCTAGCTTCAGCGGTTTCGGCTCGGCGATGATGAATCAGTCAGTCAGTCAATCAGTCAGTCAAGTTAAACTCTTATAGGTATAGATTCTTTCAAACCAGTGTGGTGAAAGAATTAAAGTACGCCTCAAAGGCTACCTTACAATTTAAAAACTCCTTTCGTCCACAAATCAATTAATGACAAGACAAATATGACAAACATTATTTACACAACTTAATTAATTATTCTGTCAAAGTTGCCGAAACTACCCCAGCTTACCCTAATAAAATTACATCCCCAAATATAAAATCAGTTTCCCTAAGCAATGCCATTAGAATGCAGCGGGGGTAGCGTCGATCTCACAGGGTTGCGAACGGGTGTTGGCCTACCCTTACTTAATAATAGGCTGGTCTTGCTTACGGGGTTTTTCTTAGGGGTGTGTCTGAATTTTCAAGAAAATCATGAAAATTTTCAATCCCTCTAGCATATTCTATAGTGTTTTTAATCTTTTAGGGGTTTTTCTTAAGGGTGTGTCTGAATTTTCAAGAAAATCATGAAAATTTTCAATACGCCTAGCATACTCTATAGCGGTTGTAAACTTTTAGGGGTTTTTCTTAGGGGTGTGTCTGAATTTTCAAGAAAATCATGAAAATTTTCAATCCCTCTAGCATATTCTATAGTGTTTTTAATCTTTTAGGGGTTTTTCTTAACGGTGTGTCTGAATTTTCAAGAAAATCATGAAAATTTTCAATCCCTCTAGCATATTCTATAGTGTTTTTAATCTTTTAGGGGTTTTTCTTAAGGGTGTGTCTGAATTTTCAAGAAAATCATGAAAATTTTCAATCCCTCTAGCATATTCTATAGTGTTTTTAATCTTTTAGGGGTTTTTCTTAAGGGTGTGTCTGAATTTTCAAGAAAATTATGAAAATTTTCAATCCCTCTAGCATATTCTATAGCGTTTTTAATCTTTTAGGGGTTTTCCTTAGGGGTGTGTCTGAATTTTCAAGAAAAATATGAAAATTTTCAATACCTTGCCTTTAGCATACTATATAGCGGTTTTAAACATTTAACTAGGGGTGTTTCTTTGTCGCTTTAGTTTTTATATTTTTTCTCGGGTTATTTTGAGTTTAATGTGTAATTTTGGTGGTTATTTTTCCAATAAAGCCCGAGTTTTTGAGACGCGTGTGTGAAAAATGTGAATTGAAGTGTTCCTTTCTAAATCCATCGGAGGAAATCACGAGAATTTTGAAAAAATCTTCTTGACTATTTACTTTGTGACACACCACTTCATTTATTTTCAGTCTACTTTCAGTCGCTTACTTCAGTTATTTAGCGAGTAATACAATTCGCAGAGGTAACCCTGGTATTTCTTATCCCTCGGGGTTGTTTTACATATTTCTGCTATTTTTCTTTGCTTGTCTAGACACGTTGGTTATTTATGAAAGCTTGATTTGTTTTGAAAGTTATTCACATATAATTTAACACGTAATAGAGTTAAAGTGAGTGATAAATCGTTAATTAAAATGCCTATATACCTAGAGTAGCACCAAATAAACAAATGTTTGTATTGAATCGATTAATTTATTTAAAATCATAATAGGTAACCATGAAACGAAATAGTAATCTAGTTTAATTTAAAACATCTTGAAAATCTATTGGGCGTGTCTACTGCCTTTTGATCATAAATTTACAATAGATAGGTTCATAATAATGTTTTAGATTACCTACTATATTAGAATGAACACAGCCTTTGTTTCTTTGAACAAAAGTAATGGCGCGCGCCAAAGCACTTTGAAGAGGCTGGCAATTCAATTAATCTCTACTACACCATTGAATGAATGGACCAACCCAGTGGGTACCTACACCACCTACTTGTACCTACCTCTATAGTGTAAACGAGGGAGGAATGCTGAAACAGGAAGAGGTGAAAGCTGCTATAGCTGAGTTGAAAATTTTAATTCTACGCAGTTTATTGTCGAAATTTGTATTATTCTGTTGTATTTTATAACTAAATATTGAAGTCTAAATGCTAAACTTCTGTATCTGCAATCTGTGTAATTATTGTGATCTTTATAGTATATAACATCTAGTTTTTGCCGCGACTTTCAACGTCATTTTATACCTTTAAACGAGCAATTCTTGTATATATTATTATACTCGTATATAAAATCTGAATCTCGGAAACGCCTTCAACGATTTTCATGAAATTTAGTATGCAGAGGGTTTTGGGGGCGATAAATCGATCTTGCTAGGTTTCATTTTTAGAAAACGTCGTTTACCCCAAAAAAACGAGCAAACCTCGGTCATCCAGGTACTAAGTAATATTAAGTAGGTACAATAAGATGCAATTTATTGTTACTATGAAGAAGTTAATTTAAAACTATGTTATACAATATGGTCGGTCTTATCGCTAAAAAGCGATCTCTACCAACCTACGGTGAAGTGTCACTGTGATGGAAAATTACGGGTATTTTAACACCCGTAATTTTCCATCACAGTGACACCTTCAAAGTCCACTCTCGCGTGAACCTTCGTCATTTTAAAAGTGTTTTGCTCCCGAGCTTTTATTCAGAAGACTTTATTTTACAAAATCGGCGGCAATAGGGCATAATCCAAGCGATGGAAAAATGTGTTTGTAGCCAAGGATTTATGGGATTTGTTTCGCCCTTTCCGAATAACTGATGGAATTGTGGAGAGAGGGAAAAAATATGACTTTTAAAGGCATTTTGCAAGAAGCTTATTGTACCTACCCAAGTAACATTTAAGCGCTATTTTAAGAGTTTTAAGAGATGCATAGAAGATCCGTTAAAATCTCTAGGCTATAGACAAGTTCTAAGGTCTAGAGTTATAGCACGCTATAGCCCCAATATACCCCCGGATTGGGCATAACTTTTTACAGGCTTAAGATCTTCAATCGCTATACAATAGAGCTAAAATACGAAACCAAGAGATATATGAGAGCTATAGTAAGGGTACAGTAGTTCTCAGTAACTCTTTGAGCGCTCAAAGGGCGGTATATGAGTAAATATTGGCGCCTATAGCGGTACTACAGGTCTACAAAGGAAATAAAATGGAAATATTACAGCTCCTATTAGATCCTATTTAGACTTTTTTATGCGTTTCCGACTAAATTATTTCCTTAGGTTGCAAAACTTTAAGTAAAAGTATTCATTTTATTTTCGTGCAAATATTCGAAGACCTAACAAAATCGATAGACATTTTGTTTTATAGGTATACGTTTTGAGATTCACAATTTTCGCTTGTCAAAACTGCGCGGTTGTGTTTGTTAGATAACCTTTTTTTTTATATGTCAAGTGTTTAAATTAGTAGTAGGTATTGTTAATGTCACAAAGTCATAGTCAAATTGTCAAGTCAATTTTAAACAAAAGATGACTATACGTCGATTCTGTAAAATTCAAACATCAACTCGCATCTCACATCGCTATTTACTCTCACTTCGCATAAGACGCTTTTTATTTGACACTTTGAAACGGGTTCGAGTGCGAAGCGAGCGTCGAAGTGACTTGGGAATTACCGTACAGAATGCCCTTCTTACGTCACCTCATACTTTATCTGTCAAAATCTCCCCGTCAATTTAGTTCAACTCGCTGACACACTCGCAAGAGTGGCGCTAGTGTAAATTCGAATTATCAACCGAGTTTTTAGAATGTCAAGAAACTCACAGCGGATTCAGATTCGAAGTTTAGAATGAGGTCTTACAGAATCACACAGCTGTTTTCTTAGATAGCTGATACCAAACGAAAAATAACTGCTAATAACATTTATTTTTTTCCAAAATAATTTTTAAATCTATAATCCAACAATAATTGAAATTCTTAAATTAGTAAAGCTAAAATAAAATACCAATGTCTACGTATCAAAATGAATCAAATACCTAACCATTTTCTGGAAGGAAGCGTAGGCCGCCGCCCACCTGATGGACCAACGACATTGTTAAGGTCGTCAGTAGAAGGAGACACCGCAGAATAAAGGGAATAACAAAAAATTAAATAAAAAATAGAATAGAATAGAAATCATTTAAGTATTTTATCATCCGCCCGCAGAATTATAAGGATTTGGTACCTATGGCTTATTTTAGTACTTAACCTTTTGAATGGAGTTTACTTAGTACCTACATTTTCAGCTAAGTTACAATACGAGTAGGTTGGTACAATACCAATTAGGGTAGGTACCTACCTACTTACCTAATTATAGTGAAGTCCCATCAATCTCCAACGATGTATTCCCGTTGTCCCCATTGACGGTGTTACCATTCAAGGGGACAGCGGAACTCAATAAAAGGAGGTAATTAAAATTTATTCCTGTTTGTCCCTATTGAAAGTGACCCTGTTAATTTGGACAGTGGAGCTCAATAAAAATAATTAAAATGTAGGTATTCCTGTTGTCCCTATTGACAGTGTCAACATGGGGACAGCGAAACTAACCTGCTTTCACGGTTCTGAGGAACTAATTAAAATATAAACAGAATTTTGAATTAAATTGTGTAGAATAAATATTTCATTCTCAGCCCGCGATGGGAATATCAAAGCTTTATGGCACATTCATTTTTATGCTAAAATTATGTTCACGGGTAGAGGCCGGCGAGTCGAGTTAGAAAAAGCCGGACTGACACTGTTACAAAATGTCACTGTCACTGTCAAAAAACCAAAAAGTATATATTTTAAACTTACGCGATCTGAACACATTATTATTAGTATTAAACGGGTAATTACATACATACATACATAAAATCACGCCTGTTTCCCGACGGGGTAGGCACAGACCACGGATCTCCACTTGCTACGATCCTGACATACCTTTTTTGCTTCATTCACTCTCATTACATTCTTCATACATGCGCGTCGGTTTAGGGTACTCTGGACCTGGCCTTTCTCTAGTACGTCCCCATTTGATCAAGGTACGTACGCCGAATTATTATCTTATTAGTATTAGTACGGGTAATTATCTCGTTTTATTTACCTATTTTTATCGACGTTTCGACAGGTTTACACACTGTCGTGGTCACGGGATGACAAGGAATGGGTGCGCCATCTGGTAACGAAACCGAGTACCGAAACGTTTATTTATTTATTTATACTTTATTGTACACAAATTACAAA
Organism: Cosmorhoe ocellata; assembly: GCA_963675405.1. Classification (NCBI taxonomy): domain Eukaryota; kingdom Metazoa; phylum Arthropoda; class Insecta; order Lepidoptera; family Geometridae; genus Cosmorhoe; species Cosmorhoe ocellata. Next base: position 8,867,240 of record OY776265.1, on the reverse strand, counting down.
AAATGTGTTACAAAAGGAGGGCTTAATGCCTAGGGGCATTTTCTACCAGCCAACCCATTCGGTTTAAAACCAGGTCGGCGCACAATAACAAATGTAAAACTAAAAACTAAGTAGGTAGTAACTTAATTAAATATTCCACAAATAAACAATAAAATATTATAATAGAGACAATTTCATGCTATACATACATACATAGGTACTAATCATATTATAAATATATAATTATACTTACTTACTTAATACACGTAGGTAGGTACATATCAATAATATAATAAAATATATATCATAAACATACATGTGAATATTTACTGTTACGAACTTTTATAATAAAATAAATAGACTGCTAAGGTACTAGTCGACAAGTAAAGTTTGGTAGGTGATTGAAAGGTATGTATCGGAAAGGAAATCAGTCATTTGGGTATAGTTTCTTTAAAAATAGTTCACGAGTTAATCTTTTAAAAGTATCTTTAGAATCTGCTTTTTTAATATCGTAAGGAAGAGCGTTCCACAACCTAACGGCTTCTACTGAAAAGGAGTTGCCACGAAAGGATGTGCTGTGTTCAGGGGTTTCCAAAAAAAGATTGTCCGATGAACGAAGGTTTCGTTCATGTGTTTCAGATCGGAACAGAAAACGATCTTTAAGATAAGCCGGTGAGGAAGGGTCTTTAAGGGTAGAGAAAAGCATAGAAAGAATTCTCAAATTTCTGCGTTCCCTGATGGGGAGCCATTTGAGTTTGGCACGGAAATTGCTCACACGGTCGAATTTACGAAGACAAAAAATGAAGCGTATGCAGGTATTAAGAAGTCGGTCAAGTTTGTTTAAAAGCTCTTCAGTAAGATCAAGGAAAGCGACATCGGCATAATCAATAATGGGTATGAGAAGTGAGTTAACTAAAGAGGTTTTGGTGGCTATGGGAAGAAAGTTTTTAAGACGGATTATAGAGTGTAGAGAGGCGTAAAATTTGCGAGAGACTTCCTTTATATGTGGAACCCAGCAAAGTTTAGAGTCGAATACTACTCCAAGATTAGTAACGGTAGTTGTAAAAGGAATTTTACAATCGTTAAAATGTAGGTGGGGAAGGACAACAAGAGAATTTAATTTTGTGAGCTGACGAGAGCTGCCAATAATAATGGCTTGGCATTTATCAGGGTTAACTTTAATTCCGAAACGGTTTGACCACAAAAACAGGCGGTGAAGGTCATCATTAAGAGTTTGAATGGCACTGTGAAAGTTTTCAACGGATGCAGAGGAGTATAGCTGGAGATCATCAGCATACATATGATATTGACTATGAATGTGTGGAGAGAGAAAGTTGATGAATAACGAGAAGAGGAGGGGAGATAGAATTCCGCCTTGCGGTACACCGGCTTCAATTTCTTTCCATTCAGAAAACACTTGTCCGTCCCGGGTTTTTTGACGACGACCACTTAGATATGAGGAAAACCAATCAACAACGTCCATAGATAAGTTCAGTTTGGGAAGGATAGCTAAGAGAAGGTCATGGTCAACCGCGTTGAAGGCGTTGCTAAAATCTATGAGCACCAACGCTGTTACATGGGACTTTTCCATATTTGATCGAATGTCCTCAGTAACATTTAGGAGAGCAGATGTTGTGCTATGCCCCTTTCTAAAACCAGATTGAAATGGGTTGAAAAGGTTGTTATCAGATAGGAATTCAGTTAGTTGGGAAAGAACAATTGATTCAATAACTTTAGAAAAAAAAGGCAAAATAGAAATCGGGCGGTATTGTTTGAGAAGAGTAGGGTTGGGGACTTTAGGAAGAGGGATGACATAAGCCTGGCGCCATTGATCTGGGAAATGAGAGGAGGTAAGAGAGTAATTGATTATATGAGTTAATGTAGGAAGTAAGTGTATTGGAATGTAGGAGATCATAACTCGACCTATGTTGTCACAACCAACAGCTTTGGATTTGAGCGAAATAACAGTTTTTTGCACTCTATCGTGGCTAACATGAGAAAAGGAGAAAGGTTCAGTATTAGGAGACTGAGTGTTATATATCTCTGTCAGAGCATTCGATTTAGCGACAGAGCTGAGTTTAGTGTTAACGTTCGTCATACTGTACGGTACGCGTACGCAATACGACTCGATTCGTTGCTCTAACATAACAGCATGTTTTGAGGTATCAGAAGTAACGAGTAACGTAGCGTATTCGATAGTAACTACTAGTAACTACTCGAGAACTAATTGTTATAGTAACGAATACATACGGATGAGCTTTTTTCTTTACTTTTACACTTCTAGTAAATATGAAATTGGCTCAAATTAGTTGTTACGATTTCATTCGTGAATCCACGATGTAAGGGCTTGTACACCAAACTGCGAATCGGTGCGACGCGATTTGATTTCTTGTGACAAAAGATAGGGCTAGATCGCAGATTTTTGCGATGCGATGTTCGCTTCGCAGTTTTGTGTACAAGCCCTAATCCGAACGTGACAAACAAAGATAAAAGTCGGAAGTTACCCCAGAACCGGAAGTATCTCTACCCTAAAAAGGGAGAGTCGAAATAAACTTGCTTTATTTCTCAGCGGTTCAGTTCGTAGAGTAGATAATATCTTTTTACGAGTTAAGGGTGTTTTTTATAAAAACCAACATATTTTTTGTATGCCAGTTGGAAAATTGCTGATGTTTAAATGGATAAGTACTTCGTAACATAAAAATATGTAGCCAAAAAGCTTACAACAAACATGATCACGACTGAAATCCCCAGGCTCGGTACATATCTCCTCAGATCTCTAGTTACTTAAATCTTTGAGGATATCTAAAGAGGATAGTCAGAGACACGTCTGAACATAATATTTTGCACAGTAGTTAGTATACCGTACGTGACAGGTTGCAAAACCATCGCCACTTATAAGAATACTAACATTATGACACTACCTTCGAATTTTTAGTTCTAGGTTAGACCGGTTTCCTCGCGATGTTTTCCTTCACCGTTTAATTACATTGCGTACATAATTATTTCTAATAGAAAAACTCATTAGTGCACGATCAGGTTTGAACCCATGACCTTAAGATCATCATGGATTATACAAAAAAGCGCTAGGGCCTAGCGAGTTTCTTGTCAGTTCTTCTCGGACTGGGGATAGGACTGGAATTGGCACCTAGACTCACCTAGTATGTAAGTCGATTCAAAATGATCCCTAGGATTTAAATGAATAAATATTTGACTATAAAAGGTAAGACAGGGGTGCTTACCGTTACACCAACAGTGGTTTTAAAAAATCATTACACAAAAAAATTTAAGCTAAAATTGGCGATGTCATGCGTCTCGGCGTGAATACAGTGCGTCTACCACGAGTTGTCACATTTAGATCGGCTGACGTTACTACAGTAGTAATAGTACGTTACTATGACTGTCAAAATTGTTACTCATGGTACCAAATTCTAAGCAAATTAATGAAGCGCAAACTACAGTCGTTGTAGTACGCTGTGACGTAGAGGACTATCCGCTATAGGCGCTGTACAAGTTTTCATACAATTTTTTAACTAAAGTCGCTAGCGAGTGTAGATTGTGAAAACTCATGGTAGACCTACAGGGATACCTACTGGCCAACCCCTTCCACAATCGGGAATAGGGATGAATTGGTAATGATCCCGGAGTTTGGGATAACGGTCAGTGACAGCCATCCCAACTATTCGGCAGAAGGGATAGGTAAGTACCTATTTATAAGGTTGGATATTATGGGACCTACGTAAATCTTGGAAGGGATTATTGGGGTATTATTTTAGTTGGTAAACGACGAACTAGGTCGGTACTGTGGTACCTAACTGGAATATCTATTTACGATTTATTCCCGCTGTTCCCATTGATGCTGTCCTCATTATGGGGACCACGGGAAGCCAAAACAAATTCCTTCACGTTCTCCCCATTGACGTAAGCATAGTTATCTACATACATGCAAATTAAACAAATGTAAGATTATTACTTATATAAAGAGTAAGTATAGGTAAATACCCGTTTAATACTAATAATAATGTGTTCAGACGGACGAATCAGCTCCAACTCTGCTAGGTGTCCCTAACAATGTTAACAAGGTTCATAATACAAAAAAAGGCGCTAGGGCCCAGCGAGTTTCTTGCCAGTTCTTCTCGTACTGGGGATAGGACTGGAATTGGCACCTAGACTCACCTAGTATGTAAGACGATTCAAAATGATCCTTGTGATATTACTGAATAAAGATTATTGACTATTGACTATTGACTATTGACTATTGACTATTGCGTAGGTAAGTTTAAAAAAAATGCAGATTACCTACACATTTTTTTACAATTTTTATCGTAAAAACGCGTTTTAAACATTCTTTTCATCGCAAAACATGTTTGTATGAAGCATTGGACGGTATGAATAGAGACACCCTCTACGGTAATGGCATTTTTAGAGTTCCGTAAACTGACTAGAAACCTTTAGAATTAGGTATCCTATAAATATTATAAACGCGAAAGTTTGTAAGAATGTATGTATGTACGTTTGTTACTCTTTCACGCTGAAACGGCTTAACGGATCTGGATGAAATTTGGCACAGATATAGATATAATATAAAAATTGTCTGGAATAGCACATAGGCTTTGGGGAACCGCGAATCATGATAGAGATTGCACTTTTTTTACTAAAGGCTAAACTCGAACGTAGAGAGTTGGTAGGCGAGATTTTAATTTCGTTATTGTTGGATGACGCTGACTGAAAATCATGAAAGGGCGTTGATTACAAAGACGCTTCACTGATCACACCATGCCAACCCTTTATCACACCATGCTCTACAAAATTACATTTCAAGTTTTGCGAAAATGAATACCTAGAGTTATCTTATACCTTTAACGAGCAATTCTTGTAAGTATAGGTAATGTAATATCAGAGTAATTAGATGATAAAAAAGCTCGGGACGAATCAGCTCCAACTCAGCTAGGTGTCCCTAACAATGATAATAAGGATCATAATACAAAAAAAGCGCTAGACCCAACGAGTTTCTTGTCAGTTCTTCTCGGATTGGGGATAGGACTGGAATTGGCACCTAGACTCACCTAGTATGTAAGACGATTCAAAATGATCCCTGTGATATTATTGAATAAAAAAAATTTGACTTTGACTTTGACTTTGACCTTGACTTTGACTTTGACTTTGACTTTGAATACTACATTTGACTAACTACATATATAATCTGAATCTCGAAAACGGCTCCAACGATTTTGATGAAATTTAGTATACAGGGGTTTTCAGGGGCAAGAAATCGATCTAGCTAGGTTTCATTTTCGGAAAACGTCTTTTACTAAAAAAAACGAGCAAAGCTCGGTCATCCAGGTACTATAACATCTTTATGCTAGCTCTCCGCCCACGGCTTCCCCGCGTGATACCTTGACAAATTAAAACAAATCTATCCCACGGGAACCGTACATTTTTCCGGGATGTGTGTAAGAAAAAGTCGCCTATGTGCTATTCCAGACTATAATCTATATCTGTGCCAAATTTCATCCAGATCCGTTCATCCGTTTCAGCGTGAAAGAGTCTAACAAACATCCTACTAATAATTATAAACGCGAAAGTTTGTAAGAATGTATGGATGGATGGATGTATGTCTGTTACTCTTTCACGCTAGAACGGCTGAACAGATCTGAATGAAATTTGGCACAGATATAGATTATGGTCTGGAATAACACATAGGCTACATTTTATCCCGAAAAAATGAACGATTCCCGTGGGATAGCGATGTTTTTGTTTTTCAAGGTATCACGCGGGCGAAGCCGCGGGCGGAAGCTAGTACATCCATATATCCTTACAAACTTTTGCGTTTATAATATTAGTAGTCGATTAAGAATAAAATATACCAACCGACAAACCAGGTTCTTGGTTAAGAAAAATATTTACTAACCGTACAACTAAGTGGACAGCGTGGTTGGTCGGTTGGTAATAGACGGGATTTAGTTCCTTACGAATAAACAGAACTTCAAATAAATAGTTGCCATTTATCCAGGCGTTAAATAAAGTTTACCGGCTGGGGGGTCGCGATAACGCCACAGGGGGGGGTGCTACTATATCGCCCCCTCTCCGGGGGTGGCTTACCATTCCCATTCACCCCAGTTGAATCCGAATTCCGGGTGCAATGAGACGTTTTTACCCGTTTTCAAAGAAGGGTATCCTACACTATGATAATATTAAGGTGCGTTTAGATGGGAGACAGCGAACCATCCAAACTCCATATATATTGGTGGACATTTCACACAACGCCATCTAGCCCCAAACTAAGCAAGGCTTGTACTATATGGGAACCAGATATGTATAGGCTGTAAGGTAGGGCCCAGCGAGTTTTTCGTCAGTTCTTCTCGCACTGGGGATAGGACTGGAATTGGCACCTAGACTCTCACCTAGTGTAAGACGATTCAAAATGATCCCTGGGATTTTATTGAAAGATTTTTTTTTTTATTCCTAGTAGTTAAGTACCTGGATAAACCAGTTTTATTCGGTTTTTTTTAAATGAAACCTAGCTATAGATCGATTTATCGCCCCCGAAATCTCTTGCATACTAAATTTCATGAAAATCGTTGGAGCAGTTTCCGAGATTCCGATTATATAAGTATATTATAAACCTACTCGTATACCTTCAAGAATTGCTCGTTTAAAGGTATAAAATATATAGATAATATATGTACATACCTACTAGATTGTATCCTACTAATTTATATACTTACGTGAAAGTTTGAACGTATGGATATTTGATACTCTTTCACTCTGCACAGAGATATATTAAAGTCTGGAAAAGCACATAGGCATATTTTTTTAGGTTTTTCAAGGTACCACACGGGTGAAGCCGTGGCCGGAAGCTAGTCACTCCATAAATCGTGAATCCACTTAAAGTGTTATGCTGTAAACCCTTACAAATGACTCCCTCCCCATTCCCACTAATTCCTATTCATCGCGCACTATCTGCGGGATCCCGGGATAGGTGACGTCCCGTGACATCCCGGACTCCACACAATCCCGGGATAAGTGCCAAAGTTCGCTCGTAAAAGTGACATCACATTACTTCAGTCGAGCAAACTATTATAATCGTGCTCAAAGCAAATCCACAGTTTATTGGCTATGTTGTTTGCATTGGTAGGTTTGGGTTATACGGGCTTATATTATATTTAGATCGGTCAGTATGGGAAAGTCTGAAACTATAAGACATACCTATGTACGTAGATATGGCCCCTACTCAATAAACATTACAAGTCAACTTTGTAAAAAAGTGATAATATTGTCAAATTTTATGACAAGTGCTGTATCATAAAAATAAAAAATTTTGTTTATTAAACAGCACTTGTCATAAAATTTGACAATATTATCACTTTTTTAAACCTACAAATATGTAGAATTGTTAGAATATTTTACAATTTTGTAAATTTTCCTTCAGTAAATCGTAATTATTTATTAAACGGAAACTTGTAGAATTGTAGCCCCTTACAATTAATTGTATTTAACAATTTGTAATGTTTATTGATTAAGGGCCTGTTCTTACGAAACGTATCATCGATTTTAAAGAATCAAAATCCCGACTGATTCTCATACAACGCAGTGTAAACCGCTGGTCGTAGTTTCTCATAAAATGTGTATCTTCACAGAAGCGAGCAGTCCTACAACCGCACGCTCCAGTCGGTGTCGGCCGCGGGAGCCCTGGCCGTACCCTGGGCCGCCAGCGAAGCCCGACTCGCGCTGCCGGCCGCGCTGGCTGTAGCCGGCATCCCAGCCCTCATTATAACCGACGCGGCGGGCTCCGTACTTGCTTCCGACGGCAGACGGCATCTTACAGCTGACCCTTTGGGCTTTGTAAGTTAACTGTTTAGTACCTGGGTGACCGACTTTGCTCGTTTTTTTTAATGGTAAACGACATTTTCTAAAAATGAAACCTAGCTAGATCGATTTATTGCCCCCGAAACCCTCTGCATACTAAATTTCATGAAAATCGTTGGAGCCGTTTCCGAGATTCAGATTATATATATATATATACATATATACAAGAATTGAAGAAGAGCTCGATTAAAGGTAGGTATAAGATTGTCATAATGCCCACTAAGTTGTCCCCATAATTGTCATCTTTATTAATCCCATAATCGCTCAGCGAAAAGATTAATAAAGATTAAAAAAAAAGTTGTCCCCACCAGAGAACATGACAATTCAAAAAATAAATGGCGTTTTCCCCACCAAAAGATACAAAATGCTGGTGGAGAAAACGCCAAATTTTTGAGATTAGCACTGAGATAGACGCAACTATCTAGGTATATACATAGATTTTAATTTATTTATTTCTCGTGATAACCTTCCTAATTTCTAATTTGTTTGTGTGCTACTGATTTTCCTTTAACTAAATAAATCAAGAACATTAGGTATAGAAGGAAAAGTGGAAGGAAAAAGAGGAAGACGAAGGATATAGACCACTAAAAAGAGGAAGACGAAGGATATAGACCACTGAAAAGAGGAAGACGAAGGATATAGACCACTAAAAAGAGGAAGACGAAGGATATAGACCACTAAAAAAGAGGAAGACGAAGGATATAGACCACTAAAAAGAGGAAGACGAAGGATATAGACCACTAAAAAAGAGGAAGACGAAGGATATAGACCACTAAAAAGAGGAAGACGAAGGATATAGACCACTGAAAAGAGGAAGACGAAGGATATAGACCACTGAAAAAGAGGAAGACGAAGGATATAGACCACTAAAAAGAGGAAGACGAAGGATATAGACCACTAAAAAGAGGAAGACGAAGGATATAGACCACTAAAAAAGAGGAAGACGAAGGATATAGACCACTAAAAAGAGGAAGACGAAGGATATAGACCACTGAAAAGAGGAAGACGAAGGATATAGACCACTAAAAAGAGGAAGACGAAGGATATAGACCACTGAAAAGAGGAAGACGAAGGATATAGACCACTAAAAAAGAGGAAGACGAAGGATATAGACCACTAAAAAGAGGAAGACGAAGGATATAGACCACTGAAAAGAGGAAGACGAAGGATATAGACCACTAAAAAGAGGAAGACGAAGGATATAGACCACTGAAAAGAGGAAGACGAAGGATATAGACCACTGAAAAGAGGAAGACGAAGGATATAGACCACTAAAAAGAGGAAGACGAAGGATATAGACCACTAAAAAGAGGAAGACGAAGGATATAGACCACTAAAAAGAGGAAGACGAAGGATATAGACCACTAAAAAAGAGGAAGACGAAGGATATAGACCACTAAAAAGAGGAAGACGAAGGATATAGACCACTGAAAAGAGGAAGACGAAGGATATAGACCACTAAAAAGAGGAAGACGAAGGATATAGACCACTGAAAAGAGGAAGACGAAGGATATAGACCACTGAAAAGAGGAAGACGAAGGATATAGACCACTAAAAAGAGGAAGACGAAGGATATAGACCACTAAAAAGAGGAAGACGAAGGATATAGACCACTAAAAAGAGGAAGACGAAGGATATAGACCACTATAAAGAGGAAGACGAAGGATATAGACCACTGAAAAGAGGAAGACGAAGGATATAGACCACTGAAAAGAGGAAGACGAAGGATATAGACCACTAAAAAGAGGAAGACGAAGGATATAGACCACTAAAAAGAGGAAGACGAAGGATATAGACCACTAAAAAGAGGAAGACGAAGGATATAGACCAATAAAAAGAGGAAGACGAAGGATATAGACCACTAAAAAAGAGGAAGACGAAGGATATAGACCAATAAAAAGAGGAAGACGAAGGATATAGACCACTAAAAAAGAGGAAGACATGATAACGACTGTAATCCCCAGGCTCGGGGATCCTCGGATCTTTAGTTACTTAGATCTTTGAGGATATCTAAAGAGGGTAGTCAGAGGCAAATCCAAACATGACATTTGGTACATGCCCTCACTTAGTAGGAGAGGTAGGGGTGGGATGGGCACTTTTTCACAATTTGATGCATAAAAAATTAGATTTTATAGATAATCAAAATTTAATGCCAAATCTTATTGCACCACACATTTGGCTAGATATCTTAGGAGAAATTTCTTAAAATTATAATCAATCTTGGCATTAAGAGATCATTTTAGAAATTAAGGCAAAAGTGCCCAATGCTCCCTATGGTAGGGAGGTTTGGACACACCCTATGGGAGGCTTGGGCATGACCTATAAAACACTCTAAATCCACAATAGAATCCAAAAATAAAATAAAAACCATCTTAAATAGTATCTTAACATATCTAAGATTAGGTTTAACCCATAAAGGTTGTTTTAATATTAAAGCTGCTTTTTTTATTTTTGGTCCTCTTGATACCTCTTCTTGAGTATAATGGCTTGAAATATCAAATCTTTGGGAATTTCCCGTCGCAAACCTTTTTGTTTTAATTTGAATGGCATCTTTCTGTAAATAAAAATAATCTAAATAGTTATTAATTAGAATTTTAAAAAATCCTCATGCACTCAACATGTAGGAGGGCATTGGGCATGCCCAAACCTCCCTCATATCAGAATGCCCATTCCTCCCTCTGTATACATTTTCAACATAAGTTACCGGTATTTTTTTTTATTTAGGTATTTAAGCGTGAATTTCAGTTTAATTTATACGTTAGTATATATACAATAGATATCTAATAAAAAATAGACATACCTTTCGTTAGTTTTTTCTTTAATACGATCCGAAAGCACAACAAAATAGTCGGTTTTACGAGCGCATAACCTTCAAACGTGTCTGTGTTTAACAACGGACAGAAATGACAGATAGTTTATGGATGAACAGTTTTGCCAGTCGGTAAAGTAAACTACCAAATTACGAAAAAAATCAAATCTGTTACAGGATCAGAATAAAAGGGGGGTGCCCATCTCTCCCGACTGCCCGTCCCACCCCTACCTCCCCTAATCCGTACGTGACAGGTTGCAAGCCCATCGCCACTTTTAAGAATACTAACCTATGACACACACCTTCGAATTTTTGGTTCTAGGGTATGCCGGTTTCCTCACGATGTTTTCCATCACTGTTGAGCACAGGCATTGCGCACATATATTTTGCGAATAGAAAAACTCATTGGTGCACGACTAGGTTTAAGCCCACGACCTTCGGATCGTGAGGCAGGGGTGCTACCACTACACCACCAGCGCTCTAAAAATCACTAGTGGTACAGGTCATCCAACGGATCTAGGCATTCGTGAAGTTACATGCGCAAACTCGCACCTGTGGCTAACTTCTAGGCATTCGTGAAGTTAGCCACAGGTGCTAGTTTGCGCATGTACAGTTCCTTCCCCCCTCCTCATACCTCCAATTGCTCCCGACAAACGATACTGCGCAGCTCTTGCGGCTAACTTCACGAATGCCTAAATTCGTTGAGCCAACTATACATATCACAAAAAAACAATACCCCCCAGGATGCTGACCTTCGACCCCCAGGGTTGGACATGGCTCCACCTCTCACCTCTCTATACCTAATTTTGTTTCAGAACTTCCCCTGGGCCCAGCGACCGGTCTCCGTGCTAACGGAACAGGCCCTTCTGAAGATGGCCCGGCATCCGGCCGTGGTGCTCTTTATTGGTGAGGATCATCATCACACCATCCAATGTGTTAACTTATCCATATTTAACAATGATGTATGAAATGCAAAATATTTTGTCGGAAGATATGGCAACGATATTATCCTACTAATATTATAAACGCGAAAGCTTGTAAGAATGTATGGATGGATGGATGTATGTTTGTTTGTTACTCTTTCACGCTAAAACGGATGAACGGATCTGGATGAAATTTGGGACAGATATTAGATTATAGTCTGGAATAGCACATTAGGTATGTCTGTCTGTATGTCTGTATAGTCTGGATTAGCTACTTTTTGTCACGGATAAATGTACGGTTCCCGTGGGATAGTATGTTTTTGTTTTTCATGGTACCACGCGGGCGAAACCGTGGGCGGAAGCTAGGTAGTTTATCCATACACAAATTTTTCTTAAACACATTTATAACATTAACGACAACGGACTGAGAGGCCACTCGCTAAAACTGGTAAATCTACCTGGTACAAGCAATCCCAGAAAGCACTTCTTGCCTAACCGTGTGGCAAATTGCTGGAACAAACTACCAGAATCAGTGATAAGTGCTCCTTCAGTGAACTCTTTCAAAAACAGACTCGATAAACATTATAAAACAGTGCACCGATAAGATATACACGCATCAGCTTAATAGCTGCCAGTGTATTAACAAATAATAATAATAATAATACACCTCTATTAGTTCCTTTAACTTTTATGTTACAATAAAGAATAAAGTAAAAAAGAACGGGAATCTGATCTAGATTTAGGTAGACATGCATACCTCTTTAAACAACTCATTTCATTCCAGATGATGAAGACTCCGAAATAGAATTCGCGGAGTCAGTCCTCCTGCCCTCCGCGGAGTCCTATTACGAGGAATGCGTGATCCAATTCCCAGGGTTCTGCCCCTACCAGAACTCATCAGACGACGAATCAATGGACTTCGACTATCCAACATCAAAACACTCGCGAATAAAGAAGAAACCATTCAAACATGTTATGTTTTTTATAGGAATCGATGGAACAGACTCGGCTGATATGCTCAGGGAACATATATGCCTCGATGATGCTGTACCGCTCCTGACTGCTATCGATTTCCCGAAGCAAAGAATGGTCACTATGAAGTTCGGTGATGAGATAACAACAGATTCAGTGCAGAATTTCGTTGACGCGTATCTGAGCGGGAATGCTGAGTTCAAACCATTGAAACCTTATACTGAGAAATGTTAGAATTAGTTATGTATTAGGTTGGTTTTTATTTCGATAGGCTAGTGGAAACAAGACGTAGAAACTTCAATCTACCCCTCCGCTGAAACCCTTAGTGTACCTAACTCTAGACTCCGAATTTTCGAGGTTTCAGGAAGGTTACTCCGCAAAACGAAAATGATTTAATCGGAACCGAATGTGTCAAATTCAAATTTCGTGTCTTCGATAATTGGTGTTATAAGTAGTAGATCGATTAAAAGTAGATAATGTCGGTCGTTCCATCGTTCGAATGATAGTCGAATGTACCTTAGAGTTTGCTTAAGGGTTTGCACGATTGCTGTGCCGATATATCCATGATCTTTTTGCGGAGTAGTCGCCTAGATTTGTATAAGTAGATTAGAGGAGGATCTAATGTGAACCTATAGCAGCGCGTAACTATTGTCAGTCAGTCAGTCAGTCAGCATTTTAAGAGTTTTTATATTTATATATCATTTGTAATAGTCTTTTTTTACACTTACTAGGAAACTAAGAATGGTTAAAACTTAAATACTAAGACTAAATAAAACATAAATCGCACATTGGTATTTATATCTATAAATTATTAATGATAAGTCTGGTACTATGAACGCCATCTAGCGAAACAATAATGTAACCACTGTGTAGTAGATCACTCGTAGAGAATCTTATTTGATGCAAGATACACTTGAAAATACATTTTACAATAAGATTACTTAATTTTCAATGTTACTATAGTTTCATAATTAAGTAGGCTGTTTTTCATTTAGCTACGAGACCCAGTGGCATAGCGACGTTTGGTACACCTTGCATTTCATACGGTAGATGTCGCTAGTCGTTAGATGAAATGATGAATAAAATCTTTAGATTGTATTAGAAACTTTTTCTTAGCAGTTTAGGTGCCTACTTAGGTACTTATATTTCATAATTTGTAAAAATGGGTACGTAGAAACTAGTACTATTTTAGTAAAATACCTACTTCATGAATAAATACCGATTTTAGTAAGATTTTATCTATTTTTTTAAACTTAAGTACATATAATATTATTTTATCAATAACAACAAAGACACCTGAACAAGAAAACCTCCATTAATAAACAAACAACAGAAACATTTTAAAAAGCGTACAGCAGCGCCATCCCGCGACGAGTAGCAAAACAAAATGTCAAGAACTCCTGCCCGCTTAGCATAGAAACTATTTCTCACTCGCTATAACGCGTTTAGAGAGAGATAGAGTTATAGTAAGGTATTTTGTCAGTCCGTAATACAAAGCACAGGTTAAAAAAAATTGACCAAGCAAATAACCTAAATACATGCTATGTTAAAATGAATTTGAATAAAAAGATTTAAAAAAAAATTGGGAGAGATGAAACAATAGGTTAGTCAGTCATCACTTTTATCAGTCACTTCACTTCAGTCCGTCAGTAAACAGAATCACGCGTCTATGTCATGCCAAACAACTAGTAAACTAAAAAAAAAAAAAATTGACGCCAAAAAGTTAAAGCTGTCCGCCATTATTGTGAAATACAAAAATTACTAAAAATATTTTCACGTGCTCAATCTGTATTTGTTTATCGAGTCGATTATCATAGTTAGTTTACAAACAACAAATCATGGCGGATAACGACGATCTTCTCGACTACGAAGATGAAGAGCAGGCGGATCAGCAAGCCGCGGACGGAGCGTCGGAAGCGGCGCCCGGTAAGAAAGAGGTTAAAGGCTCCTACGTCTCCATCCATAGCTCCGGCTTCAGAGACTTCCTACTGAAGCCCGAGATCCTGCGCGCCATCGTCGACTGCGGCTTCGAGCACCCGTCGGAAGTCCAACACGAATGCATCCCGCAAGCCGTGCTCGGTATGGACATCTTGTGCCAAGCGAAGTCCGGTATGGGAAAAACAGCAGTATTTGTTTTAGCGACGCTACAACAACTGGAACCATCTGAAAATCATGCCTACGTGCTCGTTATGTGCCACACGAGAGAACTGGCGTTCCAAATCAGTAAGGAGTACGAGCGCTTCTCGAAATACATGGCTGGAGTGAGAGTTTCCGTGTTCTTCGGTGGTATGCCGATCCAGAAAGACGAAGAAGTCTTGAAGACGGCGTGCCCGCACATTGTTGTTGGAACTCCAGGCAGAATCCTGGCTCTAGTCAACAGCAAGAAACTGAATCTGAAACATTTGAAGCATTTCATCCTCGATGAATGCGACAAAATGCTAGAATCTCTGGACATGAGACGCGATGTACAAGAAATATTCAGGAATACTCCTCACGGCAAGCAAGTGATGATGTTCTCGGCTACTTTAAGTAAGGAAATCAGACCAGTCTGCAAGAAGTTCATGCAGGATCCTATGGAGGTGTATGTTGATGATGAAGCCAAGCTGACATTGCATGGCCTGCAGCAGCACTACGTCAAACTGAAGGAAAATGAGAAGAACAAAAAACTGTTCGAGCTGCTTGATGTACTGGAGTTTAATCAAGTGGTTATATTTGTAAAGTCGGTGCAGCGCTGTATAGCACTCGCTCAGCTACTAACGGACCAGAACTTCCCTGCTATCGGCATCCACAGAAACATGACGCAAGATGAGCGTCTATCCCGCTATCAGCAGTTCAAGGACTTCCAGAAGCGTATCCTGGTGGCTACCAACCTCTTCGGAAGAGGCATGGACATTGAAAGGGTCAACATTGTCTTCAACTATGACATGCCTGAAGATTCAGACACGTACCTCCACCGCGTTGCCCGAGCTGGGCGCTTCGGTACCAAAGGCCTAGCCATCACCATGGTGTCGGATGAAGGAGATGCCAAGATCCTGAATGAAGTGCAAGACCGCTTTGATGTAAACATCTCCGAGTTACCTGAAGAAATTGAATTGTCAACTTACATTGAAGGTCGATAGATTTAAGTTTGTCATTCCAATTATTACAGTTCCGTAAACCAGTTTTGAAGATTTTGTATCATTTATTGTAAGACTTAGTGTCAGTGTGGTTTGTACATGGTCTCTCGGCTCATGTCCAAAGTTATTTCTAGGATAAAGTAATTAAAATTGACATTTGATATTGTGATTTCTGATTTTTATTTTTTAACCCTCATTTACTTACACAATCCTTCATTGCTTACCTGCCTTGTGTTATTGACTAAATCTAATGAACTTTCCAAGTTTGATAATATAATTTCGTATGTAGACGAATCACTACATATACCTACCTAGTATGAAACAAAGTCGCTTTCTGTCCCTATATCCCTATGTATATGCTTAAATCTTTGTGATTCAACAAGAAGGTTTTTATATACAGTCGTGGTCAACTAATTAGGGACATGCAAGATAGTGAAGAACAATAACCGGTTATGTACATACAAATATAAAACCCTATTGATTTCTCAGTAACTATTATTTGCATAATTTGGTCCGATTATTATGCTTTAAATGGCTGTAAATAAAAGAATAAATAAATAGAAAAAAGTATTTAATATCAAAGGTTGAACATGTATTCAATTTTAAGGTATAATTCTGTAGCTGGACATTTAATTAAGGACAGTAAACTATAATGAAAAATAGAGTTAAACAAAACTAATAATCTGCAGTATTATAATATCTTTAACAGCTCCATTTTATTACGTGTAAAATCAGTACCCAGTAGCAAAACCTTTGTTAGTAATTACCGCTTGACACCGATGTGGCATAGACATTATCAGTTTCTGGCATGTTTCGACAGGAATGTTTGCCCATGCCTCACAAAAAGCTTCATTAAGTTCATCTAAAGTTGTGGTACGATAAGTGGCTACTTTTTTCTTGATTTCGTGCCAAAGGTGCTCGATTGGGTTAAGGTCCGGGCTATTTGCTGGCCAATCTAGCACCGATACTGACTGACTGGTAAGAAACGACTTGACTGAACGGGCGGTATGTTTTGGGTCGTTATCATGCTGAAACGTCCATATAATAGGGAGATGCTCCTCAGCATAGGT
Source organism: Cosmorhoe ocellata (assembly GCA_963675405.1). Taxonomy (NCBI): domain Eukaryota; kingdom Metazoa; phylum Arthropoda; class Insecta; order Lepidoptera; family Geometridae; genus Cosmorhoe; species Cosmorhoe ocellata. Next base: position 8,850,505 of record OY776265.1, on the reverse strand, counting down.
AAGCATCGTTTCCTCCAATATTGCCTTGTATTGATGTTGGTCTAAGTTACCCTGAACTTTCCTCACAGGTCCCACTCCACGTCCAGAAAATGAACCCCACATTTTAATGTTTCCACCGCCATGTTTCACCTGCTTTTTTGTGAATCTTGGATTCATTTCCGCTTTTACTGGACGCCGTACGTATTGCCTTCCATCTGAAGAAATCAAATTAACCTTGGTCTCGTCAGAGAATAATACATGTTGCCATTGGGCGTAGGTCCAATGTCCATATTTACGTGCAAACGCCAAACGAGCATTTCTATGTTCTTTCTTCAACAACGGTACTTTGCGAGCCACTCTTCCGAACAACCCTGCTTCTACCAGACGTCGTCGAACGGTCCTAGCTGAGACACCAGCTCTTTCGTCTGTCCCAAACACTTCGTGTTTAATTAAAATAGAGCCTCTTTCTTAGCTAACCTGGCTATCATTCTATCTTCTTGCGGAGTTGTTTTTCTCGATCTTTTTGTTCTGGGCACATTTAAATCTGTGTTATTGCGTCTGACATGTTGCACTGCATTGTATACCATAGTTTTTGAACAATTTAAATGTCCTGCTATCCTTCGGTATGGCCAACCATGCTCGACAACAAACTTCATGATAATTTTTCGTAGTGTTGGATCGCAACTTTTATTTTTACCCATTTTTCTTCAAAATATTTTTCAAAACTTAAAATAAATATCGGGATTGCCGCCAAAACTACCACGAAACAATAAGAGAAGAAGTAAAAAAGTATTGAGATTCAAATTTTGAAAATAGAACGCAATATCTCGGTGTCCCTAATTAAATGGCCAGCCAGCATTATTTGAACAAATAGCACTACGATAATCTATCAGCTATACTGTAAAGAGGTTTAATGTTTAAGAAGTTGTTATTGTTTGTATAATCGGGCACATAAATGACTAATTATACTTACATGTAAGAGATATGGAATATGGTTTAGACTCGTTGGAAAATAAAAAATAAATTCACAATTCGGTTTAACCAAAGAGTGTCCCTAATTAGTTGACCACGACTGTATACTCGTAATAGTACATACAAGATGGCGTAAAAATTATAAAAATCATCAAGTATCAAAACTCTTTGGAATAACATTATAGGGTGGCCATATATACGCGATAGAGGCGCCTCTATTATTTTCTATACTTTTTTGCCAAGCTGTACATCCATGATATTGATAGTAGAGGAACACTGATAATTTTAGAGGGTTTTCTAATGTGATGTCGTAAATAAGCACATTTTAGTATATATATTATCAGCATTGCACCCGTGCGAAGCTGGGACGGGTCGCTAGTCTATACTAATATTATAAAGAGGAGAGATTAGATTGTTTAGTTGTTTGTTTGCATCGAATAGGCTCCGAAACTACTGGACCGATTTCTGAAATTCTTTCACCAATCAATGTGTAGAATGAACTTTCAGGATGAACATAGGCTATATTTTATGTAGGTACTTCGCGGGCGACGCCGCGAGCGGAAGCTAGTAAATAATAAACAAATATTTTTTTATCTTACACACCTAACCTATGTTGGGTACATAAACATGTCTGTACTTATATTATGGTTAATTCTGTTCATAAAACCTCCTTCCATGAGTGAACCGAGTGATCATATCTAAGGCCCACTCGGGCTGGTCTGCTGGCACCATGTGCCCCGCATTCCTGACCAGGATCTCCGTTAGGTTACCCGCTTGCTTAACGTAACCAGCCACTTCCTTGTCCACCTTCCACTGGTACCGCTTAGCAGTTTTGTATTCCTCCGCACCCGAGAAGTTAAGGTTCCTTAGGAAGTTTACAGTTAATGGATAAGCGACAATAATATCCAGTTGGCCATTGTATGTTAAAACGGGGTAGTGATCTAAAAGTTCTGATATCAATGGTGCTACAGACTTCATGACATCTCGCTTCAGATATTTACCGACTATAGTGTCGTCGTTAAAAGGAAGATTACCAACATGTATATCTTTACGAACAGCGGTTTTTTGGAGCATCTTTCCAAATTCTTCAGACTCCGTATAATCTTTTGTATGTAAGAAATTGTAGTAAAAGTCGAAGCCAGTTATGTTTGTGAAAAAACTTTTTCCGTTAATCATTTCCCCGTTCAACAATGTATCAAAGGTGTCATAAGCTTTATCCCAGTTCTGTTGCTGTATGTACTCTTTAGTTTTGTTCTCATATTCTTCAAATACCTTCGCCTGGTTCCAGTCTATAAGGCCGATCTGGTTCAAGTATATTCCCTGCAAAAGTTGATGTTCTGGATCACTCCAGCCATCTCCGATGACGAGACCTTTCATGTTGATTTTGAGGGCGGCTGTCGGGTTCTTCTTGTGAATGGTGTAAGCCAATGCTGGTACATACTTACCTGCGTAGGATTCTCCAGTTATGAAGAACTTATTGGCTTGCAGTTCGGGGAAGAGCTGGAAGAATTGTATCATGGTGGAGTACAACTGCTCTCCAACTTGGTTTTCGTCCGTGCAGTAGCCTCTGGTGTCTTTGGTGAAGCTGAACCCAGTGCCTACAGGGTTGTCGATGTAGATCAGATGATGACTCAAAGCCCAGTGGTACTCCCTGCGTAGAAACGTGTTATTTCTTGCTCTTAGAGGGCCGTTTTCAGCAAAAAGACCGTATAATGAGCTCGCGCCAGGACCTCCCTGTAGCCACACGATGACCGGGGCCTCCTTGTTGTTGGGCACCATGGCCGGGAAGTACCAGAGGAACTGGTTCGAATCGTAAGTCTTGTTCACGGTGAAGAAGCCGGCATAGCTCTTGATGCGCAGACTCTCCGTGAAAGGCACGCGCGCGAGGCGCCTGCCTTCAGTTATGTTCCCGGACTCGACGAAGGGCGTGAGGAACAGCGGAGTGCCAGCGTCGCCGCCATCTCTCTCGCCGAGGCTCAGCTTCGGGTACTTGTGGAAGAAACTATCGGCGGACAGTATGCCGAGACTGACGAGGAATAGAACACGCGCCATGTCGTCGCTATACCTTAGACTCGACGAATCGTAAAAGATGGATTCCTTTTGCCTTTTAAAGTTTTAAGCTCTGGTATGCACGCGCCACTATTCGTTTAATCAGACAGGTATTTTAGAAGTAGGTAGTTACAGATAGGCACCTACCTACTACAAAATTTACTTAGGTACTACCTTTGAGTTAGGTACCTATAGGTACGAAGTTTTATGCTTCGCTTTTGGCCTTACCGCCTACATACCTCATGAAAAAAAAATCACATTGCAAATAACCCATAATTAGTTATTTGTATGATATGAAAAGATTTTTAAAATTTCATTCAATAGCCAGATTTTACTAATAAGTAGGTATTGTATTTACCTATAATTTTGGTAAGATTAAGTAAATATTAGTATAGTTTTAGTAATTAAGTAGAAACATAGTAAAGAGTGGAAAAATAATGTAATTTAAAACTTCAACTTGTCTTCAACGTGACGCGGCCACGTGGAAGACCCAGGATGAGATGGCGGGACGAGCTGGACTCTCACCTGAGCACCTGGCCTGTCACTGCGTTGAGTCGCGAAGAGTGGAGGAAGGGAAGGGAGGCCTTTGCCCTGCAGTGGGACAGTAATGGCTAAATAATAATACTAATAATAATAATAACAGAACTTCAACAGACATACCATCGCATCGGGAGGATAAAAGTAGGTAGATAGGGTAGGTAGATATAAAATAGATGGTTGCCTGCTGTTTATAATGATGATAACAAAAACAAATTCAAGTTCAATAAACACATTTATTACAAAGGTAGGTATGGTAAATACAACATAGTATTAATTGCATTACCGATTTACAAAAATAATTGGTAACTAGGTACCATTTTGTATTACATGTAGGTATTAAAACTTAATGTTTACTTATTTTAAATATTGGTCATTGGATACATTGACTATGTCACTTTATAAGCACCCAATATTCAAAGTACCTATCTTTGAAGTACCTAGCCTACCTAACTAACTACACATTATGCTGAATTTCTTTAAAAATTAAGTTATTAGAACATCTCACCAACAGAAATTGGTTTTAATGTTAGTTAGTAGTGAGTGATCCAGATTTGATACGCCACTTATAATTTATAATAGGTATAAGTTTTATACTATTTTGTAAAAAAGCTATTTTTTAGAGCTAATGGAATGGTGTCTCAAATATTTGAGGTGATCTCAAATGTGTTTCAGTAGTCAAGCGCAGATTGCAAACTGCTGAATACTTTTTTAGATTATATATTTATTGTAGGATAAGTAATATAACTAAGTAGGTATTTAGCATGTTATGTAAATCGACTATTCAGTGACAATTTATGCATATTTAGATATTTGGTATTTTAACAGGCAATTAAAATATTTTGAATAACAGGATGGAATTTATAGAATTATATTATCTGCCTGATACAGTTGGTATTCTATGAATACTATATTATCTGCCTGATACAGTTGGTATTCTATGAATACCTACCATTGTATCTTTATCATAAAAATAATTGTTACAACTTTCAAACATTTTATCTAATAACCTAAATGAGATTTTTTAGTTTTATAAAAAGTCTTCTCATGGGTGAACCGGGTGATCAAATCTAAGGCCCACTTGGGCTGGTCTCCCGGCACCATATGCCCCGCATTCCTGACCATGATCTCGACAAGTTTTCCTGCTTGTTTGACGTAACCAGCCACTTCCCCATCCACCTTCCACTGGTACCGCTTAGCAGTTTTATACTCCTCGGCACCCGAGAAGTTAAGATTCCTTAGGTAGTTAACAGTTAATGGATAAGCGACTATAATATCCAGTTGGCCATTGTATATTACTACGTAGTAATGATCTAGTAGTTCAGATATCAAGGGAGCTACAGACTTCATGACATCTTGCTTCAGATGTTGTTCCACAACACTGCCGTTGTTGAAAGGTAGGTTACCGACATGGATTGCTTTACGAACAGCACTTTTCTGCAGCATCGGTCCAAAGTCTTCAAACTCCGTGTAGTCTTTGGTATGTAAGTAATTGAAGTAAAAATTGAAGCCAGTCATGTTTGTGAAGATACTTTTTCCACCGATCATGTCTCCATTCAACAATGTATCGAAGGTTTCAAAAGCTTTATCCCAGTTTTGTTGCTGTATGTACTCTTTAGTTTTGTTCTCATATTCTTCAAATACCTTTGCTTGGTTCCAGTCGATAAGACCAATCTGATTAAGGTATTTTCCATAAAGTAATTGATGTTCAGGGTCGCTTAAACCATTGCCGATAGCGACTCCTTTCATGTTGATTTTGAGGGCAGCTGTCGGGTTCTTCTTGTGAATGGTATAAGCCAATGCTGGTACATACTTACCTCCATATGACTCTCCGGTAACGAAGAACTTATTGCCTTGCAGTTCAGGGAAGAGCTGGAAGAATTGTATCATGGTGGAGTACAACTGTTCTCCAACTTGGTTTTCATCCGTGCAGTAGCCTCTGGCGTCTTTGGTGAAGCTGAACCCAGTGCCTACAGGGTTGTCGATGTAGATGATATGATGACTCAAAGCCCAGGTATATTTCCTACGTTCAAATTTGTTATTTCTTACTCTAAGTGGGCCATTTTCAGTAAATAGACCGTATAATGAGGTCGCGCCGGGTCCTCCCTGTAACCACACGATGACCGGAGCCTCCTTGTTGTTGGGCACCATGGCCGGGAAGTACCAGAAGAACTGGTTCGAATCGTAAGTCTTGTTCACGGTGAAGAAGCCGGCATAGCTCTTGATGCGCAGACTCTCCGTGAAAGGCACGCGCGCGAGGCGCCTGCCTTCAGTTATGTTCCCGGACTCGACGAAGGGCGTGAGGAACAGCGGAGTGCCAGCGTCGCCGCCATCTCTCTCGCCGAGGCTCAGTTTCGGGTACTTGTGGAAGAAGCTATCGGCGGACAGTATGCCGAGACTGACGAGGAATGCGAGGAGTAGAACACGCGCCATGTCGCTACACTTCGGAGTCGCCGAATGTAATGTGGGTGGTGTCACAGTACAGTGGTGCACGAAAACAATGACTTGACCTATTAGTGTGCACGTCTACACAATATGTTTAAAAATTTATGACTTACTAATAATAATCAGCCGGTTTATCATGTTAGGGTAGCTAGTCGAATTTATAGGTATTTACGTAGGAGGTACGTATCATCGTCCTCGTCTCGTTTACCAGTTGTTTACTGTGTATTTATGTAGGTATATAATTAATTACCTACTCATTTTGCGGAAGTAGGTAGGTACCATCATACGTAAAATTAAAATTAAATAATGTACACTCAGTTTGTCTGTTCTTCTTCTTCTTCTTCTTCAGTTAGAGAACAATTTTGCCAGTGTCAAGTGTTCAAATTGGTAGTACTGTCAATGTCATAAAGTCAGTTAAAGTGACAAGTCAATTTTAAACAACGAGATTTCCAGTGTCAGTCAAATGCATCGCATCATTTGACTGACACTGGAAGATTTTCTGCGGTGCATTTGCCTGACAACTACGTCGCTCTGGTTTTTATATTTTTTCTCGTGTTATTTTGAGTTTTATTGCGTAATTTTGGTGGTTATTTTGCCAATAAAGCCCGGGTTCTTGACGCGAGTGTAAAATATGTGAATTAGAGTGAATAGTTCACTTCAAATTCCATCGGAGGAAATCCCGCGAATTTTCAACAAAACACCCATCTTTTGTTAAAAATTGACTTGACAACTTGACTATGACTCTGTGACGTTGACAATACTTATAAATAAATACACTTGACACTGGCAAAATTGTTCTCTATGAGACAGATGCCATAATTGAAGAAGAAGAAGAAGACCGTGCTCTTTGATCTTTGTTTGTTTGTTGTGGTTTTCTATAGAGCTGATAGTTTTTGGGGTTATTTGAAAATAAGTTCCAAACACAAACACTGAATATTAAACGCAAGATTATGAGACCGTGAACATCATGAAATCTACATTTCACTGTAACATAATTACGTATTGCATTACAATATCGTTTGTTTCTATTGCTGGAGCGGTTTTCTTTCCATATGTCTACCCTCGATTGAAACTGGAAGCGAAATCATCATCAGACGCCGGCGACCCTCTTATGCTTACACCTTTGATCAATAAAGGGTCTATACAGTTCGCTCAAGAGCTATCGAAAGTTACTCTCACTGAAAAGATCGGATTTAGAAGTCACGCGGGATTCCTCACAATAGATGAAAAGTATGACTCGAATCTTTACTTTTGGTATTTCCCGCCTTTTTCTAAGAACGAGAATGCGCCTGTGTTACTCTGGCTGCAAGGAGGTCCAGGTGGTAGTTCCCTGTTCGGCCTCTTTGCTGAACTGGGCCCTTTGATAGCAAAGAAGGAAGGCTTCGCACTGAGAAAATATCATTGGGCTTTGAATTACCACCTTATCTTTATAGATAATCCAGTTGGAACTGGATTTAGCTTCACAAAGAATGATCTAGGTTACTGTACCAATGAGAAATGTGTTGCAACAGGTCTCTACAATGCCATGCAGCAATTCTTTACACTCTTTCCCAATTTGAGAAGCAATGATTTCTTTCTAACCGGTGAATCATATGCTGGGAAGTATATACCATCATTTGCTATGGAAATTCATGAGCAGAATACTATTGGGTTGAAACAACATATCAATTTGAAAGGCCTGGCTATAGGAAACGGGTATTGTGATCCTATAAACCAAATGAACTACGGTAGCTATCTATACCAGCACGGCTTGCTTGATGACAATCAATGGCTTCTATTCAAGAAGTATCAGGATAGAATCTCAGCACTCATCCAAAGCGAGAATTGGGTTGAAGCTGATTTACTGATGGACCAATTAATGGACGGTGACGTCAGTAATACGTCTTACTTCAAAATGTTCACTGGGTTCTACGATTATTACAATATATTGCATGAAAAAAGTATGTACGATACGAGTATCTTACTGAACTTGCTTCAACATGACATTATCAGACACAGTGTCCATGTCGGTGGATTACCGTACCATGATGGTAAGGAAGTAGCGATGCATCTCGCTTATGATATGATGAAGTCGGTGGCTTCTGATGTATCCACACTACTGTCACACTATAAAATAGTTTTCTACAACGGACAACTTGATATAGTGGTAGCATACCCATTAACTGAAAGCTTTCTACGTAACCTAAAGTTCTCATCCTCTGAAGAGTACAAGACTGCTCCGAGAATGATTTGGAGAGTTGGTGATGATATTGCTGGTTATGTGAAGAAGGCAGGTAACCTCACAGAAGTCTTGGTGAGGAATGCGGGCCATATGGTGCCGATGGACCAACCAAAATGGGCGTTTGATTTGATAACTAGGGTTGTTAATGATAGTTTTTGAAAGCATCAAGCAAAGCTGATAATTAGCAGCTTTATAATTGAAGGTTGAATCAGCCAAAAGCAGATAATAGGATCGGAATAACAGGGTTGGATAAAATACATAAGCATATTGCTTAGTATGGGTTTAGATAGATAACGAAACTTTTTTCGTTTCGTTTCTGCAGCGCCCCTAGAACGACCTACCAAATTCCATGCAGATTGGATCAACGGTTGATAAGGTATCATCAAGAAAAAAATCTACCACTTTTTATAGAGATCTCAAATATGTATAGCTCGCTCAACGAATCTAGGCATTCGTGAAGTTAGCCGCAAGAGCTGCGCAGTATCGTTTTTCGGGAGCAATTGGAGGCATGAGGAGGGGGGGAAGGAACTAAACATGCGCAAACTCGCACCTGTGGCTAATTTCATGAATGCCTAGATCCGTTGGATGACCTGTACATAATGTACAAAATAATTTTTCTGTTTTGTATAAATATTATTTGGCATTTCAAACTGCGCCATCTATTCTCAGACTAATCAAAGCTTGTAATATGGTAATAAGTTAATTATGTAATTATTTTTATTTTAGTGAAAAGAGAAAGGCAAATGTGGAATTTTATCATATAAATTTTATTTAATTAATTACTCATAAATAAATTATTAACTACTAAACAGTCATTCAACATCATTAACAGACAATTTGGTGGGAAATAGATTTAAAAGTATGAAATTGGATTTTGAATTTTTAAAAAATACTTTCACTTTTTGATTTTGTGTCAAAGTCAATTAATTTATTTATCAAATTTTCATAACACAGTGATACAAAGTTATTATTAATTCACATGCTTATTGCGCTAGAATAGACAAAGATTGTAAAAAACAGAGGGCACAGAAATAAGTACTAAATTTAATTTCAATCAAACACTTTCATATTATTACAATTATTAATATACATTATCCTATTTACTTTAATTATGTTTATAAGACACTGATGATCACACACAACTTACGATTTTGTGCAAATGGTTGTGCACAGAAACCTTAATAAACCTTATTAGAAAATGCCTCTTAGTCTTATACACTTATAACACTAGTTTCTGTCCATGGCTTGGCACGCGTAGCATATAAAAAGTAGCCTACTATATCATGTCACAAACAATTTCAGAATCTCTATCATTGCATCGTGATTCGAGCCAAAAACAAATTTACAAATTATATCTTAACTTTCACTTAATAATGGTATGATTGTACACCTTTTTATACTTAAGTTAATAAAATTAAACAGTTCAAGGTGACCACGGTGATTGTAATATCATCGAAACGTCGAGGTAAGTAGAATGTTTCACAATACGCGATTAAGTCCCGAGAGTATATATTTAAACAGTTCAAGGTGAGTTGACCGATTCAATAATGCATTTAGTCAACTCATCCTGTGGGATAAGTTGACAGCGGTCTCAGTTGACTACAGAGTCAATTATCTATGTATTAAATACTCATTTTAGCCGAAAGGAGATTCTGAGGCGTTTAATTCTTTCACAACACTGCTTAAAAATAAGGAAGATAAGTTAAGAATCAGTGGATCTCATTCAACCTTATATGACTCCAACGTGAAAAAAGTTGTATAGACAAGGCGATTATTGGACTTCCCGAAATTAGATGTGCTATTTTACCTCATTGTAGGCTTTATAACTGTTAAATGGATGTATATATGTAGGTGTATCTTTTCACATCAGTTTGTGAGTAGTAATGACATAAGACTGTAAAATCACATCTTTGTAATCTACTAAATAACAGGTACTAAGCGAGTAGAGCGGTTAACGCGTCGAGGAATTGCGACCGTTGGGAGGTAGGCAGCGTCACGACCGACGTGTCCATGTGATCGAGGACGACCCGCACGCCGCTCTTAGTCGCCGCCTGCTCGAAAGCCGCACCGAATAAACTAGAACAAATTATATAGTGTTTTAAAGTGTGAAAATTACTGTTACCCGACTGCGAAGATCGGATAGCTCAAGGCATTTACTTCGCAAAACGATCAACGTTTATCGGCACAATAATCTTGCAAAGACCTTTGGCAAAGACTATTTAAGTTACATCGTTTCAACTATCATTTGAATGGAACGACTGAGATTATTTTTTTGACAAGCGATTTCGTAAACCAACTGTAACTGTAAAGAGCCCGTTCACACTTGGTCTTCGTTTTGTGGGATACGTTTTTTTTTCATCGATGGCGGATGGAGTTGGATGAGCGACTTCATATATGACACAGGATACAGTAGGTCTACCATGAGTTTTCACAATCTACACACGTTAGCGACTATAGTTAAAAAAATGTATGAAAACTTGCCTACAGCGCCTCTAGCGGATAGTCGGGTACTAAAACCTAAAAAAATGTATGAAAACTTGCCTACAGCGCCTCTAGCGGATAGTCGGGTACTAAAACCTCACGTAGCTAACTATCCTACGTCACAGCGTACTACAGCGACTGTAGTTTGCGCTCATAATTTGCTTACAATTCGGTACCATGAGTAACAGTTTTGACAAATGTCATAGTAACGTAGGTACTATCACTACTGTAGTAACGTCGGCTAATCTAAATGTGACAACTCATGGGAGACCTACAGTAAAAAATGTTGGGCCGTTAAATTATGACATTTCGTTTCGTCATCGAATCCCGGATGAACGGGATCCGGATCCGTCCAACCGGACCGGATATAAACTGGGGGTGGGGTGGGGAGGGGGATCCTGCGAATTCGTGTTAGAACATGGGATCCATCCAGTAATTACGGATACGTTGAATGTAATACGGTGCCAGGGTGAACAAAGTATAATTTTTTGTCGCATCCGTTAAAACGGGGACCGTAAATACGGAGACGGGGGAACGGGCCGGTCGGAGTGCCCCCGGGTGAGCGAGGGCGTACTTGCGCGGCTCCTGCAGACAGCGCGGCGGCACGCCCAGCAGCAGGCAGGCGCCGGGCGCGCGCGGGGCCGCCGTGCCCTGAGGAGACGTACTTGCGCGGCTCCTGCAGACAGCGCGGCGGCACGCCCAGCAGCAGGCAGGCGCCGGGCGCGCGCGGGGCCGCCGTGCCCTGAGGAGACGTACTTGCGCGGCTCCTGCAGACAGCGCGGCGGCACGCCCAGCAGCAGGCAGGCGCCGGGCGCGCGCGGGGCCGCCGTGCCCTGAGGAGACGTACTTGCGCGGCTCCTGCAGACAGCGCGGCGGCACGCCCAGCAGCAGGCAGGCGCCGGGCGCGCGCGGGGCCGCCGTGCCCTGAGGAGACGTACTTGCGCGGCTCCTGCAGACAGCGCGGCGGCACGCCCAGCAGCAGGCAGGCGCCGGGCGCGCGCGGGGCCGCCGTGCCCTGAGGAGACGTACTTGCGCGGCTCCTGCAGACAGCGCGGCGGCACGCCCAGCAGCAGGCAGGCGCCGGGCGCGCGCGGGGCCGCCGTGCCCTGAGGAGACGTACTTGCGCGGCTCCTGCAGACAGCGCGGCGGCACGCCCAGCAGCAGGCAGGCGCCGGGCGCGCGCGGGGCCGCCGTGCCCTGAGGAGACGTACTTGCGCGGCTCCTGCAGACAGCGCGGCGGCACGCCCAGCAGCAGGCAGGCGCCGGGCGCGCGCGGGGCCGCCGTGCCCTGAGGAGACGTACTTGCGCGGCTCCTGCAGACAGCGCGGCGGCACGCCCAGCAGCAGGCAGGCGCCGGGCGCGCGCGGGGCCGCCGTGCCCTGAGGAGACGTACTTGCGCGGCTCCTGCAGACAGCGCGGCGGCACGCCCAGCAGCAGGCAGGCGCCGGGCGCGCGCGGGGCCGCCGTGCCCTGAGGAGACGTACTTGCGCGGCTCCTGCAGACAGCGCGGCGGCACGCCCAGCAGCAGGCAGGCGCCGGGCGCGCGCGGGGCCGCCGTGCCCTGAGGAGACGTACTTGCGCGGCTCCTGCAGACAGCGCGGCGGCACGCCCAGCAGCAGGCAGGCGCCGGGCGCGCGCGGGGCCGCCGTGCCCTGAGGAGACGTACTTGCGCGGCTCCTGCAGACAGCGCGGCGGCACGCCCAGCAGCAGGCAGGCGCCGGGCGCGCGCGGGGCCGCCGTGCCCTGAGGAGACGTACTTGCGCGGCTCCTGCAGACAGCGCGGCGGCACGCCCAGCAGCAGGCAGGCGCCGGGCGCGCGCGGGGCCGCCGTGCCCTGAGGAGACGTACTTGCGCGGCTCCTGCAGACAGCGCGGCGGCACGCCCAGCAGCAGGCAGGCGCCGGGCGCGCGCGGGGCCGCCGTGCCCTGAGGAGACGTACTTGCGCGGCTCCTGCAGACAGCGCGGCGGCACGCCCAGCAGCAGGCAGGCGCCGGGCGCGCGCGGGGCCGCCGTGCCCTGAGGAGACGTACTTGCGCGGCTCCTGCAGACAGCGCGGCGGCACGCCCAGCAGCAGGCAGGCGCCGGGCGCGCGCGGGGCCGCCGTGCCCTGAGGAGACGTACTTGCGCGGCTCCTGCAGACAGCGCGGCGGCACGCCCAGCAGCAGGCAGGCGCCGGGCGCGCGCGGGGCCGCCGTGCCCTGAGGAGACGTACTTGCGCGGCTCCTGCAGACAGCGCGGCGGCACGCCCAGCAGCAGGCAGGCGCCGGGCGCGCGCGGGGCCGCCGTGCCCTGAGGAGACGTACTTGCGCGGCTCCTGCAGACAGCGCGGCGGCACGCCCAGCAGCAGGCAGGCGCCGGGCGCGCGCGGGGCCGCCGTGCCCTGAGGAGACGTACTTGCGCGGCTCCTGCAGACAGCGCGGCGGCACGCCCAGCAGCAGGCAGGCGCCGGGCGCGCGCGGGGCCGCCGTGCCCTGAGGAGACGTACTTGCGCGGCTCCTGCAGACAGCGCGGCGGCACGCCCAGCAGCAGGCAGGCGCCGGGCGCGCGCGGGGCCGCCGTGCCCTGAGGAGACGTACTTGCGCGGCTCCTGCAGACAGCGCGGCGGCACGCCCAGCAGCAGGCAGGCGCCGGGCGCGCGCGGGGCCGCCGTGCCCTGAGGAGACGTACTTGCGCGGCTCCTGCAGACAGCGCGGCGGCACGCCCAGCAGCAGGCAGGCGCCGGGCGCGCGCGGGGCCGCCGTGCCCTGAGGAGACGTACTTGCGCGGCTCCTGCAGACAGCGCGGCGGCACGCCCAGCAGCAGGCAGGCGCCGGGCGCGCGCGGGGCCGCCGTGCCCTGAGGAGACGTACTTGCGCGGCTCCTGCAGACAGCGCGGCGGCACGCCCAGCAGCAGGCAGGCGCCGGGCGCGCGCGGGGCCGCCGTGCCCTGAGGAGACGTACTTGCGCGGCTCCTGCAGACAGCGCGGCGGCACGCCCAGCAGCAGGCAGGCGCCGGGCGCGCGCGGGGCCGCCGTGCCCTGAGGAGACGTACTTGCGCGGCTCCTGCAGACAGCGCGGCGGCACGCCCAGCAGCAGGCAGGCGCCGGGCGCGCGCGGGGCCGCCGTGCCCTGAGGAGACGTACTTGCGCGGCTCCTGCAGACAGCGCGGCGGCACGCCCAGCAGCAGGCAGGCGCCGGGCGCGCGCGGGGCCGCCGTGCCCTGAGGAGACGTACTTGCGCGGCTCCTGCAGACAGCGCGGCGGCACGCCCAGCAGCAGGCAGGCGCCGGGCGCGCGCGGGGCCGCCGTGCCCTGAGGAGACGTACTTGCGCGGCTCCTGCAGACAGCGCGGCGGCACGCCCAGCAGCAGGCAGGCGCCGGGCGCGCGCGGGGCCGCCGTGCCCTGAGGAGACGTACTTGCGCGGCTCCTGCAGACAGCGCGGCGGCACGCCCAGCAGCAGGCAGGCGCCGGGCGCGCGCGGGGCCGCCGTGCCCTGAGGAGACGTACTTGCGCGGCTCCTGCAGACAGCGCGGCGGCACGCCCAGCAGCAGGCAGGCGCCGGGCGCGCGCGGGGCCGCCGTGCCCTGAGGAGACGTACTTGCGCGGCTCCTGCAGACAGCGCGGCGGCACGCCCAGCAGCAGGCAGGCGCCGGGCGCGCGCGGGGCCGCCGTGCCCTGAGGAGACGTACTTGCGCGGCTCCTGCAGACAGCGCGGCGGCACGCCCAGCAGCAGGCAGGCGCCGGGCGCGCGCGGGGCCGCCGTGCCCTGAGGAGACGTACTTGCGCGGCTCCTGCAGACAGCGCGGCGGCACGCCCAGCAGCAGGCAGGCGCCGGGCGCGCGCGGGGCCGCCGCCAGCACGGGCCGGCCGCCGCACGCCGCCGCCGCCCAGCGCGCCGCCACGCCCAGCCACAGCGGCCCGCGCAGCAGCCGCGCCTCCGCCGTGCCCTGAGGAGACGCCCGCTACCGTTACGCCCTCCTTCAGCCTTCGTCGAAGCGGGGTCCTCGACCGACCTATATCCTAAAATAATTTATTCGATCCTAGCCGACCCGGCAGACTTCGTCCTCATTTAGAAAACGTTCGGATGGGAAGTGGAAGAGGGCTACTTTTTAGGGTTTTCCCGGCAGTTATTCGAATTTTTCTGAACTTTTAAACCTTCCCTAGACCTCCACGAACGTTTCGAGACCGAGATGAGATAGATCCGTTTAGCCGTTCTCGAGTTTTAGCGAGACTACCGACCGGCGATTCATTTTTATATATATAGATAATTCGACGACCTCGGTGGCGCAGCGGGCGAGAGTCCGCCTGCGCCGCAAGAGGTTGCGGATTCGATTCCCGCCGCGAAACAAATTTGTGGACGATCTCCAGAAATTTGTTCCGTCGGTCGGGGTGTTTTCGATGTATAATAAAAAATATGGATCTATATATATAATGTACTAGCTTCTACACGCGGCGTCGCCCGCGAAGTACCTACATAAAATATAGCCTATGTTCATCCTGAAAGTTCATTCTACACATTGGTGAAAGAATTTTTCAAATCGGTTCAGTAGTTTCGGAGCCTATTCATTTCAAACAAACAAACAAACAATCAAAGTTTTCCTCTTTATAATATTATATAATATATAATGTATTAAATATATCGGTCATCTAGGACCCATAACACGAGCTTCGAGTAGCTTACTTCGGGGCTAGATGATGCTGGGTGGATTGTCCAGCTTTATTTATTTATTTTTCTATAGAATCACATGGGGCGAGCGAGCGAGCGGCCCGGCAGAGCGGAGGGGATAGTCGGGCAGGTCACTCACCCTGGGCTAGCTCTCTCCGCTACACTTCTCTCCCGATCGGTAAAAATAACCTGCAAGCTTTGCAGCTTTCGTCTCCTCTCCTCTCCGCTTCGGTGGAAACCGGGCATTATTGTCATCCTAGCCATACCGTTCAGCTAGCACTAACTTCTTGCACTATAAAGTATCCGAAGGGCCCGGCTAAGCACAGCTGCTTGGCCGAGACGGTGTGGTGCACCAGCCGCGCCACGGCCTCCAGCGCGCGGCGCGCGGCGGCCAGGCCCTGGCTGCGCGCGGCGCAGTCCCCGGGCTCCGTGTCCAGCGCGGACAGAGCCAGCTGGAATCCTTCTTCTTTAGGAATACTCTCCTAAAAAAATAACATTATGTCGATAAAAAGTGATAATATTAATGTAAAAGGGTAGATTTCCTATGGTAGTCATCTACGATCTTTTATCAGAGTGGTAAAGGGGTAGATTTCTTATGGTAGTCACCTACGACCTTTTATTAGAATGGTATCGAATGGTCGGGTTGGAAGTAAAGTCACTTTGGTTTTAAGAGACTATAATATAAATGGTAAAATGATAATATTAAACTTATAACAATAACTGGTAAATAATGGTTACAATCTTAATGGTTTATGGTTAAAATGGTGTTTAAATGGTATATAATTGAGCACGCGAGTGTCTCAATTGGTAAGGAGTCGCGTACTGACGAAATCGTCAGCTTATGTAAAACTCGTGCGCGGAAACTGCATTACGATGCACAAAAGCATAATCGCTGATGTGTTCGATTTACTCCGAACAATTCAGAATGTTACTAGGTATGCCGAATAGGTTGAGAGTTTGTTACAGTAAAGCTTGTATGATACAAATACACTAGTTTTTGTTGTAGTCAAAAATACCTATTAGTTTTGATTTTACAGGCGTTTAAACTTCGATAAATATCGAGTCCCGCCAACGGTCACGTGACCGCATGTGACGTCAATTTACAACGCTCCGCTTAGTAGTTGTTGTGCGATGACCGCCCCGCATCGCACGTTCACTTCTATAAATCGTAAAATAATTGACGTATCGAAGTAATTCTTTCACTTGTATTTTTTATTTTTGACCGAGAATAGGTATGTAGAGCTAATATTCAAAATTAGTTAACATTCTTCATTGACTGGCTTCACAGCTGTGTTAGTAGCTCCTGTGGGTTCGATTCTCACGAAGTACATAGGTATATTGTGTGATGTGATGAATGAACATAGTCTATGTAAGTATTTAAAAAAAAAATATAAGCATCCTGTTATCTAGTTCTCATCGCTTTACTTACGTGGCTAGATGGCACTGTGCATTCTGCAAGGTCTCAGTCCAAATTGCCACAAACAATAAAGTAACCTTTACTCACATGTTCAATAAGGCCCATAATCGCGTACACCACGTCCAAAGCCGCCACGGTGGGTGAATGCGGCCTTTGGAGCAGGAACGTGGTGTGCACCGGGGGCGTCAGGTTGTGCTTCGGCGCGGCTGCCTCTATGGACGAGAGGAGAGATTTTCGCAGCTCCACGTCCATTGAACGGAAGGCTTGGCGGGCTTGTTGGAGCGGGATTCTGGAAGAACAATCATATATTTTAACAAAAATATATAGGTATTTAAAAAAAAATATAAAAAAATATTGCTGGACAATTCACACAGTATTATCTAGCCCCAAGCTAAGCAGAGCTTGTGTTATGGGTACTAGATAACTGAACACCAGAACACCCTGAACAAATGTCTGCAGATCGTACACACATTTGTCCCGAGGCGGGAATCGAACCCGCAACCTCCTGCGTCGGAGGCGGACCTTCGCCCACCACGCCACAGAGGTCGTCATTTAAAACTAATATTCATCATCATAATCTTCCTGCCCTTTTCCCATACTTAACACTATCCCCGTCACATGACAGTCATCCCTCCACATAACATGCCTATACCACGGTAACCTATTACTACTATAATATTATATAATACTAGCTTTCGCTCGCGGCGTCGCCCGCGAAGTACCTACATAAAATATAGCCTATGTTCATCCTGAAAGTTCATTCTACATTGGTGAAAGAATTTTTCAAATCGGAGCCTAGTGAAGGTTGGTAGACAGCTGAGCATATTCTTTGGTATTTTTAGATTTGTCTTCGTCCAGAATAGGATAATAAAAGTATAAATTAAATAAAAGTACTAAAACATTTGAAAATTAATAGTATATTATGCAACTAGTGAATAAAGGACGGATTTAAAGCGAGGGCCATACATAAGTCACGAACAAGTGAAGGATTCTATCACGAGCGTAGCGAGTGATTCCGAGTTTTAGAATCCTGAGCAACGCGAGTGATTCATGGCCTTCGAAATAAATCCGTTTTATTCAAGAGTTGCATAAGATACTTTATACCATAACTCCGAGAAAAAGAAAGATTAAGTAAGCTTGATTTGTAGGGTAGCTAGTTTTCTACTATATCGGCCGCCTTCTCTTTCATAAACTCAGATGTTAACACATCTTCATCACTTAAATGCATTTTCAATCGATTATTGTGTAACACTTAACTTTGTGTTCGTACAACATACAGTAGTAGGTATAACATTCAAAATAGCGCCATTCTAATGACAACAAAGAACACAAAACAGTTTTTATTCAAATCCTAAACTCCTTGTCGAAAATGTCAACCAATGAAAGCTCGAGGAGTTATTTGAAAAAGGAGTTTGTATGTCGAATATTCTTTGCATAAAGAGTTTGTATCGAGTTTTTTTTTTTTTGCTCAAGGAGGTTGTTTAGCATTGAGATGGAGTTCGAATATATGCTTTTTATTCACTGTTTGCGGTGAATAAAATAAGCTTTTTAGAGGGGGAATGGTATAAACATAATTTTTACTATATCTAAGGCGATAAGAAGTTCGCCGGGACAGCTAGTTTGATATAAATAGTAGATTTTGACATTACCCGGTGTCAGCTAGTAGCATTCGGATGCGATGCTCCCCGGCGCGCGAGTGGGTGTGCAGCTGCGGCGCTAGGGTGGGCGCGTGCCTCAACGCGGACTCCACGCTCCACTCGCGGTACAGAGGGAGCGAGAGATCCTTCTCCAGCACGATCGATGATGACTGAAATGAAAATTCAAATTAATATTTTCTACTACGAAGGATTCTGCAGTGGTGGATACGCTTCCGCCTGCGACGGACCTAACCTACTACATAGCCTATAATATAGGCCGCCGCGCCAGCTCCAGCGCCACGCCCGCGCTCTGCGGCCTAAAATATAGGCTATAATAGTAGCTATAGGATAGGCTAGTATAGTGTAGGCTATATAGTAGGATGGGGTTGCACCGCGCCCGCGCGCGTAGCCCCAGCGCCGCCTGCGCCGCGCCCTAAGGACCGACCTCGTGGTGCTGCCCCAGGTGGTGTGCCAGCCCCAGCGCCGCCTGCGCCGCGCCCTAAGGACCGACCTCGTGGTGCTGCCCCAGGTGGTGTGCCAGCCCCAGCGCCGCCTGCGCCGCGCCCTAAGGACCGACCTCGTGGTGCTGCCCCAGGTGGTGCGCCAGCCCCAGCGCCGCCTGCGCCGCGCCCTAAGGACCGACCTCGTGGTGCTGCCCCAGGTGGTGCGCCAGCCCCAGCGCCGCCTGCGCCGCGCCCTATGGACCGACCTCGTGGTGCTGCCCTGGTGGTGCGCCAGCCCCAGCGCCGCCTGCGCCGCGCCCTAAGGACCGACCTCGTGGTGCTGCCCCAGGTGGTGCGCGGCCAGCGCGTGCGCGTCCAGCAGCGCGGGCGCCGGCGCGCGCAGCCCCAGCGCCGCCTGCGCCGCGCCCTAAGGACCGACCTCGTGGTGCTGCCCCAGGTGGTGCGCCAGCCCCAGCGCCGCCTGCGCCGCGCCCTAAGGACCGACCTCGTGGTGCTGCCCCAGGTGGTGCGCCAGCCCCAGCGCCGCCTGCGCCGCGCCCTAAGGACCGACCTCGTGGTGCTGCCCCAGGTGGTGCGCGGCCAGCGCGTGCGCGTCCAGCAGCGCGGGCGCCGGCGCGCGCAGCCCCAGCGCCGCCTGCGCCGCGCCCTAAGGACCGACCTCGTGGTGCTGCCCCAGGTGGTGCGCCAGCCCCAGCGCCGCCTGCGCCGCGCCCTAAGGACCGACCTCGTGGTGCTGCCCCAGGTGGTGCGCCAGCCCCAGCGCCGCCTGCGCCGCGCCCTAAGGACCGACCTCGTGGTGCTGCCCCAGGTGGTGCGCGGCCAGCGCGTGCGCGTCCAGCAGCGCGGGCGCCGGCGCGCGCAGCCCCAGCGCCGCCTGCGCCGCGCCGGACACGCAGCCCGCCCACACGGCGCCGCGCGCGCGCCGGCTGGCCCGCCGCGCCAGCTCCAGCGCCACGCCCGCGCTCTGCGGACCGAGCTCACGTTATCATCGTGTTCATCATCTTCTGAACACTTTTTCATTCGATAGTAGTTTATTATGAAACTAGTGGATGAAGGACGGATTTAAAGCGAGGGCCATGAGTCACGAGCATGTGAAGGATTCTAAATCACGACCGCAGGGAGTGGTTCATGACGATCGAATCACGAGCGTAGCGAGCGATTCAAGTGTCAGAATCCTGAGCACTGAACGAACCAGTAGCAGATCCTAGGGTGCACCACTTATAAGCTCTACCAAATGAAACCACAGTTTAGGTTCGAGTAGTTGTAATGCTTTTGACAGGAGACAAATAACAATAAAAATGACATAATATATAAAGAATTTCTAAAACGCATCGATAGCGCGTTCTAATTTGCATTGCCCCGCCATCTAGGGATGCAAAACCAAACTAAACAATTCTAACACAAAAAGTAGTAATAAACGCTCTAACATATTGCCCACCAAGGACAATATTGCCAATTATTGTCCTTAAAATAAAATTAACATTGCACTAAAAATAGTTAACTGAGTATTTTGTGAAAAAAACAAGTACTTACATTAAATTTGTTTCTAAAATAACACAACCTTTTCCTATTATATTCACTTCGAGAGCATCATACCAACAACAATAAAATGGACTGTAAAAAACGTTAATATATACAGGTTAATATTAATTATTTACATTACACGAAATTCAGAAAATAATCATTATACCTAATACCAACTCTACTTCGATAACACAATTAACTTTTAAAACATTTATGGACTGTAAAAAATAAACAATAAAACAAACATATTTTGCTAAATAAAATAACTAGGTAAGTACCTACTGAACAATTAAATTAACATTTTATTTGATCATTTATGTCAAAACACCTGGATAAGGTTCATCAGTGTGGACAGTAAAATAAAAACGTGGCGTCTCTACTTAGTATTTAACACAAGATAAAATATACTAACGATTAGATCAACGGCACACGGAGAAAAATATACAAATTATAACGATACAAGACATTCTATTGTGACTTTGCCCACCATTGATCACTCTGGATAAATTAACATTCCGATAGAGCTTTCCATCAAGCCTACTGAAAACTAAAATAAACTTATTTACCTTCTTTCTATTCAAATTTAAATTCTATAAATTTTTATATCAAATATCCATCTAGTCTTTTCAGTTCTGGTTGATAATTAAATTTTGTAGCATACAATTCGTCTTTAATATTTTTCGATTTCATTTTCCAAAATGTTTTAGATCTTACATCATCATTATTTGTATTAATAGTGGCAACCGTCTTTACTCTCTGGGTGTCCGAACTCACTAATCCCGAAATAACCCAACCAAATACGGTTGCTTGAGCTACCAGAAATCCAGTAGAGTCTTTGAAAACTCCTTCTTTCATTACTCGACCATAAACTTCAGCGCCTAGAAGAACATCTATATGACCAGGGCGGTAATACTCTGCATCTGCCAGTTCTGCTGCATCGAAGTTAAACCAGTTCATCTTTTTTACTTCTTTACCCGGACGGGACGAAGTAATTGATTTCAACACATGTGCTCTTACACATATCTCAACTGTTGGATCCACACAAGATTTCAATTTTAATCTCACGATTGACTTTGACTTAGCTATTCCACCTCCAACACCATATATTTTCGTTCTGCTAGGTATTTGTTGTAACCTTAATTTTTGAACCATAGATTCTGTGACAAATGACGCTTGAGATCCTTGATCTATTAAGGCTCTCACCTTCACATCATCTCCATCTTCCGTTTCTACTTTAATCAATGCGGTCGCCAGCAACACCGAATGGTTTCTAAGTACTGCTGTGTTTACGCTTATTTCTGGCTTACAACATCTCACCACCTCCTCATCTGAATTGTCTTCAGATATTACCTTGGTGTTTGTTGGGCTATCTTTGCTGATACGAGTGGCTTTGGGATGCAATAGTGTGTGATGTAAACGATTACAGATCTTACATTTTAATGAGCTTTTACAAATTTTGGCTGTATGATTCGTTCCCAAACAGTTTAAACAAATCCCGTTATTCAAAGCGTACTCACGACGAGTTCCAGTATCCAGAGTGCTGAACTCATTACAAAAATTCAAGGTGTGACTTTTATCACACAGAGGACACTGCCGTGCTTGTTGTTCTGATTCTACAACATGTATCAAGCGTGAATACGTATCCATAGAAAATGTCAGTTTGCTGGGTTTTTGCTCGACATATTCCAATGCTCGAAACCTATTAGTGATAAAATCACTAAACTGAGTAAAAGTTGGTAAAGAATTATATCTTTGATTGCTAGTAGTGAATAGCTCCCACTGTTTTCTTGTCTCTGGGTCTAATTTCAATGTTAGAATATGGATCACAATTAAGTCCCACGCCGACACGTCTATTCCTAAATTCATTAACGCATTCAAACAATCTGTCGAAGTATCAATTAAGTCCTTTAAGTATTTTGCTGATTCTGTTGTAGCATTTTTCTGACTAAGAAGTCGTTTGAGGATACAATGAGACAAATACTTCTTGTTGTTATATCGTGCTTGCAAAAGTTCCCAACATTTAAGATAGTTATCTTTTGTAATTGGTATCTGCCTTAAAAGCTGTTCTGCTTCTCCAACTAAATGTCCCTTAAGGTAATACATTTTTTGATCTCCATCTAAATCATTATTATTGTGGATCAACGACAGGAAGAGGTCCCGGAAGGTTATCCACTCTGTGTATTTTCCTGAAAACTTAGGTATCACAATTTTCGGTAGCTTTATCTGAGACTTACCCTGTGCCTCAACGATTGAACGATCATGGCTAATCTGTTCCAGACTTTTTAACATTTCTTTCAAATCTGTTTTATACTCTATATACAATTCTTCTGTTTGTTCGTAGATGTCCAATTTCATATAATCATGTTTTCTTAGTTCCGAGGCATAGCTTTCAAGCAGACTTCTGTGCGTTTTAACAAATGTGACCCATAACTGTTCCAGGGACTCCAGCCTTACTTGTACATAGACTTCTGTTATCTTGTCTTTTCCAGACTTTCAGTAGTTATGTGCAGATCTATCAAGGTTATGGAAGTTATCCATTTGCACAACTATTTTTGCATCCATCTTTAATAAAAAATCAAAAATACACAAGTCCTAAATTTCCAAAAATATTCTAAGTCTTTTGACAATCTGGGTTAAAATGGGCGTGGATTCCCCGTCTGATCACAATTTGTAAAACTATTCTAAGTCCAAAACTACTAAAAAAATATACAGTAAGATAAAACGTTCTAACAAATAAAGTTCAATTTTCACCACCAAGTTCTTCAAGTAAAAGTTAAATTGTTCTAGCAAATAAAGTTCAAATTCCTGTATCAAATTTTCGAAGTACTCACAGTTTTTTTGACGTTACTCAACACAAATCCATTCATTTCATTATTGCGTCACACACGACGACAAGGTTGCTTTTCGCGTGTTCACTTCTGAAGCACGCGGGTCTTCCTGCACCTCCACCTCAGCACCAGCTAGCTGCCCTCAGGGCTCCTGACGTCCTTGATCACTTGGTGACCAGCTCCGTCGCAGGCCTCCGGCTGCACGTTGCCAGTAGGTCTGCAGATTAGCACCTGAGCAGCGATCCACTGCCACCATGCGGTGCGAGGGGGCAGTTCCACCGTTGTTGGAACCGCAGACAAAAAATATTGGCAACCCTTTCATCCGGTTCGAAGGACCATGAACGAACCAGTAGCAGATCCTAGGGTGCACCACTTATAAGCTCTACCAAATGAAACCACAGTTTAGGTTCGAGTAGTTGTAATGCTTTTGACAGGAGACAAATAACAATAAAAATGACATAATATATAAAGAATTTCTAAAACGCATCGATAGCGCGTTCTAATTTGCATTGCCCCGCCATCTAGGGATGCAAAACCAAACTAAACAATTCTAACACAAAAAGTAGTAATAAACGCTCTAACAAGCACCGCGAGTGATTTATGGCCCTGCAAATATGGTATTAATATCATTTTGGTTTGAATTTTGAATCAGGATGCTAAGTTTATGTGCAATAAAAAATGGATTACTAGCAACTGGCATAAAGTAGCTTCTATGGCAAGTACGCACACCTATAGTTGGCTCAACGAATCTGAAGTTAGCCGCAAGAGCTGCGCAGTATCGTTTTTCGGGAGCAATTGGAGGTATGAGGAGGGGGGGGGGGGGAGGAACTGTACATGCGCAAACTCACACCTGTGGCTAATTTCACAAATGCCTAGATCCATTGGATGACCTACACATACCGGTTTTCCGTAGTAAGAGAACTGAGTGTAATTGAACATAAGTGTATTCCTCTTCTCCTCCCACGCTCGGCGTTCCCGACGGCGCTCCACCAGAGCCTCTAGGCCTTCTCTGCCACTTTCGGACTCCTCATTCTGAAAGCATCAACATTCATTATCTATACTTCACCATCTAACTATCAAGTTTAAACAAACGTGATCACAACTGTAATCCCCAGGCTCAGTAGACATCTCCTGGTTAGATCTTTGAGGATATGCAAAGAGGCATGTCCAAACATGAATATCATGTTCACATGCTCATGTCACGTGCCCATTGCCCCTTACAAGAATACTAACCGATGATACTTCAAAATTTTGGTTCTAGGGTATGCCAGTTTCCTCACAATGTTTTCCTTGACCATTTAAGAGTTTATTTATTTTATTTAATTATTTATTTATTTATTTATAAAAACAAACCTCTTCCTCATCTTCATCGTCCCTGAATATGTCATCAAAGTTGGGAATGTTTTCTTCTTCATCCTTGTAAACTATCCTCACCTGTAAACAAACATTATGATAATTACATAGTCTGTTATATAGTCGGCTAGCCGTTGTGCAGGCCGGGCAAGATCAATTGCTCTGGAATTCTACAGGGCAGGCCAAATGTTCAGCAGTGGACGTCATGCAGCTGATATGATGATGATGATAATGATACTCTGTTATTAAACAGATTATTAACTTATGACATGGTGATAAACATTAACAGAAAATGGATGAATTTTAGGGTTTGCCCTTAGCATTTTTCCTCATTATTATATTTAAGTAAAGTGTAGACAATGGGGGTTTTTTGCACTTCTAGAACATAAGTTTATGTTGTGCTAACTGTTAGTAAGTCATGATTGTAATTTTTTGGTGTTCGTAATAAATAAGTGACTGGTGCAAGAAATATGCCTGATCGATGCGAACAGAAATCCTTCCACCACACTGGTCTGCCAGAACTGCAGACACTGCAGACTATTAGACAAAACAAACTAGGTAAGTACACTACCTATTTGAAGCCTACCTGTCCATCACTGTACGCATTGCACACATCTGTTGGCTTATGAGCATCCAGAACAAAGAACACGACATCTTCCTCCGGCTGCAAGATGTCCACCAGGTCTACGGTGCCTCCACAGTTCACGAGCACCACATATTTAATCTCTTCATTGTTTTCCTCATACGCAGCTTTAAGTTCAGCTATTCCATCTACTGGTACTAAAGTGTACGATATGTTGTCGCTTTTGAATAACCCTTGGAGTATTTTGCAAGTGCATATCGCGTCTACGTCGTAATGAACCAGCATTAGAACCCTCTGGAATACAAAAGCTGCTGTTTTAAGTTTGCAATAACGTAAACACAACTTGAACTTTGCGTTTTTACTTACATTTCCGAGGAGAAGGTTGTAGAAATCATCTTTCAGGTCCTCTACAAACATTTTGAGACGTCATGGATGCGATATTTATTAATTTAATCAAGAAAACATCAAGTTATTTTAATTACTGCATCAAGTTTCATGAAACTCGCAAGTGGAACACCTGTTTCATAGCGCGTGCAACTGTCAAACACGAAAGTTTGAGTTTCAAAATGTCATGGGGCCTCCATACGTTGGCCCTGGCCTGCCAGGCGACGCCCAATCATGGCCATCGCCCAGCGTGTAGTGAGGTGGTTGGCGTAGGGTCGCCGACGCCTGTACAGGCTGGCCGCCGATCCCGAGTGTCGGTTTTTGGGCCAAGATCAAAGAGAGTTGGCCGCACGGCCCGCCTGCCGTCTACACGTTGGCTTGGCTTGCTATTCAGTCTCTTGCAAACTAGCGCACGGGACGGACGTGCGTGTCTACTCGCATGCACTAAGATACGTGTCGCAAAATGAGCGACCGGTCCAATGAACGTATTTGATGTTTATTGAGCTACTTTTTTATTTATTTATTTAGGTATGATCAATAAATGTAAGTAACTAGGTAGGTTCCATAGGTACAGCGCTGGTTTCCATAACATCGCATAATGTAGGTGGTAGTCATAAAATATAATAAGTATAAAATAAGTACTTAGACTTATTTATACATAAATAATGCATTCAGGAATAGGTAGAAAAGGTAGGTAGTAATTTTTACCTATCTACCTACTAGGTATGTACGTACCTACTTTAAGTATGTGATATGATGGTAATAAAATAAGTACCTAGACTTATTTTATTTTATGTAATGCATTCAGGAATAGGTATATAGGCTGCATATTTCATTCCATCCATGACCTCATTTTTTTAAAAAAAAATATCGATCGTAATACGCCGGCGCGCCGAGTCGAAATCAACGTGCGCCTTGCCTGCCTGATCGGAGCGCACTGAGGCGAGGGCCAAGTTGGCCCTCGCCTCAGTGCGATCCACACGTTGGCCCGGCCAACGTGTGGATGCACGCCGGGCGCGGCCCGGTGTTATCGCCATCCTTGTCTAAATTTTTTGTCCTTGTCACACTGACCAATCATCACCAACTTGTGGAAGCCATAGCAGTCAACAACACTTTTTCCCGCCGATAGCGCGGATGCGTTCAAAAAAATCTAAAAAAAAAATCCGGGTGGTCTCAGAATAGAAAATGGAGGTTTCATGTAGAAT
This sequence comes from Cosmorhoe ocellata, assembly GCA_963675405.1. Taxonomy (NCBI): domain Eukaryota; kingdom Metazoa; phylum Arthropoda; class Insecta; order Lepidoptera; family Geometridae; genus Cosmorhoe; species Cosmorhoe ocellata. Next base: position 8,823,781 of record OY776265.1, on the reverse strand, counting down.
TTCAAAACTGCGTTGAGAAGTATGAAATTGGCTGGAAGATTTAGATACATACCTACCTACTTTAATGTATGAGTATGGTGGTATAGTGAAGCGAAAATTTGGACAGAACAACATCTAAATTTGGCGGCAATTGATTAGGCAATATCCGTACAAATTACCTACAAATTATCTAAATCAATCACAGACGTACTAAGAATACTACCACAGAATAACTAGTACTACATACTACGTATAATCAAACCTATCGACGGAAACGCGGATATAAATTATGCTACTTAAGTACCTACTTACTTATCAGTATTCAGTAGGTAGGTACCTACCTACCTAGGTAACTAAATGCACCTAATTAGTTAGGTACTTATTACAGAATAAGTACTAGGTTTTTAGAGGAGTCCATGGAATTTAGAAATAACTAACCGTAGGTATATAATGTACCTACCTATCTAAACAGATAAGTACTTACATAATACCTACTTACTGAAAATAGATAGAGTAGGTACCTACCTACCTACCTATTTACTGAGATGATGGCTGATAGACCATAACCTGGGATAAGGGCAGGGAATGATGGAACTTCAAAATAAACAAAAGTTGCTTATGTACAGGCCTTATTAATTAAATAAGACAAAACAGTTGCCTACCTATAAATACTAACAAACATCCTAGGTATCTACATACCTACCTACTTTATGACAGTAATACCTAATACATGGATAATACCTACGAGGATACACAGTACACACTCACACCTACCTACCCCCAAAAAAAAGTTGTTAGGAATAGGTAGATACCTCCAGCTCTTTGTGATTAAAATGATATTACCTAGGTATTCTTAGGACTAGACTTCACAGATTCTACCCGTTTCTTGTAACATTCTACATGATGCTTCGCAATTTTGTGCGCAATCGTGTTAGGTCTTAGCAAATTCCCAGACAAAGCTTGGAAATAAGACTTTATCACCGTCTCGTCAGTTTCTTCCGGGTACAAATATTCCTTCAACTCATAGCACAACAATTCCTCAGGGCAATCCAAGGCGCGTAAACAGCCTGCGTATTCCGACCAAATCAATTTACGCCATTTCACATTGTGCTTTTGCGCTAGTGGCACCAAAACGCACGCCGCAAACGTACCATCGCCATAGCTAACAGACTGAAACTGTTCCAAAAACTGAGTGTAGAAATCTTGAAAATTATGCAGCCCTACCAACTGTTTATCGAAATTGAACTTATCTTTCTGTTTAAATAAGTTAAGCGCGCATTTCTGAAGGAGCATCTTTATTTTTGCGTTCAAGAATAACGATGTGTAGCATAGGAACACGCATATTATTCGACAAAAGCGGTCTGTTACGTCAATATCGTACAATAGATCCGGGAAGCATAATTCGCAAAAGAGAATCCACTCTAAGCTACAAGTTATTATGAACTCTTTTTCGGATGCTATTTGTGCGGCAACTTTCTTCGCGTGATCGCCTGAAACTTTGGGTTCTGATTCTACCTCTTGGCTTTTAGTGTACAGCGATAGAATGGGCAGATAAATCCAATCTCTTGGCAGAATCGGTGCCTGCCATTTGAGTAACACCACATTCGGTCCCGTATCTCTGTAATTTAGGTTTATAACTTTACTATAGCAGATCTTGATATCCTCAATAGATGCTATCGCTTTCGAGAGTCCTTCAGCATCAGAGATGTTCACCAAATTTAGCAATCTTTCAGCTGTAAACCATTTTTGATTGAAGATGATTTTTTCGAATAAAAACACCAGTTCGTATCTTTTGTCTATTCTGAAAATGTAGCAAAGTTTATTGCCAACAGCGTAGAGCAAATCCTGGTTCTGTTCTGTCAACTCAGTCTTTGTTGCAAGCTTCAGAATGTTGAAGATAAAGTCAGTTTCTATTCTAGTGAACCAGTTATCAGCAATGGCAGGGGGTTTCTTTGATATTTTTTTTAGATATGGTGTCAGATGCTGTAAAAATTCCTCTGCAATTATTTTATCACTGATGTATACCAACAACTTGAATAGCGACGCCAGAAACGGAAATGGAGATACCGCATTCAGAATAGGCAATACTTTCTGTCCTGAATCTATGACGGTTCCACCGAGACTAGTCAAATTCTTCACTAGATTCAGATCTTTATTTTCAAGTCCCGAAAGTAGGTTTGAACTGGGCACAACATTTTTTATGATTTCCTTGAAACCTTGCGATGACGATAAATGTTTAAACAAGTCGTTCAGGAATTTGATGGGTATATTTTCTATTAGAAGCACTGTCTTACAACAATCCAGAGCTGAGCAGAGCAGGCGCAGATGGGCGCAGGTGTATACTTCTGATTGTGACAACTGTTGCATCCATTTCTGCGTGCCTTCTTTCAGCAGGGAGTAAATTTGAGATTTGTAATCATCTGTCCGAGTCAAGTTGCAGGACAGCAGTCTGTTAACCAGTTGAAGGACCACAGCAGCGTGAGTTGAAACTATAACTGGTGACGTAGCAAAGATATCCGTCCCTTTAACATGTTTGTAAAGTGTCGTTATTACAACAGGGAATAAGGAAATGGCTATCCCTTGTCCATAGCACAGCAGATTGGAAAGTAAGCAGTATGCTTCCGTCTGAACCCTCAAGCCATAAGTTTTGTCAGCACTTGAACTAATATATTCTGAGATCGGTCCCAAAATGTCGTATTTCGAAACGAGAATACTACTGATTTCGTCAGATTGAAGCGATAGAATTCTGAGCAGTCTTATAGCTGAAAGGATCGGCGTTCTTTTGTAGACAAGTTGAGGATCGAAAGTGAAATTTACAGTTGTAAATGGGATGAAGTTACTCATGATTGTTTGCATCAGATGCTCGGTCAGCACAATTTTTGTTGCGGTCTCAACTGAATCTCTTGCCAGTCGCGTCAGTATTTGTAAGGAATACTGCACACAGTTGAAGTTAGGCTTTACAGTCTCCAAGATGTAGTACAATCTTTGTAGGATGTCCGTTCTCAATATAGCAGCAATGAGGTCTATCTCAGCGAGATGAAAATCTTTCAATTCAGATTCCTTAGAATCTAGTTCTTCTATTTCTGATTTATCATTTTCTAAGCAAGGCTGGACCATACCCTCTTCAAATCCAAGCATAGCATCTAAGCTGGCTTCATCAATCCTATTGTAAAGTAAGTTTCTCATAGCTTTCAGAGCTGGCTCTAGAGTTATCATTTTGTTCTCATCCATAGCTATTCTTATGATGAAGAATATTTTACTCAAAGGTAGTTCTATTATGTCTTTGTAAATTCCAACACTGTTGTATTCTATTACTCCAGCCAAGGTATTAAGAGCCACAACTCTTTGCTGTGTAAATGATGAGCGGGACATTTCCATCAACTCTGCGATGGAATAACCTGGTCTATGTGGCTCATCACCATGATGAAACAGTGTTTTTGTTTTTTCTGTGTAATCCATTCTGTATGGCAATAAATAGCCCTTAAAGTCAAACCGTGCCTCATAAGGATCATCGGGTTTGAAGTTTTTAATTTCTTCAATACCTTTCATCCATTCTAGCTTGTCATTTTCTAGCGTGTCAAAATTCAACCAGTTGCCGACTTCTGGGTGACTGAGGACATCATTTTCCCAGAGTGAGTCAAATGTTTCTGTGAATAGTGTGGGTTTATAATTTTTCAGACTATTTTCTTGATTGCTATCAGGCAACACTGATTCCGAAGTGTCCATTTTCTCACATGTACTTTTGGATTTTTCAATTGATGGAGGTTGATTACTGCTGGTTGGTTTATTTTGTCTCTTTGCCTTGATAAAGTCGACTATACTGGGATCTAAGTCTGAAAGCAATTTTTGCTGTTCTTCCATTATTTCTTTCTCTGACAATTTGCTCAACGTTTTAATATTTTCACTGTGAATATCACCAGCATCGTCAGAAGAGATTATATAACTTTTTGTGGGAAGATTTATTGGGTCGTTGATTGATGATGCATTTTCAGTTATATCAGTGGAAGGTTTCTCTGAATTCATACCACTTGAGCTCAGTCCAATATTTTCTGAATGTTGTTGGTGTATGCTCTTCTGGCCAGGTATAATACTCGGATCACGCTTTGAAACCTGAGGGAACCCCTGTGTTGGCATTGGTTTATTATCAAAATTTATAGAACAAGCATCTTGATTTTTCTCTACAATATTTCCAAGGACAAACGGTCTCAGAGCAGGAAAGTAGACATTGTCATCTTCTGGCATCGAATCAGCTTTTTCAGGTGGTTCCTGAAAGGTCTTTTCCAAAATATCACCTATAACTGAGCCGGTTACCTCATTATGTGTTTGTAATTCAGGGAAGCCTTTCAGACCCTTGGATTGTGCATATTTTGAAAGTTTTCTTGTACCTGTTTCTGTTGTGCAAGGCCTCTTTGCTGGTTCCGTTTTTCTTAAATTGGTGACGGCCGCCGATGGTTTGCAGCTTGGATCTTTACTTTTTTGCAGTAAATACTCTTCTTGCATTTTGAGCAGGTCTTCCTCATCTTCGCCTGGTTTCGGTCGTTTTATCATATCGATATTGTGGAAATAATGCGAAAGCCCCTCTTTACAAACAGAAGGCAGTCAAGAACGGATGTTTTTAGCAAAGTTTAAAATAAATAAAATATTGCAAAGTAGTACCTACCACAATACCCACCCACAGACGTACTAGGGATTCTACGTATCAGACGGAAAACTCAGGAACAATCCTACTCTACTCGCCGTAATGAATTCTGTGGATCTTGAATCTCATAGATTTTGACAAATAAAACCACAGATCTTTTAAGCATCGTGCTACCGCCATAGATAATGAATTCCCTTATTTATTCCATTCACTCATTCTACTGTATTATTCCTTTTCTTTCCTATTTACTTAAATTTTGTAGGAGGTATGCGGAAGGCACGAAATAAAATATCATCTTGATCATATTGTTATTTTTTTTATTTTTTAACTTAGTTTTATATTTATATTTTACTATATGCTTTTGCCTGTATGGCAGGTAATGTTTTGTTGGCTAAACTAACGACATCCGTACTTTCTTTACATTCGTAACTTGAGACCTGCAACAAATGTAATAAAATGTAATTATGCTTAGTAATAATTAATTATTGTACAGAAATTAAAAAATCTTAAGTTACTACAATGTTGGTCAAACAAAACACAAAAACTTATTTAATCTGCAATTAAATTGATTTGGGCCTCAATTAGGCAGAATATTACCTCCTGCTTTACAGCTTCTTGTATTAATTCCTGTTCCTATGTTCAACTCTGAGATCATTTTGTTCAGAGTCTGCTTTGAAGGCAATATAAATATTCAATGCAAAAATTTATAACATTTTGGGCTTTGCTTCATGATAGACAGGGCTATCTATTTTTCTTCATTTAGGAATCTTCTTGCATAAATATGTTTGGTGCACTGTTTAATTTGCATCCACATTATTTTATTTGCTAGCGGATTCATGTTTTCTGTCAATTTTACAAAAGATTTGTCTTTTGAAAATTGCATGGCTCTTCTGGCTCTACGGCTGGCAATTGTTTTTTGACTCTACAAATGCACTGTAGAGTCTTCTACAATGAGGAGTAAGACTTTTCTTCTTATTAATGATCTTTTTCCTCATCAGTTGTTTAGGAGTGAGATGTACAAGTACTTCTGAAAATGGAATAATTTAAGGTTCAACACGGTAAAACATTCTATGGAAACTTGAATATTAAAGTTTATCCTAACTTTTCATAACACTTCATGTTAACTTGGTTGCAAAATACATACTTAGTATGTGCTATATTTATTATTACCTTAAGAAGCCGGGTTTTCATCAGCATCATTCACAAATTGTACAGGTAAAGAAGTGGAAGTCATACCAGTTACATCTGGAACTGAAATATTGGTAAAATAAATGTATTGTATTGTATAATAAAGTAAATATATTTAATATTGAAATGAAATGCTCACCAATATCAGTCCGCAAACGTTTTTCTATCGGCATACTTTTACAATAGGAATGATCACGTTGAATTCTCTTGCAAGAATAGTCATGATCTGAAATCTTCATTGGATATCCTGTAGATTTCATCGTTATTAGTTTTTCTAGATGCAAGTATATTTTTATGATAGTAGGTCGTGTTCAAAATTGAACGTTCATCTATACCTATATAAGAGCTTAACCTGACTGACTGACTGACTGACTGACTGACTGACTGACTGATTGATCATCGCCGAGCCGAAACCGCTGAAGATAGAAAGCTGAAATTTGGAAGGTGGCTTCCTTTTATAACAAAACCACCCACTAAGGCGGGATTTTTGGAAATTCCACCTCTAAAGGGATGAAAAAGGGTGAAAACGTTAGTATGAAACTTTTTAACGCGTGGAGCGATTTTCATGAAACTTTGTTTGTGCACTGTAAATGCAAAATGAATGAACACGTGTTTCAGGATTTTTCAATATAATCTTCAAAAAGGGGTCAAATGGGGGGTCAATGTTTGTATGGGATTTTTTTAACGGGTGGTGCGATTGGTCTGAAACTTTGTTTTTGTACCTACTGTAAATGCAAAATGAATGAACATGTGTTTCAGGATTTCACAATATAACCTTCAAAAAGGGGTCAAATGTGGGGTCAATGTGTGTATGGGAACTTTTTAACGGGTGGTGCGATTGGTTTGAAACTTTTTTCGTGTACTGTAACTGCAAAATGAATAGACACGTATTTCAGGATTTTCAATATAACATTCAAAAAAGGGTCAAATGTGGGGTCAATGTTTTATGGGGACTTTTTAACGGGTGGTGCGATTGGTTTGAAACTTTGTTTGTGTACTGTAAATGCGAAACGAATGGACACGTGTTTTAGGATTTTTCAATATAACTAAAAAAGGGGTTAAATGGGGTGTCAAAGTAGTAAGGGATTTTTATGAGTTGCGTGATGTGTTTAAAACTCAGTTTAGATATTTTATGTGAACGAAGTCGCGAGCGGGACAGCTAGTATAACTATATTGGGAATTTTATAAAGAGTCACGTCCTTTCGCCTGCTATCACAATTTACAACACAACACCTTGTGTACATTGTTGAGTATTAGTTGCGGAAATTAGTCAACACAAAACTTTCCTCAATCACAATAATACGAACAAACAAAACAACAATGGCGTTTGCGCCCGCCGAAACGGCCGAAAAAAATAATATATTTGAATGAAAGTTTTCGAAAAAATATTCGTTCCCTTCACACTATTCACAGACGAGGTTGTTTCGTCTGTGGTTCCGTTCAAGTTTTCCCTTTTCTATGAGGTTCCGTAGACACAGTTCCCAACTTTTTTGTGTTGAGTTTACCGCCCGAGACAATACTTACCAACTCTGAGTGACAAATGATATGACAATTTGTTTGACATTTATTTTATTTATCTAAAGCTTCCTTTTTTTCTACAAAAGTTAGCACAACGAAAGCACGCACGTGTACGTCAGTGTTATTGTTGTCCATTACTGTCACATTCACATGTCATTGATATGTCATGTCAACCACACATGCGTCGTGCGTGCGTGTGGTTTTGTTGTTATCAGCCGTGATTGTATTTATTGTGATTTGTGGCTCTTTTTTTTTCACAAAGGCTTAGTTAGGGCATCAAAGAGAGAGAATATAACAAAAGGCATTGTATAAACTTCCGTGCGCGTGAAATTTTCAAAATGCCGAAAATAAAGAAAAACCTGGACAAATTAAAACACCCCAACAGTAGAAAAACTATCACACTAGCCAAAAAGCTCAACAGACACGAAAAGAAGAGCGAGAAAAAATTAGGCACCCATATAAAACATAATCTTGTAGGTGAAAAAATTCTATGGTTTAAAGACAGGATACCTGATGACTGTCGAGTTTTAGATAAAACGCAGGTACTGAAGCTCATAGAGACGTACTTGGCACGGTTTGATGAGGAGTTGGAGCAGATAACATTGAAGAACTCCATAGGGCAGAGAAAAAACCGCCAACATGCCAGCCGTGAAGATATCATCAATATTACCAAGAAGAATGAGCACGAGGAGTTCGAAACCTGTGGGCTGGAGCTTCCAGACTTCTTAGATTACCAGCAAATGGAAGTGTTGCGGAAATGGGATGGAGAACTAAGGTTTTTACAGCATTTCAAATTGAGACGGTTTGCTCGGAAACATTTAGAGTAGATATAAAAGTTAATTTATTATTATAAGTACTATGTTACAGTTGAATGATTGTGTTTTATTTCCGTCATCCATTATTCTCATATTATTTAACTTTTAGGAACAAGGTAAATGAAAAAATGGAAAAATGAGTCAAATTTCTACAACCCTAAATCAGTTCTGGAGACTATTGCAGATACCTAATGCTACAAAACAAAAAATCCGTAAAAACAAATAAACATGATAACAAATTGGGAAAAATCTCAGATCTCTAGTTACTCAGATTTTTTAGGATATCTAAGTAGACATGCCAATATCTAAGTAGCACAAGCTAAGATTTATTTTAGATTCTAAATTTCTTATTTTTTTAAATATGAGGTATATACTAGTGAGAAGTGTAAGAAGTGACCCTTTCTAGAACTTATACTTTAATCTATCTTTTTAGAAACTTTTTTAATGGCATGGCTGATATTTTTTTTAGCAATGGATATATAGATAAAATAAAAAACATTATCACAATTCAATTACTGTTCCTAGCACTCAGGCTTGATAGAGTTTGAGGATATTTAAGGACATTTAGAAACATGTCTGAACATTTGACACAATATGATCACATTTTATAGGTGTTAGGATTATGTATGGGACAGGTTGCAAGCCCATTGCTGCTTAGACCAATAATAACCAAATCATAGTCTAATAATTTATTCAAGTATTTACAACTTTCCACTGAATACAAACAGTTACAGAACATCAAGCTGAAAGAAGAAAATGTACTGCTAAGCTTAAAGTAACTTGATATGTAGCACAAATCAGTCATACATCACAATAAACCATGACTTAATAAAAATTGCTACATACATTACTAAATTGTTAAAAAAAAAAGTAGATTCCATTATAATTTATTGGACAAAATAATTCACAATCCAAAAGGACTAGTATTTAGCACATCACCCTGATAGTATCGTAGTAAAAATATCTATACCCAGGTTAACTATTTGATTTCACTCTCAAACTCTAGAGATCATTATGTAACTCAGCGGTCGGCAACACGCGGCCCGCGGGCGTCTTGCTGGCGGCCCGTGAATGTTTTTTTTATATAAGTTAAATATCAAGAGAAATACATGAACGAACCACGATCGACCGTATAGTGTGGACCCAGACTTAAAACGCGCTTCGCTCTGACCGCGAACGAACAAAACGAAGCGCGAGTTCATTACAATTTTTGCGAACCAACTTTTTCAATTGTCAATTAGAAAAATAAATATGCTTCTTGTCTCGGAGTTGGGCATTTGAGAGCCATATTTTGAGCTTCTAGAGTTAATATCACAAGTGCGGCCCGGCCCGCCTTTAGTTTATTTTGCCACCTTGCGGCCCTTGCCTGCCAAAAAGTTGCCGACCCCTGATGTAACTAATACAATTTAGGATAAAATAACAAAAAAAATATGTATAATTTTGTAGCTGAATAAAAATAAATTCAATTGCTGCATAAAAATTCTTAAGATTAAAACAATTTTGGATGCAGTTGGCTTGTCCAGCACCCATACCATCTTAAAACTCCATCTAAACCTGTCCCAAAGACTACAACGGCCTGTTAATAAGTAAAAAGTTCCACTTGACGCTGTATTAATAACCTAGAATAGATTATAAAGGCCTTATAACTATAAAACCAATTTCAATAATCAGCCCACTCACTTTATTCACAGAATTCCGTTTTCTCTTTATAAGTGTTTAATACATTAGATAATAATGTTAATAAGTACATATTTGATACATTTTAAAAATAGCTTCTACTATTACCATTATTTGTCACCCATTTGATTTATGAATGAAACAAGTTTTTTTTCATTTGTTTAGGTTGGTTTTATTATTTATTTTAAAGGCCATTAACGTCCATTATTGGGTAGGTATAGGTACTTATATTCAAGCTGGGGCCTTAATACAAGCTCTAACAAACTGTCATGTTTCAGAAATGTCAAATTAAAAGCTTGTAGTAACACTACTTCAATTCAATTTTTATGGGTCATGGTACAAAATATCATAGTTATATTACTTTGATATTGCCCAAAGAGGTTGTGGTAAGGCCCTTGAACTTTATGGTGACCCCTGCCAAGGTCACAACAGTACCTAAGCTTTGAACCTTTCAATTTTTTCCTATTGTTTATAGATCAATATTTTTGTCTAGGTCTACCTACAGTAGCGGATCCAGGTGGGGCTAAAGGGCGCTTCCCAAAAGCATTTGACAAATTTCAAATTAGACTAAAAAAAATAACAATATTCAAATCTCATCTAACTCTGTGCTGACTGGGCCATCTTAGCATAGGAGAGAATGGCGAAAGGGGGGGGTGGGGGGCTGAGGCTTGTGTCTTATAGTGGGATTACTTATTAATTGAGATCACAAAAGTTAGTGTTTGCTTTATGATAGTAATAATTTGTTATCTATATCTATACTAATATTATAAAGAGGAAAGTTTTGTATTTTTGTTTGTAACGAATAAACTCAAAAGTTACTGGTCCGATTTCAAAATATATTTTACCATTACAATGCTACATTATCCCTGAGTATCAAAGGCTATATTTTATGTAGGTACTTCGCGAGCAAAGCCGCGAGCGGAAGAAGTGAAGCTAGTGTAAAATGTAAATGTAAAATTTTCGTTACTTACTAAGTCTATTGTATGGTAGGTACTAGGTACTTGTTATCTTGATAAAATCTACCCTCAGCTGAGTTAAGCAAGGTCAACCCTACCCTTTCGCCAGCCTCGTTTTGAAAGAACTGAAGTTAAGAAGATGGATCAAGCCACTTTTAAAAAATCCTGGTTCCGCTACTGTCTACTAATTCCATTAGGTATATAATACCTACCCTTATCTTTTACATTATCTAACCTGCCTCACGCATAGCTATTTGTAACTAGATTGGATTACTTAAGGCTCAATTTACGAAAAGGTATCTTTTGGCCAACATGACATACAAATAACGTCATTAAAGTTAGAAAAAAATATTTTCTTTTAGTGTAACATGACCACTTTGTTTTCGTTTGTTTGTGTGTAGCTTAAAGCATCCTAGGGAGTCTGATGCTTTCTTATGACATCCCATGTGTACAATGGCGGACGCGTCGTGAATAATATTTTAATGTTTTTAGGGTTCCGTATCCAAAGGGTAAAACGGGACCCTATTACTAAGACTCCGATGTCCGTCTGTCACCAGGCTGTATCTCATGAACCGTGATAGTTAGACAGTTTAAATTTTCACAAATGATGTATTTCTGTTGCCGCTATAAAAAAAATACTAACAGAATAAAATAAATATGTAAGGGGGCTCTCATACAACAAACGTGATTTTTTTTGCCGTTTTTATTGTACGGAACCCTTCATGCGCGAATCCGACTCGCACTTGGCCGATTTTATTTTCCTCTTGCAATTTTTTCTATGTTCCATTATGCCTAGATAGCGTTGTTATTCTGAGTTTAAATAAACTGAATTTAAATTTGTTTTTAAAGACGCGCGCGCGCATCTTGCAAACCCAATAGGTACGGCACCTATTAATAACTATTGAGTACCTACGTAGGTCAGTAATTGTATTCGTGACGCATTAGCCATGTCGTGATGCGGCGTTTAAGTTAATAGTATCATAATTTTTACTAATTCTAATCCAACTAGGCACTTTTTATAGTCTATAAACCATATTAAACTTTAAAATTATTTACATAGAAAGATATTTTCAAATATTTTTGTTTTTTTATTTTTATTTATACTTTGAAACAGTTTAATTATGTACTTATAGGTTTAATTTTATAATATTTACATTTTTTATTGAAGTAAATAGTTGGACAGATTTTAAATTCATTGCAATAAATACTTTATTTGGTTAGGATTTTATTTTTTAACTCCATCCAGTACTTTTTAATAAATATTTTTATTTTCATTAAGCATTAAATCATACTCGTAATAGCTCTTATAGTCTTAGAAGCCAATGAATATCTCAATTCTTATGTCATCATTCATTTCATATCATTTTTTCATCCTTATTATGCATTTCCTTCACAAAATAGAGAGCATTTTTTTTTCCAAATGTGAGTAAGCGAGACACTAAGATGGCCACATTATACCCATCTCTTTTTCTTTTACCTGCCTAACTATCCATAATAGCTAGATCCACCTTAAAATTTACTTAAGAGTCAGCTTTTGGGCCTTTTATTATTATATATGATACTTCGGTTATAAAGAAAATATTGAATAACATAAAGTGTCATACTCAACTGATATTGTATAAGATTACTTTTGTATTTATCAAATTAAAGGACTCTCCATCAATTTTAAAACTAATAGCTGTCAAATTGCGTGGCCACCATTCTTACTCACATATCTACGTTAAATTCATTTTACAACTTAAAATCGCTATGTAAAACAAATCAAGTAAACAATGGTAGGTGGTAGAAATCATAACCTCTCTGTCCTCTCGCAGCCAGCCAGATGTACACCACATGGTATGCTCCAGGCACGAAGCATATCATACCAGCTACAAAGAATACTGCACCTTGGAGACCATTCTCAGGTTCAGCAACTGCAAAAGCTCCCATGCCGATGAGCCCGATGCCAACTATGAGTAATATGACGGCAGCGCACACCGTCTTCCAATTCTCTCTGACCTTTGGGTGGTTCCAGCAGTAAGCTGATTGGGTTTCTTCCACATATTCGTGTATGAGTGAGTCTGAATCTCGTGAAGTAGTGTCCTCTGTACATTTGTATGTTTTGCTGTGGAAGAAAAGGCAAATATATAAAATCAAAATCATCAACTTCCTGCCCTTATCTGACTAGGTGGGGTCGGCACAATGGGTTCTCTTCCTCCACTCTCCCCTATCATCCGTCATCTCAGTAGTCCCTCCCTTCCTACACATATCGTCTTTCACAGGCTCTATATTTATAAAATCAAAATAATGATCAAAATAAAAAGATTGTTTATAAGAGTGCTAGGGCCTATCAGCTCATCTTGGACGGCAGATAGGACTGGAATTAGGACCTCCAAATAGGAATAAGACGATTCAATACTCTTATGATTTTATTTAATAAATAGGTATTTTGAATTTGAATGTAGATGTAATTGGTATTTATATAAAACAAAAGGACTTTTTGTCGCGAAACACCAAATGTTAGGCCCGGTTTTCACCAGTTTAACAAGGATCATACAAAAAAAGCGCTAGGGCCCAGCAAGTTCTTGTCAGTTCTTCTCGGTCTGGGGATAGGACTGGAATTGCCACTTAGACTCACCTAGTGTGTAAGACGTTTCAAAGTAATCCCTGTGATTCTATTGAAAATAAACATATTTTGACTTTGACTTGACTTTGAGAGCAGAGAGGAGAGAAGATAAGAGGACATCAAAGTTTGTATGAAAGTAACAATATACAAACAAAGTCACGAGGAGTTCCAACAGTAATTTTAATATTACATACATACATGAATTACGTGACGTTTCCATGAAACCAAACTAAGAAAAATTAGTCATAATGAGTTGTATTATTCTTGTGGTGACTTAGTCATGTTAGGTAACTTTTTTTCAGGAACAAGGAAAAAGATATTCAATAGGAATAATTATATTGGAGTCACCTTGTATTTTGTTGTTAGTCATTTTGTACATTTAAATAGATTTAAGTACCTGGGTGACCGAGCTTTGCTCGTTTTTTGAGGGTAAACAACGTTTTCTAAAAATGAAACCTAGCTAGATCGATTTATCGCCCCCGAAACCCCCTACACACTAAATTTCATGAAAATCGCTGGAGCCGTTTCCGAGATTCCGATTATATATATATATATACAAGAATTGCTCGTTTAAAGGTATAAGATATAAAAAAAATATGATAATTATGTTATGGTGGAGGCTTCGGCAATGGGCTTGCAACATGTCAGGATATTAATCACCGCAAAATGTGGTCATGTGCCAAATATCATGTTTTTATGTGCCTCTGACTACCTCCTTTAGATATTAGAGATCTGGGGACATATCTACCGAGCCTGTGGATTACAGTCATGATCATGGGTAGGTACTTCACTGGTTTCTGTGTTAGTTTTGTTTTTCTACTAAGTAGGTACTTATATGTCTTCATTTTGAATAGCAAAAAAAAAATTAAACATATTTATGCATTTACATAATCGTGACTTAATACATTATGTATTTTTACATACAAATTATATAGCTCTGTTAATCCAGCTATGAAATTCGAAAGTCCATATGAATACTGAATATGCAAATAAAACGACACTCGGTGAAAGTTATTAATTTATCACACATTATAAGACCCATAATGATAAATCTGGTCTAGAAATGGTTATTCATTATTCATGACAGGAAAATCATTGATCAATGAAAAATAATAAACAATGAATGAGTAAGATAGGTACCTACTGTATATTACTTGAAGGCCTCTAGAGTGCAATGATTTAGTGAATTGGGTTACTGTACTATCTAATTAGCAAATATTAGTAGCTAATTAGATACGGAATGTGGAGCGTATAGTAAGCGATGCTTTGAGAGTTCAAGCGCCTTTGCCCCACCATGCGAACGTGCGTCAGGCTAGCTATAAGGTCATGATCACCCTGCCATTTACTGACAAAGAAAATGCCATTAGTAAATCTGTTTTCTATATTTATATTTAGGTAGGTTGGGCATGGTCCACGGATATATATATAGGACTCACCTGGACAAATATTCTCCTCCATTCTTGAATTTATTCTGTAAAGGCGATCTATCTCCGGTCGCGCCGTACACTTTTATCGCCTCGTCGGTTTCCTCTTCGAATGCGTCGTCGATTGAAAAACGTTTTTCTGGATTGCCGAAAGGTCGAGTCATTTCTATTAATTTAATTTAACTGCTTGGGGAAGAGAAATAAACATAGCAACTCCGCGCACGGAGACAAAAACACAGCTGTCAGTTTCGTTCGCCATCCATATTGATTGTAAATGTTCGTTCGGAATCTATTTCTATTCTACCAATAGTTTTTTTGGCACACTTAAATCAATAATAAAAGAATGCTTAGAAGGTAGGTAAAACCGGGTTATACCTTTACAAATAATTGCAATGCAGCTACAGCATAAAACGAATGGAGTTGAAAATAAAAAAAAATGTTTATTTCAATATAGTAGTTTTTTTGTTATTCGGAATTCAGATAGTTGTTTGTTCCTGTCTAGGAGGTTCTGAAAACCAATTAAAATTTTATTGTGTGCTAAGTAGTTGAGCAACAATTTAAGGTTTGGTTGCTCTTTTCTTCCTTTTCATTGTAATTTTAATTAAATAATATTTTGTTTTCTACATAAGGACTGAAGTTGATTATTTCTAAAAAAACCTTCACGAAACAATCTAATATTTTATCCGAACAGCAGCTGTCAAAAATGTAAACAAAGAAATGTCAAAACCACATGGTAAAACTGTCATGGAAATAAATCGAAAATATTGAAACATTCATTGACTTTTTGGCGGGAAAGGGAAAACTACGAAATATTAATTAAAATTTTATTAAAATAATTTTATGACAAAAAAGAGTGTTCGGATGCCCTCCGAGTGTGAAGGTCGTGAAGTTAATTACTTTCTTATCTCTCCGGGTGCTGTTGTAGTGGTGGGCGGGTCCGTTTACACGGACCTGCCTAGTGCTTGGTCATGATTTCTCAACAGACTTTCATGGATGATTTGGCTCAGGCAGGAGTTTCAGAGCAGGTAGAAATAATGTGTTTAAACCAACTGATTCCAACCGGAGACTACGGCGTCGTCCAAGTAGAACATACCGAGACAGTGACCGATGTCATCAGAAAGAGAGGTTTAGAACATAATGGAAATACAAGTTCACCTGAGGACGGATGGAATTTAGTTTCACGGGGAAGTAAGGCCAGAAAAGACGAAGAAGACATTTTAGTACAAATTTGCGTAACGAGTCAAGAAAATCTACCTAAACAATTTGCACTAGCTAAGATATTGCAACAACATAAAATTGATAATATTACAAAGGTCAAGTACGTCAGCAGTACCAAAATGATACTTACCTTCAACAATGAGTCGAGTGCAGACCAATTTGTACAATGCAAAGCCTTTTCCGAACGTGCATGGAAATGCCAAAAAACCTCTGAAGTCGATATTTCATATGGAGTTATTAAAAATATAGACCTGGATCTGACTGAAGAAGCAGCATTGGAGGTTCTCTCTTCGCCTATCGAAATTATTTCAGTGAAACGACTCAATAGGCGTAGTCCTGAAGAAAGTGGTGCCGCATGGATAACTAGCGAATCCATTCGCTTGGGATTTAAGGGCAATTTGTTACCAACGAAGGTATTTATTCATGGCATGGCAATCAAAGTTGATACATTTGTTTTTCCAGTGACTCAATGCGGTAGGTGCTGGAAGTTTGGCCACACATCTAAGTTTTGCCCAAGCAAAAAAATTGTTTGCCCAAAATGTACAAAAAAACACGAGAACTGTGAAAACACCACTTTCGTGTGTGTAAACTGTCGAGGCCCGCATATGGCCATGCAAAAATCATGCCCGGTTTTTAAAAAAGAAAGACGTATACGTGAACTCATGTCGGAATTCAACGTTACATACAGAAAGGCACAATCTATGTATGTTCCACCCTCACCTACAACAGAACGTCTGGCGAAGTCTCCCAGCCAGAATACAAATACCTATGAAGAACCAATTGTGACTGAATATGATCAAGGATCAATGATGGTTGACGAACCGACGACGCCCGTTCGATCACAGCTTCATCCAACTACAGGAGTAACATTTGCTGATAAGGTAAAAAGTCGTGGAAAACAACACAAACAGATTCGAGAAGAACGCATCAGAAAAGATGCAACGCCGGAAGAAGAAAGTAAACAAGACAATGTACAAAGACAGCAGACGAAAGGACATGAAGACACGACATCAGGACATCAAGACTCAGGGCCAAGGGTAGGACGAGTATATAAGAAGCCTAGGAAGCGTAGATCAGCCCAGCCACAGGCCAGCGCGAGTATGTTTGATTGGAGCGTGGAACAGTCTGATAACTCAGAGGAACACCAGGATAATCTACCTACGCGCGAAGAACAAAAACCTAAGAGGTCAGGAAACAACGATTCAGACATTTCATTTTCACGATTTTTGTTAATGCTCAAAGATATAATTTTTGGGAACTATACATTAGGTCAGAAGTTGAAACTAGCAGGTAAAATTTGTATTGAGTGGCTAATATCAAAAGTATTGAGCTGTATATCGACCGGAACTTTCTTTTGTCCGGACTTTAATTATGGTTAGTAGTCCACCTAAGAATTTCACTGTTAACCTGATACAATGGAATAGTCAAAGTTTACAACCTAAATTTGTATCTTTAGAAGCATACCTGAATCGAGAGAAAATTCATATAGCTGTAGTAAGCGAAACTTGGTTCAAGCCTGAGAGTAACTTTAAAATTACAGATTATAACTGTTATCGCCTGGATAGGTATGACTCATACGGGGGCGTGGCTATTATGACACACAAGTCCGTAAAAGCCATGCTTGGTACTAAACAAAGTTTAAATCCGGGGATCGAATTAATACACGTTAAGATACTTAACTGTCAGCATATTGAGAACATAATTTCCATTTATTGTCCTTCAACTATTCATACCACTCAATCTGATTGGGATCATATTTTTTCCGCGTTTAATAGTAAAACTTTGATTTTAGGTGATTTTAACGGTCATCATACCAACTGGTCTTACAAAACTGATATTAGAGGTAATCAAATTGTAGACGCAATGTTAGAATCAAATTTCAGCTATCTAAATGATGGAAGTCACACAAGAATAAGATTAGTAAATGGTATCATACAACAATCATCGCCTGATATCTCGTTTATCTCGTCGGACCTGGCTCATATGTTGACGTGGTTAGTAACTAAAGAGTCACTTGGCAGCGACCATCTTATTATTAAAATTTCATGTACTCAAGCATTTAATTATACATCTTTAAAAAAACGTAATTTTAATAAGAGCAATTGGAATGAATATACTTCCTGTTTAGAAAATTCTTTATCAAGTTTTAGTCCTCCTGATGATCTTCAGTCTTTTTATGACAATTTTATAAACATTATCCAAAATGCTGCCAATACCCATATACCCAGTTTTAAAGTTAATAATAACATACACAGTAAGTTTGTACCTAAGCCCTATTGGAACCCGGAATTGTCCAAAGCCGTTGCAGAACGTAGGCTTGCTTTAGCGAATTTCAGACGTTGTCCTAGCTCGCAAAATTTGGACTCTCTCCACCTTAAAATAGCGAACGCACAAAAGCTGATTCGAGCGGCTAAGTGTAAATCTTGGCAAGAATTTTGTTCGTCTGTAGATGAGACTTCCCGCGTATCCGAAATGTGGCGCAAGATGAGGTGGGTTAAAGGCCGCTATAAGCCTAGTCAAACAGTAGATACAGATAGGGCTAAAGAATTGCTTAATGAATTGACACCTGACTTTGTAACTCCACCCCCTCCGGTATACGGTTCTAATACATCTATTTTAGACTGCGACATAACCATACAAGAATTACATAGTTCTCTAAAAAAGACTGATACAGCTCCGGGATGTGACGATATATCCTTTTCGATGATTAATCACCTTCCATCAGTAGGTAAGTCATATCTGTTGGAATTTTATAATCGTTGTTATTCAGCTGGCTTTGTTCCTTCGCAGTGGCGACAGATAAGAATTGTGCCTATCCCTAAACATAGTTCTCCAGGAGCGTTGCGGCCTATATCACTTATTTCATGCATATGTAAGATTTTACATTCGATACTCAATAAGAGGCTTGAATGGTTTTTCGAAAAACAAAACTTATTTCCTGATGTTATGGTAGGGTTTCGTAAATCGCGGTCTTGTTTAGACAATCTCACATGCCTAACCTCACACATACAATTAGGTTTTTCTAAAAAATTAGTAACAGTAGGGTGTTTTATTGATATTAAAAATGCATATAATAATGTGGACGTGAATAGCCTTATATGTGTCCTTGAACAATTTCAAGTTGGAACTAAAATACCGCGATATCTATGGTCATATTTAAGTTTGAGAAAATTGAACATTTCTCTCGACAACTTTAAAATGTCACGATGGACTTCCCGAGGCTTAGCCCAAGGAGACCCTTTATCGCCTCTGCTTTTTAATATTGCAACAATTCAAATATGTAGAGGTATAAGTAGTGTCGAGGTATCTCAATATGCTGACGATTTTGTCATCTTTTGTTCTAAAAAATTTGCTTCTGACGCTATTTTAGAATTACAGGCTGCTTATTACACAATGAGCGATATGTTAGATAAGATTGGGCTAGAAATATCGTCTTCCAAAAGTAAGGTTATCGTTTTTAGAAAAGGAAGAAGCATGGAAAATAGTCATTTCATGATTAATAATCAACCCTTACAAATGTGTTCCACGGTTAAATATTTAGGAATGTGGCTCGACAGCGCATTAAGATGGGGTAAACACATCAATGAGACTGTTTGCAAAACGCAAAAATATATGAATGTTTTAAAGACTTTATCCGGTTCAGGTTGGGGGGTCCATCAAAAACATCTTAGACGATTGTTTGTATCTATAATTCGTAGCAGAATAGATTATGGTAGTTTTTTGTATGACACAAGTTGCCAAACTAATTTAATTAAGTTAGATAGGATTCAGAATCAGGCAATGCGCGTGATTGGAGGTTTTATACGTTCTACACCCATACACGTTATGGAGAGCGACCTGTGCCTTTCTCCTCTTTTTATTCGAAGAAGATATTTGGCTGGCAAGTTCTGGTTAAAGTCTAAATCATTTTATAACAGCAAAGCCATTCAGTACATTGAATATTTTGCACAACAAAATAATTCTGTTTATTGGTCTCAAGCACGACGAAAAATACCTATTCTTACTAATGTTCATTTATGTTTAAGTTCGCTCCCTATTCATAGCAGCGACCAGTTGGGTATGTTTTCATTGGAAACTTGGATGAGTAATATTGATCTTGCTGACGTTGTAATAGATAACATTCCTGAAGTAGAACTACCTAAGCGCATGTATCGAGCTAATGTTTTAAAAAAATTGTGTTCTACTTACATTGAGGTTAAATACCCAGATTTCTATAAAATTTATACTGACGGTTCTAAAGTAGGTACCGAAGGTGGGGCCGCTTTTTTTGACGCGGTTTTGGAAAGTCATATAAAATTTAAAATTACTGCCAATATTTCAATAATGCATCTTGAGTTGATTGCCTTATCGGAAGCCCTTTCATATATAGATTCAATTGTATGTGACAAATTTGTTATCCTTAGTGATTCAAAGAGCGCGTTGCAGCATTTGGCTCGGTGTACCTCGTCTCTGCGAGGTTACCCGATAGCCTATACAATTTTAGAATCTATTTCAAAATTAAAATCTAAAAATAAAGTAATTGTCCTACAATGGATTCCGTCACATATTCAACTGGACGAAAACGATTGGGTTGATTATCTAGCCAAACAAGCCATAGTCGACGGGGTACCTTACTTAGTGAACCCGTTACACACTGATTACGTTAGCTTCTTTAAAATGAACTGCAAAGACCAATGGCAGGAGTATTTTGACAAAAGATCGGTCGAGAAAGGTATTTGGTATCGCACTATACAGCCTCAACTCTCGTCTTTTCCTTGGATTGATGACGCAGACTTCAAGAGGAAGGAAGTGGTCACTGCTCTTAGGCTGCGCTCCGGACACATTCCATCCAACAAATTTGGATTCTTAATGAAGAAAGTCTTATCACCAAATTGTGACGTATGTGGTTGTATTGATGATGTTCATCATGTCCTAATGGAATGTGTGCGAAACGCAAATGAACGACTTCTTGTTTTTGGAGTGGCTAAAGTATATGATGTTGGCAGGTGTAATAGTATATTGTCCAATCCATTTTCTAAAGAGGCTCGCAAAATGTATAATCTTGCTTTGTGTTATTTCTCTAGAGATTAGTTTAAGTTTTCTTCTTTTTCTTTGTTTTGATTGTTTAAATATTGTAAATAGGTACCAATTAGGCGGTGTGGTCGCTCAGCGACAAAGCCTTTTGTTTTGTGTTGTTAAATAAAAAAAAAAAAAAAAATATTGAAACAAGAGATTGAAAATAATTTAGAATAATGGTGAACAAAGACTGGGATAAGGTGACCCCTGCTTTATCAAAGGCCGTGTTGAGATGCATCAGCAAACAGGGCTTTCAGACTATGACACCTATTCAGGCGGCTGTAATTCCCCTTATTCTGACATGCAAAGATGTAGTTGCCGAAGCGGTGACTGGATCAGGCAAAACACTTGCATTCGTGATTCCTATGCTTGAAATGATGATTAAAAAAGAAAAGGACGCTCCGCTGAGAAAGGATTTTGTCTATGGAGTGATTATTTCGCCTACGAGAGAGCTAGCGACTCAAATTCATAAGGTATGTACTAGACAAACATTTCGTTTCTCCGGCTTCAGGCTTTGTATTTCTACAGTTAAAACTTACAATAGGTACCTAGGTAGATTGAAAGGCTTGGAAGCTGGCGGGCTAGTATCCCGCTGAGAGGAGAGAAGTCTGAGTTAAATTTTCCTGGCACAAAAGAAATGTTTGCATATTCTGTAAATGGCACTCCTAGCTTCTGATATTATTAGTTTCTATTATCTCAATTATGTACTAGTGATGTGCCAGATGATTAGATATATAGATCCGCAAATACGGATCCCAATATGGGTCTTAACTTTCTTACTCAATCGGTGGCGGTGCAAGTGTATTAAATATGAATAGGTAAGGTAAAAGGTCTGTCAAAAATGTAACATATTTTTTTCCTGTGGATATCCATGTATATATAGATATCTAGAACATCACTATTATGTACCTACCTATGTGACTGTTTGGCGAAAAGCTTATTATAAATTATCAGAGTACTTAGATGACAAAAAACCTTAGGATGAATCAGTTCCAAAAACAAAATTAACAAGGATCAGACAAAAAAAAGCACTAGGGCCCAGCCAGTTTCTTGTCTTTTTCAGATAGGACTTATACCTAGGCACCTAGACTCACTGAAAATCATAATAATCCCTGAGATTTTATTGAATAAAGATTCCAATATTCTGATTTCCAGGTCATAGAAACATTTCTACAAGAGCCAGAGCTGTCCCACATGACTCTGACTATGCTAGTCGGAGGTCGGGCTGTGGAGCTTGATGCTCAGTCATTACAAAAGGGAGCTCACATCATCGTGTGCACTCCCGGCAGGTTTGAAGACTTGCTATCGGAGAGGAAGAACCTAAATCTGGTTGGGAGACTTAAAGAATTGGTAAGTAATTTCATGAGTTTAATATGTATCTACTATCTATGGCATGGGGGACCTTTCTACTCAACAGTTTCCTCATTTTTTGCAACAAACAAGTTGTTTATCTCGTAAATATTAGTCAATTTTCAAAGGTACCCTTCGTGGAATAACTTATTATCAACCAATCTTTTATTGTTTCATCTTCATGCTATCAGCTTGAAAGACGAGCTCTAAAATCAAGATTAAAAAAGTTTTTAAAATAACAGTAAATAGATATTTATTTTTATATAAAATAATCCATATTTCAGGAATTCCTGGTTCTAGACGAAGCTGACCGTCTTCTGGACCTCGGTTTCAGCACGACCCTCACCACCATCTTCCAATACCTGCCTCGTCAGCGCCGCACTGGTCTCTTCTCCGCCACACAAACCAAGGAGCTCCAAGATCTGGTCCGAGCCGGGCTCAGAAACCCTGTGGTCGTCAGCGTTAAGGAGAAATCTAGTATTAGCACTCCGCTCCTGCTCGAGAATTATTATGTTATTGTAGAGCCGCAAGATAAGTTCTTGTTTCTGCTGAACTTTATAAGGAACAGGAAGATTGTAAAGGTATGTTATACAAGTTTTACTAATTGATTGAGCGAGCGAAAATGTCAATGGCGAGTAGGGCTAATTGATCGGTAAGCGAAGCGAGCGGAGATCTCAGTGGCAGCTGAGATTTGTCGTTGTATGTTTGTGTATATGTTTGTTAGAGCATAACTTAAGAACCGTTTATCCAATCTACATGAAACTTAGAAGGTCTAGAGCAGTGATTCCCAAAATGGTCCAGGTGGACCCCCAGGGGTCCACGGTAGACTCGACGGGGTCTACGTTGGACGTGACTAAAAATGGGGGTCTACAATCGTAAGCAGGGGTTCATCAAAATTAATTTCGTTTCGATGGTGAAGAACTAAAATGTTGGCTTGTTATATACCAAAATTAAACCTTCTCAATAAGACAATTTGTAGATAAATTGAGAAAAAAATGTTAGTTTGGAATGGAAAAGATTTTTTTTTTCGAAATCTGTTAATCGTCGTTGAAACAGCCACAACGCAAGTTTTCATAAATAGATAGATCTAATCTTCACTTTTTTTTTTCAAGATTTAGAAATAAGGACTTAGAAACAAGGTAGTAATGTAGATGCGGGGTCAAAATTTTGAAAGTGGTCTATGAAACACTGGTCTAGAGATTCTGTTATATCCTTCTTCCTTTTCCCACTTTATGTGGGGTCAACACGTTTTCTTCTTGCATTTCCCTCTATCATCTAAAAAATAAAAATGTGATCACGACTGTAATCCCCGGGCTCGGTAGATATCTTCCTCAGATCTTTTGTTACTTACATCTTTGAGGATATCTAAAGAGGGTAGTCAGAGGCACGTCCAAACATGACGTTTGGTACATGCCTACATTTTGTACAGTAGTTAGTATTACGTACGTGATAGGTTGCAAGCCCATCGCTGCTTATGGGAATACTAACCTATGACACACACCGTCGAATTTTTGGTTCTAGGGTATGCCGGTTTCCTGACGATGTTTTCCTTCACGGTTCACCGCACTGGCATTGCATTAAATTTTTCGAATGGAAAAAGTCATTGGTGCACGACCAGGTTTGAACCCACGACCTTCGGATCGTGAGGCAGGGGTGCTACCACTACACCACCAGCGCTCTATCATCTATCACTTTTATCACCATTTTCAAAAATGTAATTAAACAGAAACTGTCTAGAAAAGCTTATTATAAAATATCAGAGTACCTACTTAGATGATAAAAAAGCTTGGGATGAATCAGCTCCAACTCCTTACAAAATAAACAATGAAAAGTTTCTTGTCAGTTCTCCTCGGTCTGGGGATAGGACTGGAATTGGCACCAACACTCACCTAGTATGTAAGACGTTTCAAAATGATCCCTGTGAATTCATCTATACTAATATTATAAAGAGGAAAACTTTGATTGTTTGTTTGTTTGTTTGTTTGTTTGAAATGAATAGGCTCCGAAAATACGGAACCGATTTGAAAAATTCTTTCACCAATGTGTAGAATGAACTTTCAGGATGAACATAGGCTATATTTTATGTAGGTACTTCGCGGGCGACGCCGCGTGCAGAAGCTAGTTGAAAATAAATATATTTGACTTTGACATCCTCAGGGTATTTTCTTCCTGCCGACATGCGCGTGCGTCGACTACTGGGCGGACGTGCTGCCGGTATTTCTGGCCGACACCAAGGTGTACGCCATGCACGGCAAGATGAAACAGAAGAGGAGCAAGGTGCTCGAGCAGTTCAGACAGGATGAGAACACTATATTGCTGTGTACGGATCTCTTGGCCCGGTAAATTAATAATCAAACGTAAAATATAGTGCGTGGACTCCCTCCGCGCGGAAGAAGTGAAGCATGTCGTTGCCGTTGCTAACGCTCGCGCTGGCTTGTTACAGGTATACTAGTCCGATATATCAAATCAATCTGAAACCCGATTTCAGTTAGAAATCGTATCGTATCGATATTCCATTAGGGACAAACTGATTTTAGAAAACTTAAAAACAATACCTACCACGAAAACTTTAGCAACCAAAACCAAGCCAAAACACAAAACTGTTGCAAATCGCTTGATCTCTTTCAATCTCAGCGGTTGTTTGGCGGAGTGAAAGTGATAGAATGAATTTGGGTGAATCCGCTCCACCATCTGCTTCTGAAATCGATTTCTAAGATCGGCTTATGAGATCGATTTCAAAATTAGAAATCGGCTTTTTATCCGTTTGAGTGAAAATCCGAAAACGCCCATGCCTAAAGTGGGCTGCTGCTCGCCTTGTATAGGCCCGCCGTTCCCTCTTCGTCGGAGGATTCCGCTAACAATATTTATTTCAGAGGTGTAGACATCCCATCAGTGGAGTGGGTGGTGCAGTGGGAGCCGCCCCTCTCCCCCGCCGCCCTAGTGCACCGCGCGGGGCGCGCGGGGCGGGCGGGGGCCAAGGGCTACTCGTTGCTCCCCTTGCTGCCGACCGAGGAGGCCTACGTGCCCTTCGTGCGGACCAACCAGATGATACAGCTGCAGGACTGGAGGAAAAGCGGTGATGAGATCAAAATCACGCAGAAACTACGGGATAAGGTAAGCTAATGACCAGGAGTCTTCTATAGCCGCAGCAAAGTTTCAAGAGAGGAGCTTTTGAGGACCACTTTAACCCTCTCCCACACTGGTTCGCTCCCGGTGTCCGCAGGTGCTGTCCGTGCTGCACGGGCTGCAGCGGCGCGAGCGCGGCGTGCTGGACAAGGGGCAGCGCGCGTTCGTGTCGCACGTGCGCGCCTACTCCAAGCACGAGTGCAACATCCTGCTGCAGCTGAAGGAGCTGCCTCTGGGTGAGCTGGTCTACTCCACTGTAGGCGACACACACCATAGTAGTGATAGTCCGGTCAAAATAGACTTCTCTTCTAAGCTGGTCTACTCTTGGCCATTGTAGGCGACACACACCATAGTAGTTATAGTCCGGTTAAACCGGTCCGGACTTCTCTTCTAAGCTGGTCTACTTCATTGTAGGCGACACACACCACAGTTACTATGGTGTGTGTCGAGAGTAGACCAGCTTAGAAGAGAAGAAGAAGGTCCAAGGTGCAAGAGTAGTAATGTAGTGATAGTCCGGTCAAAATAGACTGCTTCTTCTCTTCTAAGCTGATCTACTCTTAACCTCGGAGATATCTACCGAGTCTGGGGATTACAGTCGTAATTATATTTTTACAATTTTTTTATTATTCATTATAATTTTAGTAAGAATTAACGAGCTTTGCTCGTTTTTTTTTTGGTAATGTGTTTTTTGGAAAATGAAACCTAGCTAGATCGATTTATCGCCCCCGAAATACCGTGCATACAAAATTTCATGGAAATCGTTTCCGAGATTCAGATTATATATACAAGGATTTCTCGTTTAAAGGTACTTATAATAAGATTTTCCATATCCCCAGGGCACATAGCGACGAGCTACGGACTCCTGAAACTGCCTCTGATGCCGGAGATGAAGCAGATCCACAAGGAGCAGTTCGTGGGCCCCAAGGAGGAGATAGACTTCAACAGCATCCCGTACCAGGAGAAGCAGAGGGAGGCCAGTCGACTGCTGAAGCTGCAGGAGTACAAGAAGACAGGAGTGTGGCCCAGCAATAAAAAGAAGAAAGTGGTGAGAACTATAAGTATAGTTGGCTCAACGAATCTAGGCATTCGTGAAGTTAGCCGCAAGAGCTGCGCAGAAAAAAGGAGCAAATGGAGGTATGAGGAGGGGGGGGAGGAACTGTACATGCGCAAACGCTTGTGGCTAACTTCACGAATGCCTAGATCCGTTGGATGAGCTGTACTTCTAGTATTTCTGAAAGTCATCGGAAATAGCTTCTTAGAACGGTTACGCACTGCGTCCGATCCGAATCTGATCCATGAATATATCAAAATTTTTCTATACTAATTTTGACCCCCTTTAATTGCCGTTTTCTGAGGTTGAGGGCGTGATAAAACGTTCTAGAGTTAGAGAATAAGCTAATTTACAGTGAAAGTATCATCAAAATTGCTCTAGCCACGTAAATGTACAGTCAGGAATCCTAAAATTACCTTATATTTTCCCGACGTTTCGACAGGTTTGCACGCTGTCGTGGTCACGGGTAGACAATACCCGTCTAATACTAATAATAATGTGTTCAGATCGCGTAAGTTTAAAAGTACATAGGAATCCTAAAAGTTCTCTGTTAAAAATACTAATTATACCAAAGCAGTGTTTAGTCAATTCATAGTTCACATTTTGTCTTTAACAATCACACATCCCGACTGTAATAAACATTTGTTTCAGATCCAAACAAAACCATGGGAGCAAGCGAAGCAGAACAAAGAAGAACGGAAGCAAAAAAGGAAGAAGCGGAAAGAACAGAAGCAGAAGCAAGAGGGCCCCGGGAAGAGGAAACGGCGCGCAGTGACGCAGGAGGAGTTAGATGAGCTAGCGGCAGACGTAGCTCTTATTAATAAATTAAAGAAGAGGAAAATAAGCAAAGAGCAATTTGATCAGCAATTCGGGGCAGATTAAACTATTTTATTTATAAAGGTGATTTTATTTATCTTATACCTTTAATTATATATTTATATATAATATTTACGAGCAATTCTTGTCATATAATTGGAATCTCGGAAACGGCTCCAGCGATTTTCATGAAATTTATTATGCAGAAGGTTTTGGGGGTGATAAATCGATCTAGCTAGGTTTCATTTTTAGAAAATGTCGTTTACCCCAAAAAACGAGCAAGCTCGGTCATCCAGGTACTTATATATATTATATAACACACGCTTTGAGTCGCTTGCTTTGGGGCTAGATGATGCTGTGTGGATTGTCCAGCATTATTTATTTATTTATTTTATAGTTATGAGGATGAAAACTACAATTTTGAGACGTGAACTTTACTAGAAAACAACAAAAACAAACAGATTTACAACTTGGGAATAGGTACAATGGTAGTAAGATTAGCTTAGAGCGGCGAACGCGCGCGCGGCCGGTCGGTACGGGGACAGATTCGAGACTCTCAGCGAGCGGCCGGCGCACAGTCGACGCAGGCGGCGCGGCGTTCGCGCATGCGCACCGATCGTCTAAGCGGCGGCGCGGGGGATAGCGGGGTGCTAGGGATCTCACTTGCTAGAATTTATGAATTGAGCACACACAATCCATTTATTGACTCATTTTTAATTGAGCCTGGGGATTAGTCGTGATTGTTTTTTTTGCATTTAATTATGCGATAAAAACGGTTTATTGTCATAATCCCAATGGTGCGGACAGCTATGTGGGGATAACGACAATAAACCGTTTTCATCGGTTTACTGTCATAATCCCCACTAGTGTAATGAGAGTGAATAAAGCAAGAGGTATGTTAGGATCGTAGCAAGTGGAGATCCGTGATCTCTGCCTACCCCGTCGGGAAACAGGCGTGATTTGATCTATACTAATCTTATACCTTTAAACGAGCAAATCTTGTATATATATATATATATATATATAATCGGAATCTCGGAAACGGCTCCAATGATATTCATGAAATTTAGTATGCAGGGGGTTTCGGGGGTGATAAATCGAACTAACTAGGTTTCATTTTTAGAAAACGTCGTTTACCTACCAAGAAAAAACCGAGCAAAGCTCGGTCGCCCAGGTACTCTATACAAATATTATAAAGAGGAAAGTTTTGTATTTTTGTTTGTAACGAATAACTCAAAAACTACTGGACCGATTTCAAAAAATATTTTACCATTAGTTTGCTACATTATCCCTGAGTAACATAGGCTATATTTTATGTAGGTACCTCGCGAGCAAAGCCGCGAGCGGAAGCTAGTGTATCTTATATCTTTGAACGAGCAATTCTAGTATCTATACTAATATTATAAAGAGGAAAGATTTGATTGTTTGTTTGAATTGAATAGGCTCCGAAACTACTGAACCGATTTGAAAAATTCTTTCACCAATGTGTAGTATGAACTTTCAGGATGAACATAGGCTATATTTTATGTAGGTACTTCGCGGGCGACGCCGCGTGCAGAAGCTAGTATATATATATATATACCTAATCTGAATCTCGGAAACGGCTCCAACGATTTTCATGAAATTTAGTATGCAGGAGGTTTCGGAGGCGATAAATCGATCTAGCTAGGTTTCATTTTCCAAAAAACAAGATTTACCAAAAAAAAACCGAGCAAAGCTCTGTCAACCAGGTACTATGTACTAATAGGTATTTCATCATCATCATCTTCCTGCCCTTATCCCACGTTATGTGGGGTCGGCACAACATGTGATCTTCTTCCATTTCTCTCTGTCATTCGTCATTTCAGTACTCACTCCTTTCTTACCCATGTCATCTTTCACACAGTCCATCCATCTTTTCTTTGGCCTACCTCTACCCCTGTATCCATCTACATTCATACCTAACACTCTCCTTGTCACATGGCATTCATCTCTTCTCATAACATGCCCATACCACGCTAACCTATTACTCCTCATCTTTTCTGTCACCGGTGCCACTTTCAGACTTCCTCTGATATACTCTATACACTAATAGGTATTTATGAAGGTAAATAATACGATCAATGAAAATAGTAAAATAGACATTTTATTTCAGTATCACTCGTAATAGCATCATCGAGTACTCTCTAAACAAAACAAGGCACAGAGCGCGAACTCACAGCGCGAGCGTTTACCCGACTGCATCATAAAAAGTAGGTACAATTTTATATAAATTACATTTCATATCTAGCTCTTAATACTTATTACATACATTATAAGCTTATTTTAGGTATAATACGTCCAGATGCGGCCACGTTAGTATTTTGTTATAAATAGTTAAGAGTTCTCATTTACATGGCGTAGCCTGTTGGCTTGAAAATTTGGCACTTGGCGCAGCCGTAAGGATTTGCAGTCGGGTTTTCGTTTTACGATTAGATTTTAACTCGCACCGTTTAGTTTGTGTATAATATTAGCTAATTATTGACAATTTGTTTTGGTCATAACCGTTGCGTTTGGCACGCTGTTAATTAGCACCATAGGGGATTTGTGGAACTTTTGTCCATTAATCCCCTTTGCTTTCCCTTTGAAAACCGGAAGGGGATTTCTGGACAAAAAATCCAGTAATCCCCTTCGCAGGGGATCATCTCTGGGGATTATTGGAATAAGCCATATTTACATACACATACTTTTAGCACAATTTTCAACGATTTAACTTACATTACGCCATTCTTAGAAAACATTTGTAAATAGGAATTGCTAATCTAACAAATGATTTTAAAACTTCATATTAGTCAATGCACATTGACTTGTCATTCTTTATACACTGTGACATCGAACCACTGATTTTCTACAAACGCTGTTCAGACCATTGTCAGCTACCATTCTGTACAAAACAATAAAAAAGCACCTACGATATTGGTTTTAAAAATATTAAAAATGACAATTTTACATTTGAGCCCATATTGGCTTGAAAATCACAATTTAAATAACTTTCAAGTTTGAGCGAATAGGATTTTTGAACACAGATTTTGACTTTTTACTTACGTATAATTATACAGAGGGGAGACATTTGTTTTATAAAAACAGCGATTAAAACGTCACGGTGTATAGTTCCAAAAATGTCCGCAATATGGCTGCCTGTCACATTGTGCGTTAATTTTACTATTTTCAAGTTTTGTGACCTCGAGTTCTCCATCGAAAAATTAAATACGTATTTACATTAGCGCAATAAATTCTTGTGTGAACTGATCCAACTTGCATCGCAGAAGTATTCAGCCTGACTTGTAGATCACGTTTTAAACACCTGTCAAACATTAAGTTGCCACTTTCTGAAAATGTGACGTGTCAAAGTTGAATTGCGATAACATTGGAGATCTGTGAATGTGTCAGAATCGTTCACACAAAAATCTGTCATAATAACAATATTTTCGGAAGCATCTAAGCGGTGATAAACACCAAAATATCAACGTCAAATAAAACTCAACATTATCGTCGAACACATTAAGTTCAATATCGCCCCTCAATGATCTATTATGGTTAAAAAACGCAATTAAAAAATTAAGCTTCACAAAAATGTAATAATTTACACAAATACAAAAATCAAAGGTAAAAAAACAAGCATTTTCATACAACTCCATCCAACTTGTCATGATATCAAGCGAACATCTAAATCTACGCCATCTTAATAATACAAGAAAAAAATGAAATAATAATACTAACTAATAACTTTTAGACTATAATACTTGCCGCGAGCACGCAACATAACTAACCTGTCAAAATGTCAAATTTGTTAGTTATTTGACTAGCTGTCAAAAAACCACAACAGGGGCCTTATCACAAGCTTTTAAAAACCATAATGTTTTAGAAACTTCACAATTCGAGCTTGAAGTAACATTACTTTAAAACATTGTTATATGTCATGGTATGATATATCAAAGTTATATTACTTTGATATTGCCCGAAGAGCTTGTGGTAAGGCCCCAGGTCGTTTCAACACATTTCTCTAAAACATTAATTTTAATACATCTTTGTTAATTAATTAAAAACAATTTCAAAAGTTTTACAGCACTATTGATATCTTTGAAACTGAGCGCATTTTGTAGTTTTTAATAGTCAGAGCATAAGAGCCTTTTTGGGTTCCGTACCCAACGGGACCCTATTACTAAGCCTCCACTGTTCGTCCGTCCGTCTGTATCTCATGATCCGTAATAGGTAGACAGTTGAAATGTTTACAGAATGTATATTTCTGTTGCCGCTATAACAATGAATAGTAAAGATTAATTAAAAAGTAACCTACATAGAATTAAATCTTGTATGATGGTGCGGAACCCTTCAAGCACGAGTCCGACTCGCACTTGGTCGGTTTTATATACATATTTTTATAAAAAAAATCTAGAAAAGGTGGTTCAGTTCATTTACAGACGCTGTCACACCCGCATACATCTGCAGACGATAAATGATTGATTCAGGCGTGACTTTGCGGAAATCCATTACAAATACTGAAAAGGACGGAAATGTCTAGTACTTTCCCGCTAAAACTATTATCCAATGAGGTTATTAATTAAGCTTATTAATATTAATAATATTTCTATAAGGCATTTTGTGGGGCTCATTAATATTAATAAGCTTAATTAATAACCTCATTGGATAATAGTTTTAGCGGAAAAGTACTAGACATTTCCGTCCTTTTCAGTATCTGCAGACGACCCAAAAAGGCCCTTTCGTTGATGTAATGATAAAAACAACTAAAAAACACACTCCGTTACTTACAAAAACTATTATTTTTTTATAATAAAAAACATAACAAAGTAAATTACACTTATCATAAAAAATGTTAAGAACCATTTGAATTAAAACATCTATAGAAAATATTTATAAAAAGCTAAATGTAACAATAATTGTATATTAAAAGTATTTTCAATGCGTTGAGCCAGCGATTAATAAAGCGTATAATGCGATAGCATAGATTAAGTTACTTAAGCACCAAGGTATCTTATTTCTATGATTCATCTATACCAGGGGTCGGCAACCTTTTGGCAGGCAAGGGCCACAAAGTGGCAAAATAAACTAAAGGCGGGCCGGGCCGCACTTGTGATATTAACCCTAGAAGCTCAAAATATGGCCCTCAAATGCTCATCTGTGAGACGAAAAGCATATTTATTTTTTCTTAAATTGACAATTGAAAAAGTTTGTTCGCATAAATTATAAGTGCTATCAAAAATTGTAATGAACTCGCGCTTCGCTCATTTGTTCGTTCGCGGTCAGAGCGAAGCGCGTTTTAAGGCTGGGTCCCCAGTATACGGTCGATCGTGGTTCGTTCATGCATTCATCTTGATATTTAACTTATATAAAAAACATTCACGGGCCGCAAGCAAGACGCCCGCGGGCCGCGCGTTGCCGACCCCTGATCTATACTAATATTATAAAGCTGATGAGTTTGTTTGGTTGCACGCGCTAATCTCAGGAACTACTGGTTCGAATTGAAATATTATTTTTGTGTTGGATAGTCCATTTATCGAGGAAGACTATAGGCTATATAACATCACGCTACGACCAATAGGAGCGGAAAATCAGTAAAAAATGTTTGCAAAAACGGGAAAAAATATATTACATACTTAAAACGCGCAGACAGAGTTGCGCGAGATTGAGATATTAAATACTATTTGTTTTACTAAAAAAATCACATTAGTTCATGTTTTGAGTTATTCATAAGATTTCATTACTATCTGTTTGACTTTCAACTACACATGTACCACACTGTTTAGCGCTTAACTGATATAGTTGACCTTGTGACACTTTTATGGCATGTCGCAACCAATGCTGGTGGTTGCAATACTGTGTAGACCAACCCTTTTGGTACTGATTCTATTGTTACATTTTTTAGACTAAAACTAATATCTGCGTCCTTTTTTAGTACAGTAAAATGAAAGAGACAGCGATAGTCAAATTAAGTTCATTATAGCAAATCATATAATACAATTTAAGATTTGATATTTTCATGATATAATCTTATCAGCACACTAGTTGTTTCCCCATCACCTTTACGGTTATATACTACTCAAATTAGGGCTACCACAATTTTTTAGTTTTTTTTTGGTCAGTATTTTATACTCTGATTGTTTTAAATGTAATAAAACAATGTTGTTTTGATGTTATTTAATGAATTTTAATGTAATGAACAAAATATACTTAATTTTAGGATGTTTTAGGTTTTTATCGCCTTTTATGGAAACGAAAATACCCAAAAAGGCCCCAAGGCCCTTATTTTGTATTGAGTAGTATAATAAACCTCAGTGGGACATAATTTTTAGAAGATTTTGCGTTTAAAATGACTAAATGCAAATACATCACCAACATTAATCTGGTTTAAGTCAGGGGCCTACTTTAATGACGGAGCTTATAGGCCGCCCGTAGGCCTCCGCCAAGGCCAAACAACTTTTGAAAAGCCGGGACCGAAGGCTGTGATAATTATAACAGCCCTGATTCTGGGTAGCACTAAAACTAATTTTAAAAGTACACCCGTCTCTATCGTATATTTCTAGATGAATAGAGACAGAACATTAATTAATTTAGAGCAAGTTCTATTTAAAGCGTCATGTTACACTTCACATGATCACAACTGTAATCCCTCGGTAGATATCTCTTCAGACCTCTAGTGACTTAGATCTTTGAGGATATCTAAAGAGTAGTCAGAGGCACGTCCGAACATGATATTTGGCACATTCCCACATTTTACACAGTAGTTAATATTCCACTTTTAAAAATTCGTTAAAAGGAATAAAAAATACTAAATTGGCAACTTCAACTAATTTACAATCAGCTTTCTCTTTTACTCTCGCTAGTTTCTTCGAACCAGGGTGGTGAAAGGAATAAGGCTGCTTTGGTTTATACTATGCTATTAGTAGTATGTTACTTAGATCTTTGAGGATATCTAAAGGAGGTAGTCAGAGGCAAGTCCAAACATGACATTTGGTACATGCCCACATTTTGCACAGTAGTTAGTATTCCGTACGTGACAGGTTGCAAGCCCATCGAAGCTTATAAGAATACTAACCTATGACACATACCTTCGAATTTTTGGTTCTAGGGTATGCTGGTTTCCTCACGATGTTTTCCTTCACCGTTTAAGAGCACTGGCATTGAGCACATAAATTTTTCGAATGGAAAAACTCATTGGTGCACGACCAGGTTTGAACCCACGACCTACGGATCGTGAGGCATGGGTGCTACCACTACACCACCAGCGCTCTTAGTAGTATGTGCTATGCAATTTACTTTTATAATAAACGAAAGAGATGTATTATATCGGTCATAATCCCAACGGTTTTGCCATTGTTCTCACTATTGTTATTGTTCGTAACAAACAATTTTGTTTATTTCGTAAAATGTATGTAAACAAATGTAAATGTAATTTTAAATGTACCCTTCGTGAAATAACTTATCTTTTATTGCTCCATCTTCATGCTATCAGCTTGAAAGACGAGCTCTCAAATCAAGTTTAAAAAAGTTTCTAAAATTTCGCCTCCGTTTCACTAGTAAGAAGTTCAACTGGTAATATAATTAATTGAGAAGAACCACCCAAAAATTAAAATTAGCTTTTATTGCTCCACCTAGAATCAGAGCCCGTTGTTCTGATAAATTACATGAAAATAAGGCACGTTATACTTAACCTAATCAATATTTACAATATAAATAAATAAACGATTTGTAGGGGTTGTTCATATTTAACTAATTTTTTATTCTTCTTTTTATAGTGTCACTAGTTCCTTCGAACCAGTGGTGAAAGGATTAAGGTGCTCAAACATTTAAATAGGTTTATTTTATGTATGTTCATTGGAAGTAGCTGAAGACAGAGACAAATGGGCATCACTGGAGGAGGCCTTCACCCATTCTGGGGTTCCGGTAGATTAAATAAAAATTAAGCAATTACAAATACATAAACATATTACATAGGATACACATCAAATTATATTAAGTAAGAACAAATAAGTAACATAGAATAAACTAAACAAAACTAACACATTACATAGATTTTAAGATGTAAATTTACTGGAAATAAAAGGCTTTTATATTTATATTTATATTTATATGTATGTTAAACGGGAGTTTTGAAGTATTTTACACCGTGTACTTAAACAATGTTGCCTGATATAAACGTTATATTATTATTATTTTATTAAAATTAAACTATTAATCTGTTTATGTTCATCAATTATTTTTGTAATTGTGAAAGTTTTAAATGGCTTGTCTTAACTCAAAATGAATGATAGTAAAAAACAACAATCAAATTCATAGCTAGACCACACTAGGAAATCGATATAATATTATATTATAAAGTTTGTAAATTTTGTAATCTCCAAAACTACTTTTCCCATTTCAAAAATTCTTTCACCAATGTTTAAAATGAACGTAGGTTATATTTTATGTGAGTACCTCGCGGGGAAGCCGCATGCGAGAGCTAGTGTTGTATAAATAAAGAATTAAGTCGAACAACCCCTAATGAAATATCAATTCGTCATAATAAGACATTGTTATCAAATATTGGGCACTATAGAATAGTTATTGTCAAAATTATTGCTTAAAAGTTTAAATATTTGTTTTTTTGCTGTTACTTTCAATTCATTGTAAAATTATCTTTAACGTTTTCATTTCAAGGTTCAAATCTAGATGCAAGCCTGAGTTCGGTTAAATAACCGAGTATTTGGAAGTGACATTGAGCTTTGACACTCAGACTTTAAGGTCCAATATTGGTAATTCTAAATATACCCCCAGATCTTTACTTAGATCTTTTAGGATATCTTAAGAGTAGTCAGAGGCACTTCCATTATATTTGGCACATACCCAGGTTTTGCAGTAATTTGTGCATGACAGGTTGCAAGACCGTCAACGCAATAACGTTTATACTTTAGAAAAATGAAAATAACAGCAATAATGTTTGCATAGAATATCATTTGTGTGATTTAAAATGATAAACCATTGGCAAATCTAAATTTGTTGTTGATCCTTTTAACTGTTTTTATGATACTTTTTTGGGAAGAGAAGTGAGCAGCAAATTGCTAAGTTTGCTTAATTAAGAATGTTAATAGGTATGCCTAATCGGTTGAAAGTTTGTTACAGTAAAGCTTGTATGATACAAATACACTAGTTTTTGTTGTAGTCAAAAATACCTATTAGTTTTGATTTTACAGGCATTTAAACTGCGATAAATATCGAGTCCCGCTAACAGTCTATATAATAAAATCGTAGAGATGCCGTGTCTGTACTTTTGATATTTTCAAATAAAAATTAGTGCTACCTAAAGAAGACACGCTCTACTTATCCCTAAACAACCGTTATTGAAAAAATTGTCTGTTTATCTGTGCGTTTGTGCACGCATCTCCGCAATGGCTAAACCAAATCGAATGCAGTTTGCCCTAGTATACAATAAAAACAGATTTCAAAGGATCAACATCAAATTTCCATCGATCACTAGACCTCGTCCGGCGCCATGTCCTCGCCCTCGTGGTTCTGCGGGGAGGGCGAGGCGGGGGGCTGCGGGGAGGGCGTGGCCGGCGCGGGCGCAGGCGCGGCGGCCGGCGCCTTCACGGTCGCCTCGAGCGAGCGGATGCGGTTCTCCTGCTTCACTATCACAGACTTGAGCTTGCGAATCTCATCTACGAGGTCCGACAGCTGTTTCTCCTGAAATTAATCATTTATAAAGGTTTAAAGAGGGTGTCTGGGTGAACGAAAAAGGTCGACAAAGGTTTAATAGCTTTAGAGAAAATACAGGAGAAACAATAAAAAGCGGGGTAAGTGTATAAATCCACACTATTGCTCGAGCTAAGCGAGCCGTAGATTACTAGAACACGCTTTATTAATCACGAGATGAACGAGCCTTAGTAAGGCTTTTCTCATCATGTCACTTGTCCTTTCAAGTAGTGAGGTGAGCGCCTCGGTTGACTTAAGATAGCGTCGGTAGCGGCGGGCGGGGTAAAAGTAGAAATCCACCTTATTATAATCACGAGCTAAGCGAGCCATATTTAGGACAGACTCGTCTCATAGCGTCACTAGTTCTTTGTGTGAAAAGTTTGAAGTATGCCTCAGTTAACTTACGATAGCATCGGTAGCGGCGGGCGGGGTAAGTGTATAATTCCACCCTAGCTTGAGCTAAGCGAGCCATATTTAGGACAGACTCTTTTCACCGTGTCACGAGTTCTTTGTATGAAAAGTTTGAAGTTTCTTTCTGAGGCATACTCAATTAACTTACGATAGGGGCGGTGGCGGCGGGCGGGGTAAGTGTATAATTCCACCCTAGCTTGAGCTAAGCGAGCCATATTTAGGACAGACTCTCCTCACCGTGTCACGAGTTCTTTGTATGAAAAGTTTGAAGTTTTTTTTGAAGCATACGAAGTTAACTTACGATAGCGGCGGCGGCGGCGGGCGGGGTAAGTGTATAATTCTACCCTAGCTCGAGCTAAGCGAACCATATTTAGGACAGACTCTCCTCACCGTGTCACTAGTTCTTTGTATGAAAAGTTTGAAGTTTCTTTCTGAGGCATACTCAGTTAACTTACGATAGCGTCGGTGGCGGCGGGCGGCGGCGAGTCCCGGCGCTGCGCCGGCGTGGGCGAGCGGTCGCGGTCCTTCTCCCGCTCCTTGCGAGTGTGACTCAGTAACTTACGATAGCGGCGGTGGCGGCGGGCGGCGGCGAGTCCCGGCGCTGCGCCGGCGTGGGCGAGCGGTCGCGGTCCTTCTCCCGCTCCTTGCGAGTGTGACTCAGTAACTTACGATAGCGGCGGTGGCGGCGGGCGGCGGCGAGTCCCGGCGCTGCGCCGGCGTGGGCGAGCGGTCGCGGTCCTTCTCCCGCTCCTTGCGAGTGTGACTCAGTAACTTACGATAGCGGCGGTGGCGGCGGGCGGCGGCGAGTCCCGGCGCTGCGCCGGCGTGGGCGAGCGGTCGCGGTCCTTCTCCCGCTCCTTGCGAGTGTGACTCAGTAACTTACGATAGCGGCGGTGGCGGCGGGCGGCGGCGAGTCCCGGCGCTGCGCCGGCGTGGGCGAGCGGTCGCGGTCCTTCTCCCGCTCCTTGCGAGTGTGACTCAGTAACTTACGATAGCGGCGGTGGCGGCGGGCGGCGGCGAGTCCCGGCGCTGCGCCGGCGTGGGCGAGCGGTCGCGGTCCTTCTCCCGCTCCTTGCGAGTGTGACTCAGTAACTTACGATAGCGGCGGTGGCGGCGGGCGGCGGCGAGTCCCGGCGCTGCGCCGGCGTGGGCGAGCGGTCGCGGTCCTTCTCCCGCTCCTTGCGAGTGTGACTCAGTAACTTACGATAGCGGCGGTGGCGGCGGGCGGCGGCGAGTCCCGGCGCTGCGCCGGCGTGGGCGAGCGGTCGCGGTCCTTCTCCCGCTCCTTGCCCGCGGCGAGCGCGTTGGCCTTCTTGGTGACGTGCAGCTGCGTGGACGCGCGCCCCGACACGTACCCGCCCTGCACAACGAGCGCGCGCTCCTGTAGTTTGGTAGGGAGCCCCTAGCCTATAGCATCTGTCTGTCACCGGTTTGTTGGCTTTGCTAATGGACGGGGGATTTTAACTGGTTTCAATATTGCAACTTGTGCTAAATGGAGCGCCTCCGACTACCCTCTTTAGATGTCCTCAAAGATCTTAGTAACTAGAGATCTGAGGAGATATCTACCGAGCCTGGGGAATACAGTCGTGATCATGTATTTATATTTTTGGACATTTCAGTCAGGTCTGGAACTAAGCGAAGCTTGTCCTATGGGAACCAGATAGCTGATAGATTAATTATATACTTTTTTGGTAAATACATACATAATACATAGTAAGACACAGAACAAGCATCTGTATTTATCACACAAATGTTTGTCCTGGGTGGGGATCGAATTCCCAACTTACAGCGCAGAAGGCAGACTGAGCTGATTAAAAACCCCCAAAATGGGGTGAAAAGGGAGGGTTAAGTTTGACCCGCATAATGGGGGGGGGGGGGCAGCTATTTATATATAAGGTTAGGCTGTGACTGGGTCTCTCTGTGTCTTGATTATCAGAAATAACTGAATTATTTTATATAAGTACATTTACTTATGATAATTATATTAAAAGATCACAAAGATTAATGTTTATTTCATTATGGATTAGTAGGAAAAAACAATAAGAAACACATACATTCGATTATAAATTATACGGTTAACAAAAACACACAAAGTCCAGTTAGGAAAGCCAACAAATCATCATACAGATCAAATGCTTACCTACAATTATTATACATTTTTATACACCGTGACATTTGAATCACTACTGAAACAAAGTAAGTTCAGCCGGGTTAACATTACATCCGCGATTTAATTTTCTCGACTCTTTTGTCTCCCTCTTTCTCGTTCAAATATGAGACATGTTCGACAAAAGTCGCCTGGTACTCAATGGTTTCGTCATTGTTATCACTTTCGTCATTGTTAGCAACAAACAATTTAGTTTATCTCGTAAAATATCAGTTAATTTTAAATGTACCCTTCGTGAAATCTTATACCTTTAAACGAGCAATTCTTGTATATATGTATATATATATATATATATATATATAATCGGAATCACGGAAACGGCTCCAGCGATTTACATGAAATTTAGTATGTAGGAGGTTTCGGGGGCAATGAATCGATCTAGCTAGGTTTTATTTTGCAAAAAACACGATTTACCGAAGAAAAAACCGAGCAAAGCTCGGACATCCAGGTACTAACTTATTATCAACCAATCTGCAATAAATGCTCCATCTTCATGCTATCAGCTTGAAAGACGATCTCTAAAATTAAGGATATATTTTTTTTACAACAACTGTAAAATATAAAATTGAGTAGAAATCTCCTATCCACTGAGTAAACTGACGTTTTACTTACATTTGTCATTACATTATTTTGAGAAAAATTATAAAAGGCGGGAAAAGATTTTGTCAATTTTTGTACTAGAAAACTACTAAAAAAACAGTGATTTAAATGTCACGGTGTATAATTTCCTGTTACATTTAACTAAAGTACAAAGAAAGCGTAAGATAAGTCAAACACGCGTCTATTCATTATGCTATCCTTTTTCCACGTTACGTGGTGGTGCAAGTTTTTTATCTTCCATCTCCCTCTATCATCTGTCATATCAGGAGACCAGGGCGCTAATGTGTAACGTATCAACCAAAGTCAAAACACATTCGTAGATGCTACGTTACGCGTATAACTATAACTTAGT
Organism: Cosmorhoe ocellata; assembly: GCA_963675405.1. Taxonomy (NCBI): domain Eukaryota; kingdom Metazoa; phylum Arthropoda; class Insecta; order Lepidoptera; family Geometridae; genus Cosmorhoe; species Cosmorhoe ocellata. The sequence continues at coordinate 8,783,129 of OY776265.1, read as the reverse complement.
TCATAACTATAATAGTTGGACCACAGGATTCAATTATAGTTATACGAGTATGTATAGGTCATCCAACGGATCTAGGCATTCGTGAAGTTAGCCACAGTGCGAGTTTGCGCATGTACAGTTCCTTCCCCCCCTCCTCATATGTACCTCCAATTGCTCCCGAAAAACGATACTGCGCAACTCTTGCGGCTAACTTCACGAATGCCTAGATTCGTTGAGCTAACTATACTATGATCAATTACCTATGTGGAAATTGGGCTTGCAAAGTAGTCATGACCTCAAGACATTTTGATACTAAAACTGTCATATTATCCAAAATTTTTATAACAGTCGATTAGGGTGTTGGTGAAACCCAGGTTAAATATATGAGGGGAGTCAAACCCACTATCAACTATAAAAAAACACAGATTAAATTATGTTATTCACACCAAAATTCTTACCTTGATTTCACTTGATTCTGAACAATACTCAAACATGCTATGCAATACTTGACCTTAAAATTTTGTTCTTATCTACACTAATATTTTAGGGTAAAATTTGTATGTATGTAGGAGATAATCTCCGAAACTACCCATTCGATTTCAAAAAATTCTTGACCAATGTTTATAAAGAACTTTCAGGATTTTAGGCTATGTAGGTACCTCGCAGACGAAGCCGCGGGTGGAAGCTAGTATTAAAATAAACGCCTCGGTTTCAGTAGTACTACTAAGAAGTTCAACTGGTAATACAAATGACACACCTTTGTATCTCTAGTACTACTACATAACATACAAGTAAATTCACCCGACTTTTAACACACAGCTTCATCTATTCTAGATGATTGTGACTTAAATTACAGAGCTGTGTGGTCTTTTGTTTTAAGATGTAGTTTAAGATGGAGCTTGCAGAATCTAACATCTTTTCATCTTTGTCGATAGCAGGAGACATGCAGAACACGTGCGGAGCTGTCAGAGGTCTACCTCACGATGTTTTCCTTCACTTTTTGCGAGCACTGGCATAAACTTTTCGAAAAATATTGGTGCCGACTGGAATCGAACCCATGCTCTCAGAATTGAAGCCAAGAGTGCTACTAATACACAAGATCTGATGTAACCTTGGCATTCATGCTATCTCCATCTTTTTTAAGTGTCCTAGGAATCCTGACATATCCAGGTCTTCCAGGTTTAATCCTGACACTTCCAGGAGCCTTACCACAATCTCTTCAGGCAACATCAAAGTAATACGAGTATAACTTTAATATTTCGTACCATGACCTATAAAAATTGTATTGAAGTATTGAAGTACTGTGTTACTTCAAGCGGCGCGATGGGCTTGCAACCTGCCACGTACGGAATACTAACTAATGTACCAAATGTCATGTTTGGGCGTGCCTCTAACTACCCTCTTTGTCCTCAAAGATCTAAGTCACTAGATATCTGATATTTCCCGAGCCTGGGGATAACAGTCGTGATCATGTTCATGTCTTTTTACTTCAGGAATAGTGACGTTTTTGAAACATGGTTTGTATAAGCCTGTCCAGATGCAGTGTTTTGCGAGTGTAAGCACACGCGCGTAGGCACTCGCGCGTGCTCAGGCACCTACTAAAAAAAATGATGTGGTGTCGTGGGACACCAGGTAGGAACGAAGTTCCTTCGGCTAAGAGGGAGAAAGAGAAATGGCAATAAAAATCTACAACAAAATTCCTGACGATTTAAAAATTATGACGTTTAATAGATTCAAAACAAATTTGACACGATGGCTTGCTGAAAAATGCTTTTACAGCTTGAATGAATTTTTTGACTACAAAATTTAGTTATTATGTGTATTATTGACGGAATATATGACTACCTACTTGTTAACCTAACTTATTATTCAGTATTATTTTATTATTATTAAACAATTCGCATGACATTTTATTTGATTATGGTGTGTTAATATTTGTCATTTTACAACTTGAATTAATTTATTCTAATGTTTAATGCCTATTTTTTATTTTATTTTTTTTAATTATATAAATATTTCTAAATTAATTTCTACGCCTGTAAAGGCAGATTTCGGCTGAGCAAAATAGTTTTTAAGATCTTTTGTATGGACCTGGAATTATGAATAAATGATTATGATTATGATTATGATTATGATTATGAAAGGTATTATACACTACTCGCTTGTGTATGCGATTGTCGCGCCTGCGCACGTCTCATTTAACGGTTTTATTCCACGCACTTTTTCTTACGGTTTTACTATCACATTTTTTTCAGTTCGGTCGCGCAGCAAAACTCCTATCCCCTCCAAGCCTGCCGTAAGGAACTTCGTTCCAACATAAAACTACCTACAACCTAGGTAGCTACATAAATGATTGTGTCCGTGAGTCCCTCCCAAAAACAACGCGCGTAAGAACGTATCTGGACGCAGTCCAAATTGCTACGCGCGCGTGGACAGGCTCTAAGAGCTTGTGGTAAGGGCCAGGTGGTCACTTCCAGGTTGCAGGTGCTGCACCCTCGTCAGGGTACCTTCAGCGACATGGTGCACGGCTCGGTATCCTCGCCCGCGAGCCACTCCTCGGCCGTCATGCTGGCCTCGTCCGACAGCGTGTCGGGGTACAGGTCCTCCTGGAACAGCTCCGATTTGCGCGGCACCGTCATTGACACCACCTGGGGGAATTAAATGATTCAAAGAATTAGCAATCTCGGAAACAACTCCCAACGATTTTCATACGATTTTCATGTGTTCAATGTTCAATTTAGTATGCAGGGAGTTTCGGGGGCGATAAATCGATCTAGCTAGGTTTCATAGAAAACGTCGTTTAATCTTTGTTTTCAGGCAATGAAAGATTGCTAAAAAAAACCAAGCGAATCTCGGTCATTCGGTTACATACAATAATATTTAACTAGCTTCCGCCCACGGCTTCGCCCGCGTGGTACCTCGAAAAACAAAAACAAATCTATCCCACGGGAACCGTAAATTTTTCCGGTATAAAAAGTAGCCTATGTGTTATTCCAGACTATAATCTATTTCTGTGCCAAATTTCATCAAAATCCATTCAGTAGAATTTGCGTGAAAGAGTAACAAACATACATCCATACATCCATACATTCTTACAAACTTTCGCGTTTATAATATTAGGAGGATCTAACTCCGAGGTCGGCAACACGCGGCCCGCGGGCCATGTGCGGCCCGCGGACGTCTTACTTGCGGCCCGTGAATGTTTTTTTTATAAGTTAAATATCAAGATAAATGCACGAACGAACCGCGATCGACCGTATAGTGTGGACCTAGCCTTAAAAAGCGCTTCGCTCTGACCGCGAACGAACAAATGAGCGAAGCGCGAGTTCATTACAATTTTTGGCAGCACTTATAGTTTTAACGAACAAACTTTTTCAATTGTCAATTTATAGAAAAAAATAATATGCTTCTCGTCTCACAGATGGGCATTTGAGAGACATGTTTTGAGCTTCTAGGGTTAATATCACAAGTGCGGCCCGGCCCGCCTTTAGTTTATTTTGCCACCTTGTGGCCCTTGCCTGGCAAAAGGTTGCCGACCCCTGATCTAACTAATTACAAGTACCTTTAAAGACTTTTAGAAAGACGAGATTCATCAAACACAGTTTTTTTTAACTTAACAGAAGAGTTCTCAGCCCTAGTTTGTATAACTAGTAACCGTAATAAATACATTTATTTTTTTTTTCATATTAATTCAAAGAATAAAGGGGTGGGGGTGGGTAGGGAGGGGGGTCTGACCTGACACAGCCCCGAGTTGTTGAGCCGGTAGAACTTGGATATCTCGCAGGTGGCCACGTCGCACCCCCGCTTCGGCATCATGCCAATACCTGCAATCAAAGTTGATCTTTTTCAATGTTCCTTCCCCTAAAAAACTTATAAACACCTAACAAAAATAAAAAAATAAATATGATCACGACTGTAATCCCCAGGCTCGGTAGATATCTCCTCAGATCTTTAGTTACTTAGATCTTTGAGGATATCTAAAGAGGCAGAGGCAAGTCCAAACATGACATTTGGTACATGCCCACATTTTGCACAGTAGTTAGTATTCCGTACGTGACAGGTTGCAAGCCCATCGCCGCTTATAAGAATACTAACCTATGACACATACCTTCGAATTTTTGGTTCTAGGGTATGCCGGTTTCCCCACGATGTTTTCCTTCACCGTTTAAAAGCACTGGCATTGCGCACATAAATTTTTCGAGTGGAAAAACTCATAGGTGCACGACCAGGTTTGAACCCACGACCTTCGGATCGTGAGGCAGGGGTGCTACCACTACACCACCAGCGCTCTAAAAACTTATAAACCCCTAACAAATCTAACCAAAATCAGTACCACCAGTAATTTACCGTTTCTTTTGGTCAGTATTTTTGCTTTGATTGTTTTAAATTTAATAATAAAAGTTTTTTAAATTTATTTAATGAATGTTTGTGCTTTGAGAGAAAATAATACTTATCATAGAACGTTTTGGTTTTTATCACCATTTATGAAAACAAAAAAAAAAAAAGTTATTTTGTTTTGAGTAGTATATGTTGAGTTTTACTTAAGTTTATTTTTAAAACCGTTGGGTGTCTTGTGTTATCTCTACTTCCCATTGGTTATATTTGCTTTTCCTACAAAATAAATTCCTTATTCAGACTATCACAAGCATTGACTAGTATTTATTGCAAAAAATAAAAAACCCTGACTGATAGTAACATAATTGCAATAACAAAATAAGATCTTACGCATTCTTAACTTTTTTTAACCAATGCAGGAATGTAAAAAACATTCATACAGTCGAAGATAGATGTTTGAACGTATTATTTTGCTTACATTTTTTACATATTGTCTTCGAACTTTTTAGTTTCTACAACACGCCGGTTTCCTCACGATGTTTTCCTTCACCGTTTGAGAGTATTAGTGCAGCGTAATTTTTTTTCAGAACAGAAAAGTCCATTGCTGCACCATCGGATTCGAACCTATTACCGTAGGATCGGAAGGCGGGGCCACCACCACTAGGCCACCAGTGTCTTCTACAAGAATACTGCTAATCACGTACCTCTCTGTGGATCTGGTGTTTGGAAGGTGTTGATGTAGTGTACGAACGGCGGCTCGGGGGTAACCTGGAAAAAAACAAATCAATTTTTACTTCTTCTTCTGAGCGCTGGTGCTGTAGTGATAGCACCCTGCCCTGCACCCTGCGATCCGAAGATCGTGGGTTCAGATCTGGTAGTGCACCGAGTTCACCATTCGAAAAATTAACGTGCGCGATGCCAGTGCTATTAAACGGTGAAGGAAAACATCGTGACGAAACCGGCATACCCTAAAACCAAAAATGTGGGTATGTGCCAAATGTCATGTTTGGAAGTGCCTCTGACTCTTTAGATATCCTCAAAGATCTAATTAACTAGAGGTCTGAGGAGATATCTACCGAGCCTGTATAGCCCCTATTAAAATCGTTATCATGTTTTTTTTGTTCTTATTGTGGTGAGAGGATTAAAGTGAGTCTTTTTAATGAACTTTTTACTAAAAAGAAGTTTATAGTCAAAATAAGATATAATGTACTTTAACATTTTTACAAAGTAATTCTAAGAACCAGAACACCAGTCAAGCATAAGCACGCACCTCGAAGTATCTGATGATCCTTGCCGCACAGGAAGATCATGTTGGTGTCGGGGTCGTACAGGGGGAACATGACGCCGTTGCTGGTGTCGATCTAAGAACCAGGAGCACAAACACGCACCTCGAAGTATCTGATGACGGAGTCGCCCTTGCCGCACAGGAAGATCATGTTGGTGTCGGGGTCGTACAGGGGGAACATGACGCCGTTGCTGGTGTCGATCTAAGAACCAGGAGCACAAACACGCACCTCGAAGTATCTGATGACGGAGTCGCCCTTGCCGCACAGGAAGATCATGTTGGTGTCGGGGTCGTACAGGGGGAACATGACGCCGTTGCTGGTGTCGATCTAAGAACCAGGAGCACAAACACGCACCTCGAAGTATCTGATGACGGAGTCGCCCTTGCCGCAGAGGAAGATCATGTTGGTGTCGGGGTCGTACAAGAGGAACATGACGCCGTTGCTGGTGTCGATCTAAGAACCAGGAGCACAAACACGCACCTCGAAGTATCTGATGACGGAGTCGCCCTTGCCGCAGAGGAAGATCATGTTGGTGTCGGGGTCGTACAGGGGGAACATGACGCCGTTGCTGGTGTCGATCTAACAACCAGTCGTACAAACACGCACCTCGAAGTATCTGATGACGGAGTCGCCCTTGCCGCAGAGGAAGATCATGTTGGTGTCGGGGTCGTACATGGGGAACATGACGCCGTTGCTGGTGTCGATCTAAGAACCAGGAGCACAAACACGCACCTCGAAGTATCTGATGATGGAGTCGCCCTTGCCGCAGAGGAAGATCATGTTGGTGTCGGGGTCGTACAGGGGGAACATGACGCCGTTGCTGGTGTCGATCTAACAACCAGTCGTACAAACACGCACCTCGAAGTATCTGATGACGGAGTCGCCCTTGCCGCAGAGGAAGATCATGTTGGTGTCGGGGTCGTACAGGGGGAACATGACGTCGTTGCTGATGTCGATCTAAGAACCAGGAGCACAAACACGCACCTCGAAGTATCTGATGACGGAGTCGCCCTTGCCGCAGAGGAAGATCATGTTGGTGTCGGGGTCGTACAGGGGGAACATGACGCCGTTGCTGGTGTCGATCTCCACCGTCACGATAGGCTCGCTGAGCGCGTCCGGCGTACGCAGCGAGTACTGCCGCTCCGACATGCGGCTGAACCTAAGATATACTCTACTGTTAGGATAGGACCCACTAGTCGAGATATTCTGTTGTTAGGAGGATCCACTTGTCGAGATATTTATCTCGTCTCGAAATATAAACTTCCAATATTCTGTTGTTAGGAGGACCGAGTCGAGATAGTTATCTCGTCTCGAAATACAAACTACCAATATTCTGTTGTTAGGAGGACCGAGTCGAGATAGTTATCTCGTCTCGAAATACAAACTTCCAATATCCTGTTGTTAGGAAGACCCACTAGTCGAGATAGTTATCTCGTCTCGAAATACAAACCTCCAATATTCTATTGTTAGGAGGACCCACTTGTCGAGATAGTTATCTCGTCTCGAAATACAAACTTCCAATATTCTGTTGTTAGGAGGACCCACTTGTCGAGATAGTTATCTCGTCTCGAAATACAAACTTCCAATATTCTGTTGTTTGGACCCACTTGTCGAGATAGTTATCTCGTTCTAACCAAAAGTACCTGGGTGCACCGAGCAAAGCTCGGTAGCTTTGCTCGGTTTTTTTTGGTAAACGAATGTTGGTCCTGGGTGGGGATCGAACCCACAACCTACAGCTCAGAAGGCAAAGCTACCACCAACTGAGCTGTGAGGCCAGTCAATAGTTACCCAGTAGTGAAGACCAGGCCGTGCTTGAGGAATATGGCCCGGGAGGCTTTACTGCCCTCGTGCGCTATCGCCTCCGACTCCACTTCGCCTTTCCGCGGATCTATTATCCTGAAAAGACCAAATTTCTTATTCCAATATGGTGAAAATGAGCATCTTTCACTTGACCTTCAAAGATAATTATGTTTTCACTTCATTTTACTTTATTTTTTGTACAAATAAAAAAAAATACATTTAAAGCTTTAAAACTAATGGCATGTACACAGGCGAGCTTAAAGAGTTCTATTCCGGCAAACCTTGGGATATGGAGATTTTTAACTAATGGAGGGTATATATGTACGACGACCTCAGTGGCGCAGCGGGCAAGAGTCCGCCTGCGACGCAAGAGGTTGCGGGTTCGATTCCCGCCTCGGAACAAATTTGTGCAGAAATTTGTTCCGTTGGTCTGGGTGTATATGTATAATAAAAAATATCTATCTATGTACCTATATCGTGTATTAAATATATCAGTTATCTAGTACCCATAACACAAGCTTTGAGTAGCTTACTTTGGGGCTAGATGATGCTGTGTGGATTGTCCAGCATTATTTATTTATTTATTTATTTATGTACGTACAAAAATGAGGATAGAAAGAAATTAAAAAAAATACTAATGCAAACACCGATTTTTTTCAGTCATCAGTTCTTTGGAACTGGTGTGGTCTTTGTTTTCAAGGTACTATGCGGGCGAAGCCGTGGGCGGAAGCTAGTATGGTATAATATGGTGTACCTGATCTTCTTGTCGCGGCAGGTGGTGAGGAGTTTGGATCCCGTCCAGTTCCAGCAGGCGGAGTAGATGAGGTCCGGGTGGCAGTCCAGGGTCAGCAGCACCTCGCCAGTGCCCACATTCCATATTGCTATCTGCAATGATAACACTTAGTTTTAGCAATTCGCACAATGCTGAAGTGAATCAGAATTTTCTGTAGGTCTACCATGAGTTTTCACAATCTACACTCGCTAGCGACTGTAGTTAAAAAAATGTATGAAAACTTGCACAGCGCCTCTAGCGGATAGTTGGGTACTAGAACATCACGTAGCTAACTATCCTACGTCACAGTACTACAGCGACTGTAGTTTGCGCTTCATTCATTTGCTTATAATTTGGTACCATGAGTCACAATTTTGACAGATGTTATAGTAACGTACTATTACTACTGTAGTAGCGTCAGCCGATCTAAACGTGACAACTCATGGTACATGTACCTACTGACAGCATTTTCTGTTGGCGATTACGCCAGAAGAAAGATCAAATCGTATGGAAAATGGAGAATATTAGGGGAGCACCCTCACCTGGTTGTCGGAGCCAGCGGTGAGGAGCACGTTCTGCGCGGTGGGGTGCCACAGCACCAGCCCCACTCTCCGCTGGTGGAACACCAGGTCCACCACCGGCTCTGTGAGCGTGCGCGAGAGCCCGCCATCAGGGATCTGCCACACCTGGGAAGATGATCACGACTGTATACATTCTTTGAACTTACAAACATGAAACTTGGCAAAAATATTCTTCGAGATAAAAAAAGACTATATTTTCTCCAAACTATCGCGTATCATCTATCAATCCCGAACGCCGTTTGTACCGAACTTATCTCTTATCACATTTTGTGTTTTTGTTGGGATATTTACCTTGACGACGCAATCTTCAGAGCCGCTGGCTATGACATTGTCGTTGTGAGGGCACCACGCAATGTCTAACACAGGCCCTTTGTGCCCGCCCACTAGTGGGTGGTCTGCAGGAATACGGCCCACCTGAAAAAAAAAATTTTTACTAGCTTCCGCTCGCGTCTTTGCTCGCGAGGTACCTACATATAATATAGCCTATGTTACTCGAGGATAATGAAGAATTCTAATGGTGAAAAAATTTTTGATTGAGTTTATTCGTTACAAACAAAAACACAAAAATACAAAACTTTCCGCTTTATAACATTAGTATTAGGTGGTATTAGTATAGATGAATCTTCTAATAATCTTCTATAATTTATGTGCGCAATGCAAGTGCTCTTAAACGGTGAAGGATAACATCGTGCGGAAACCGGCATACCCTAGAACAAAAAATTCGAAGGTGTGTGTCATACATAAGTTAGTATTCTTGTAAGCGGCGATGGGCTTGCAACCTGTCACGTACTGAATACTAACTACTGTGCAAAATGTGGACATGTCATGTTTGGACGTGCCTCTGACTACTCTCTAGATATCCACAAAGATCTAAGTAACTAAAAAGACCTGAGGAGATATCTACCGAGCCCGGGGATTACAGTCGTGATCTATATAATTTTCTATTCAGCACACAATTTAGTAAGTCAAGACGTACGGAAACAAGTATTATTGCAAAAATTAAAAAAAAAACCCTTCTGAATGTAACTGAAAAATATTTTTTACAGCCGCTTATTAGTTTTTTTTTTTCATTTTGCATTTTCAGACCGATGTCCACAACATAAAATAAACCCGCCAGCCATCTTAAAATTCATTCACAAAGCAAAAAACCGATGTAAAACAAACCACTACAAAACGCTCACGGAACACTTTCTCCAATTGAATGTGAATTATTATATTTTGTTTGTAGTGAAAGTGATAATGACAGTTCGCACGCTTAAAAATAAACCGGAGTAACTCAAAAAACCAAAATGTTGGGAAATCGCGTTTAAAGTTTTGTGACTTGGAGTATTTGTATTCAATCACGATTATTGATTTTATTTGTGTGGATATTTCATTATTTTATTTACCATGGCACGGTCAATAGATAAATCTTTAATATCACTATAGAAAATCATCAATATTATTAACAGTTTTTTATTAACAAGGCTTTAAAAAAAATATTGCTGACTTACTTCTTTTTTCGATTAATACCTGGAATTTTATTCAAAATCTTAACAGTTGTATGTATTAATAATGCTGTTTTCTTTTAAAATATATTTTAATCTCTAAAAATACTACGATATACTTCCTTTTATAATTAATGAATAAATGGTTAGATTCTTGTATGTCATAATATTTCAGTTTTACATTGAACTGTGTAGATCACACTGGAATTATGGTTTACTAATAAAATGAAATACTATAAATTATAAATGAATAATGTAATTAAATACAAAGAAAGAATGGTAAAATCTTTGTACTATTTTAATTAGAAATATTTTCTTAAGAATTTTATCAGTAAATCATGATAAAAAGTAATTTAATTACATACATAAAATCACACTTGTTCCCGACGGAGTAGGCAGAGGCAAGATCTCCACTTTCTACAATCCTGACATACCTCTTTTGCTTCATTCAATCTCATTACATTCTTCATACATGCTCGTCGGTTTATCTTACTTTTGACTTGGCTTTTGACTAAAACCTCCCCAATTTGATCGAGGTACGTACGTCAAAGTCTTTCCCTTCCAAATTTTCCATTCACAGTCTCTTTATGCACCTGTTTTGTTAATCTCCTTTCATCTATTCTTTCTACATACTCAAACTATCCTATGATACCCTTTTCAATTTTCATCACTACGTCTTCTTTCAGTCCACAACGTTCTCATACCACACTGTTCTTCACTCTATCATTCAAAGTTAAACCACACATACTTCTGGAAGCTCTCATTTCTACTGCATTTATTCTACTTTGATGCTTCTGTCATACCCATCTTTCGCTACCATACATCTAAAAATAATTAGGTAGTACTGAACTGGCTTATGATATTACAAAAAACAATGCATCAATATACACTAGATAAAGATCAAAATCTCTGTTTTCTTAAATAATGTATTTATAAAAATTTTCTTAGTAGTACGGAACCAACCTCTTGGACCTTCATTTCCATTTCTATAATATTTGATCATCTTCTTCCTTTTATTTCTTAATACATTCCTTTGTTATAATAATGATGTCGCAAAAAAATATACCTAGTATAGTTAATAAAATTTTAATACGCTATGTAGTTGGATCTGTTGTTTTCTATCTGTTATTGCTTAAAGTCACCGTTATAAAGTTCGTTATTATTGTTTTCTTTATCTATATAATTATCTCGTCTCAAGATGATTCAATGTGTTTTTTTATCATTGAGTACTCATTTTTTTATTCCCATGATTTCCACGCTTGTCATTAACCGTCATTCCGGTGTGATTTATTTAATTTATTATTTAAATAGGTATCATTTTATCAGTCGTTCAAAATGCTTTTAAAAACACTAGCAAATTCTTATTTAATTGATTAAGGTGATGAATATCTAGTATTTTCCCGTTAACTATTATATGCAGACTCCTGCATCACCCGCCCACCCGTATATAAAAAGTGCAAAGCACTTATTGGTTAGGATTTATTAGATTATGACTATGATTATGAGCCTCACACACAATCCTCACACGCAACCTCAAAAAAAATAGAGTCAACACGAGTGTTTCGCTTCTTCACGAAGATTTCTAAAACGCTTCGCTTTGTTACCAATTCTTCATGTCTTGAGTTCTCTTGCGTCTTTTTTACTCTGTCTCTAGTTCATGGTCAGAAGAATCTGAACTTGAAGGATTAAGGTTTCTTAGTCTAGCAGCAGCATTCGATTATTTTTCTGCACTTAGCAAGAGTCTGCCACATCATCATCAAAATTACTTTCGTTGGCATAATTAGGAAGAGTTTTATTAGCTTGGCTTATAAAATCACTTTGTTTTGATCTTAAATTCATTTGTAGGATTAATTCTCTATAAACTCATCTTCCAATTCTATAATTTGCATGTTTGTAAAACCAAAAATCTCCACTTACTATGATCCTAACATACCTCTTTTGGTTCTTCATGATAATTTCATTATTCAGATATTATGTGCATCGGTTTAGGTTACTCTTGACCTGGCCTTTCTCTAAAACGTCCCCGATTCTATCGAGGTACGGACGCCGAGGTCTACCCGTTCCAACTGTCCCATTCATACTCGCCTTACTCGTTGTTTTTCGCCTGTTTCGTCGGTTCCCTTTCATCCATCCTTTATAGGTATATACCCAAATCATCTTAACATACTCGTCACAACTTTCATCGCTAAGTCTTTTTTCACTCAAAAAAAAAACAAGTAAAAACAGATTTAAAGGAAAAAGTAAAGCTAATTCATTAAAGCTAATCTTAATATTTAGGCAGGTGGTAACTTACCTCCATGTACATTTACCAGCATAACAAGCTTTTTACTCCTTCTATAGAAGTAATTTAAAATATTAAAGTAACAAATTAACTGTAAGAAGAATTAAATTTTAATTTTGCCCCTGATTCTAGAACTAGATTTACTAAAAAACGGAACTATATCGTACTACTTCTCAAATGGATGAAAGCTTTTAAAAATGAAAGGAAACAAATAAAAAAGTTACTAGTAGTCAATTTCGTTTTTAATAATAAAAGGAAATAAATCTTAATGATGATGCAAATATTGCCATCATTTAAATCAAAAAGAGAAATAAAACAGACTGTATCATTTTAAGATTAATTTATATGCAAAATAAGTACTTGTTTTTAATACTGTACAGATTTATTTAGTTTTATTCCCGCACAAAATACGATTTTAGTCCATGACTGAGGGCACAACACTGAATATTGCACTTTAACAGAATCGACTTGAGCTTCGCATTTAATGGAAAAGAGATGACCGACCTTTTATTTTCTTTCTATTGCTCCTTTTGGTTTGGCTGTCAAAGCTATCCTACGCATTGTGTTGAGATAATGCTGTTTATGATAAAATCTCAAAATACCGAGTTTTTGAGTTACTCCGGTTTATTATTAAGCGTGCGAGTTGATTATACAGAAACAAGTAATTACGCTTGGCGCCAACAAGGCCGGCCTCTATAAATTTGGTGAAGTAGGTCGTGCACGCGGTGAATATCTACGAAGATATGCTAGAGAGGACACTGGTGCGAACGGACAACTTACTGCAATTTTTATTCCTCTAAAATTTGAGGTACGAGTTGACAGCGGACGACATGAGGCAGCAGCGGACGACGTGTCGCAGCGACACTACTGGTTTCTATGTATTTCTATGAAATGCGTCGCTAGCTTTGTGTCGCTAACTACGGCGGTTTAGGGTACCTACCCTTGACCTGGCCTTTCTCTAAAACGTCCCCAATTTGCTCGAGGTACATACGCCGAGGTCTTCCCCTTCCAACTGTCCCATTCACAATCCTTATGTACCTGTTTCGTCAATCTCCTTTCATCCATCATTTTTTTCATTCTTCTTACCTTGTTATTCTAATTTAGTAAGGATAAGACGGGTGATGTTAAAAGCGAATAAGATACAGTGAGTATGTTAGTATGTATGTAGTTGCGAATTGCAGTTAGGGTTGCCAGATACGGGCTTATCATTTCCTTGATATTTCTGGGGACATTTACAAATTGAGTTGGACTTTTTGAGTCTAAATCCAACTACAAATGTTTGCCGTTAGACTGGCATTAGAAACACATTACAAAATTACTATTTAAGGACTTATTTTGAAAGGGAAAAAAATGCAAATGGTTTTAAAAACATTTATTTGTAACAAAATTTTTATACTAACCACTGTGCAACGTGTGAGCATATTATGTCAAATATCATGTTTGGACGTAGATATCCTCAAAGATCTAAAGAGATAATACCGAGCCTGTGGATTACAGTCGTGATCATGTTTTTTGTTAAAATCCAAAAAAAACTAGTGTTCATGAATTTCAGGACTGAATTGTAGTTTTTGGACAAGGAACCACACGTGAAATTCCGGGACTTTCCCGGAATTCCCGGCCATCTGGCAACCCTAATTGCAGTACCAAGGTGTTTGTAATTTGGCACAAAAATAGACACACAATAGCTGAAGTGGGCAATAAAATGTACCTACGAAATGAGAATGCATTATATTGTGGTGTTTTAGAAATACTTTGTCGCCTAGTCGCTCTCGAAAGATCATTCCAGCGCCGGTTTACATTCCAAATGAATTCCAGCGCTGGATTAGAATCACTTTGGAATTATTATGTATCATATTTTGAATTAGTAAGGACTAAGATTTGGGCATGTAGTATGTGTGAATGGGACAGTAGGAAGAGGGAGACCTTGGCGTACGTACCTCGAGCAAATTGGAGACGTTTTAGAGAAAAGCCGCCGACTAAACCGACACGCATGTATGAAGAATTTAATGAGAGTGAATAAAGCAAAAGAGGTATGGATAGCATGTGGAGAACCGTGATCTCTGCCTATCCCGTTTTATGTTGTAGTATGTAAAAAGTAGCCTATGTGCTATTCGAGACTATAATTTATATCTGAGCCAAATTTCATCCAGATCCGTTCAGCCGTTTCAGCGTGAAAGGGTAACAAACATACATCCATACATTCTTACAAACTTTCGCGTTTAAAATATTAGTAGGATGTGAACCGGCGATTAGAACTTTGTTTTATACCGATGGAAATCACAATTATCTTTGCCTAGTAAGGCTAGCATAGTTCCACATCACATGGTTATCTAATGGTTTTATTTAGCGAATGACGCAGCATGCCAGCAAGCACTCCAGAATCGGAAACGCTCAGATTTCACATCCGAAATGGATTTGTCCATACCTAGACTATCTTATTAGGAGTCATGATATAAGTATAAAAAAAACATGATCATGACTAAAATCCCCAGGCTCGGTAAATATCTCCTCAGATCTCTAGTTACTTAGATATTTTGAGGATATCCAAAGAGGGTAGTCAGAGGCACGTCCAAACACATTTGGAACATGCCCATATTTTGCACAGTGGTTAGTATTCCGTACGTCACAGGTTGTATGTATGTATGGATGTATGTTTGTACTCTTTCACACTGAAACGGCGGAACAAATCTAAATGAAATTTGGCGCTGAGATTATAGTCTGGAATAGCACATAGGCTACTTTTTATCCCGGAAAAATGTAGTTTCCCGTGGGATAGATATGATTTTGTTTTACAATGTTTGAACGTGCCTCTGACTACCCCCTTTAAATATCCATAAAGATCTGAGTGGAGATCTGAGGAGATATCTACCAAGCCCGAAGATTACAGTGTTTTATTTTTGTTTTAGTTAGGATGTACGTATATCTACGATGTTTCCAATTGAATTCATAATACATTACCTACCGAATTAATATTAAATTGTTACTTCGTACTATGACCTATGCAAATTGTATTGACTTCAAGCTTCAAGTGACGTTTCTAAAACGAAATCGTTCTGTAAGACTTCGTGGTAAGGCCCCAGGAGCCAGTGAAATTGATATTCCTCCAGTTACAACCTGGAGAGCTTCTAGAACAATCCAGAAGCCAGTGAAATTGATATTCCTCCAGTTACAACCTGGAGAGTTTCTAGAACAATCCAGAAGCTAGTGAAATTGATATTCCTCCAGTTATAACCTGGAATGCTATAGTTTTGGCGAGTGCACACGCTACCGGCTACTTTTCGGCGCGCGTGGGCGGGCCCTCGGTTTCCGCGCGTTTCCCCGCGAATTACCACATCGAGTGTAAAAATAGATTATTTGTCAATAATCGGTCTAATTATAGTGCATTGCGTCTCGTCACGATTATAGAAATGGATCGTGCGTGATGTCTGATAGCCAAACCACACGTCTTCATCGATGATTGACGCGTTTTTGCAATGACTAGGTTTTCTGGCATCTTCCATTATACATACCTACGAATACAAATATCTTTGTTTGTAGCATACTACTTATATTATAAACGTGAAAGTTTGTAAGAATGTATAGATGTATCTTTGTTACTCTTTCACGCTGAAATGGGTGTTTGGATCTGGATGAAATTTAGCACAGATATAGATTATAATCTGGAATAGCACATAGGCTACTTTTTATCCCGGAAAAATGTACGGTTCCCGTGGGATAGATTTGTTTTTGTTTTTCAAGGTACCACGCGAGCGAAGCCGTAGGCGGAATTTAGTACATACATACATATATCACATAATAACACCCACACACAGAACAAACATCTGTGCTCATCACGCAAATGTTTATCCCGGGCACTCCTGGGGGCGAACCCACAACTGGCAGAAGACAGAGCTGTGAGGACAGTCAATCGCTGCATAAAATCACTGCAAACCAGTGCATCTTCCACATCCTTGGCTGCTATTCTGATCTGGCTGGTGCAGCTAATTATAACTGCAGTTTATAGATATTTCAGTTTTGGACAGTGAACTTGAAAACGTGACCTTACTGCGTCGGACCGAGGTTGCTCGCCCTTTGACTGTTTTCTTTGTAGTATTTAATCAACATATTACAGGCTGTTACCAGACTACTTCCGAAAACTTCAGGGGGTTAAAGTACCCATCAATATAAACACGTTTTTCTAAGAAACCAACACTGTGAGCGCGAAAAAAACAGCTGTTTCATACAAAAGTGCAATACTTGGCTAAATATTTACTTGGCTAAAATGTATGAAACAGCAGTTTTTTTTTCGCGCTCACGGTTTTAGTTTTGTAGAAATAGTTGTTTGTATTGATTTGTTTCAAATTAACTGATTTATATTCATGTGAAATAGAAATTCAAAATACCTTACTGTTCTGGATAAAATAGGGAATTTCTGAATTTTTAGAGGTGTGTTTGACATGATTTTTAGCCAAGGTTTTCTATCTAATTCGTGTTTTAGCTCCGGTTGATTTATCACTTATATCCTTGAGTATCGTGCAGTTTAATTTCAATGTAATCTATTAAGCGGTAATAATGATTAGGGTTGCAATACTTGCAATTTTCAAAATGCTGGGCCTTAAGAGTTTCGCACTATCATACAAGATTTAATACTTACTATGTACCTATGAATGTTTAAGTTACTTTTATTAAAGTTATTATAGTGGCAACAGAAATACATTCTGTGAACATTTCAACTATATACCTATTACGGATCCTGAGGTACAGCCCGCTGACAGACAGACTAACACACAAACAGACAGACAGACGGACGGACCGCGAGGCTTAGTACCTAATAGGGTCTCGTTGGTTACCCTACTGATACGAGGGACTTTATAAGAGTAATAAAACAGAAACCAGCAATTCTTATAATACCTCCTTTTAAATATTACTAAAGGTTTTTTTCTGTATGTTTATTTGGTTGTGGACTTTGTGGAGTTAGCGTAATTGGAATCAGAATATGAGCTTGTTTATATTAAAATTGGATGTCGGGAAAAACAGTAATCGTCACGCGGACAAAGTCACTGGCATTAGCTAGTTCCTCATAAGTCATACGTCCATGCATATCACCGCACACGTGCAGGGAATAAAAAGTGCATGCTGACATTCCCATGGCCTGCGTCAGCGCACGCGGTGGCGGGATCCATCCAACTAACAAATGAAATTCTTAAATTATTGATATCGGTTAATTTGGACAATGGAGTGCAAAAAGAGGCGGTCACCCATCCAAAAACTGACTGCGCCCAGCGTTGCTTAACCATGCGTTCCCCATACAAACTTTCAACCCCTATTTCAGCCTCTTCAAGGTTATTTTTTGAAACAAATGATTACTATGGCCATCTTCAGGATATAATATATCTCCTAGTCAAATATCTTTACGATCCGTTCAGCCAGTTAGTCGTGAAAAGGTAACAAACAGACAGACTAATTAAAAAAAAACTAATTAAGACTAAAACTACTTTCTCGTTAATAATATTAAGTACTAGCTGTTACCCGCGACTATCGTCCGCAAAAACCCATGAATATAACATAATATTCAATATTACACCTTGGTTTACATTATTGAAGTTTTAGTAAGGATCCCTAATTTTTTCTTGCAATAAATATAGCCTATGTTACTCAGGGATAATGTAGCATTCTAATGGTGAAAGAAGTTTTGAAATCGGTTTAGTAGTTTTTGAGTTTATTCGTTACAAACAAAAATACAAAACTTTCCTCTTTATAATATTAGTAAAGATGGATCAGCTATGTTGTGAGGTGTTGAATATACGCGAATGAACGTTTGTTATCACTATTATGCCATATCGGTTGCACAATTACCACTGCATTGTTCCGATAAGTGTGAAGTTCTATTGAATATCTTGTGACAATAATTGTTTTTGTCAATGGAAGTAAGCTATATAACTAACCCTAAGTAGCAATGGTACCTAGTACTTTTATTTAAAAAAAAAACTGAAAAATACATTATTTCAGTAATAAAGTAAGTTTTAACACATATTATCTCATCTATACTTATATAATATTATAAAGAGGAAAACTTTGATTGTTTGTTTGTTTGTTTGTTTGTTTGAAATGAATAGGCTCCGAAACTACTGAACCGATTTGAAAAATTCTTTCACCAATGTGTAGAATGAACTTTCAGGATGAACATAGGCTATATTTTATGTAGGTACTTCGCGGGCGACGCCGCGTGCAGAAGCTAGTTTGATTATAATCTACTAGCTTCCGCCCAAGGCTTCGCCCGCGTGGTACCTTGAAAAATAAAAACTATCCCGCGGGAACCGTACATTTTTCCGGGATAAAAAAAAAGCCTATGTGTTATTCCAGACCATAATCTATATCTGTGCCAAATTTCATCCAGATCCGTTCAGCCGTTTCAGCGTGAAAGTGTAACAAACATACATCCATCCATCCATACATTCTTACAAACTTTCGCGTTTATAATATTAGTAGGATTTACCCGACTACGAGGTGAAGGAAGGTTGTGTTTGGGATGTATAATCTATGTTTATCTTTGCGTTTGTCACGCTAATCTCCGCAACGGCTGAACCAAATCGAATGCAGTTTTCAATAATGTATTGAGATAAGCTTGGATTAAAACTTAGGCTTTGCACAACGCCATCTAGCCTTAAGTAAAGAAAAGTTTGAACTATGGGAACCAGATAGCTGATGGGTTGAAAATACTTTTTTTGTAATACATACATAGAATACATAATATCACTCAGACACAGAACAAATGTCTGTGTCCATCATACACATGTTTGTAGGGGCTTGTGGAAAGGTCCTTAAACTGAGTACCTACCCTAAACCGACATGCATGTATGAAGAATGTATGAGAGTGAATGAAGCAAGAGGTATGTCAGGATCGTAGCAAGTGGAGATCCGTGGTCTCTGCCTACCCCGTCGGGAAACAGGCGTGATTTTATGTATGTATGTATGTGGTAGGGTTCTAAAATTGAGATTTCTATTTTTATTCTGTGACTAGCTGACCCGGCAGACTTCGTACTTATTTAGAAAACGTTTGTATGGGAAATAGAAAAGGGCTATATTTAGGGTTTTCCCGGCAGTTATTCGAATTTTTCTTACATTTTAAACCTTCCCTAGACCTCCACGAGCATTTCAAGACCAAGATAAGATAAATCCATTTAGCCGTTCTCGAGTTTTAGCGAGTCTAACGAACAGCAATTCATTTTTATATATATAGATAGATTGTTTGAAGCTTGAACCTAGCGGGTACTTAATAATTTGACTTTGTTGACAGGGAAAATATACCAATAACATCACATAGTAAAAACAGATAAAGTATAATAATTACTAATTAACTAAGTAACTAACTACTAATTGGTGTATGTACACAATCCTTGTTTATGTTTTTGTAATATTCATTTATTATGATGTATGTACAGCTAAAAATAAATATATGTAGGTCAATACAATAATGAAATAATAATAATAATATGTTACAGCTGGCTAATTTTGGTTATTCATAAGAATTCTTTATGTTTTGTTATATTTAAATATGTTTATAGTAGAGAGACCTCAGTAGGTCTACCATGAGTTGTCACATTTAAATTGGCTGACGTTACTACAGAAGTAATAGTATGTTACTATGACATCCGTCAAAATTGTTACTCATGGTGCCAAATTCTAAGCAAATTAATGAGCGCAAACTACAGTCGCTGTAGTACGCAGTGACGTAGGATAGTTAGCTATGTGAGGTTTTAGTACCCAACTATCCGCTAGAGGCGCTATAGGCAAGTTTTCATTCATTTTTTTAACTACAGTCGCTAGCGAGTGTAGATTGTGAAAACTCATGGTAGACCCTCTGGACTGAGACAGACGTGAATGGCATACTGGTAAAAATTGTTTTGAGGAATTACAAAAAAACAAATATGTTCACAACGGTAATACCCAGGCTCGGTAGATATCTCTTCAGATCTCTAGTAACTTAGATCTTTGAGGATATCTAAAGAGGGTAGTCAGAGGCATGTCCAAACATGACATTTGGCACATGCCCACATTTTGCATAGTAGTTAGTATTCAGTATGTGACAGGTTGCAAGCCCATTGTTCCATGTAAATAGTAACCTATGACATGCACCTTCTAATTTTTGGTTCTAAGGAATGCCAGTTTCCCCACAAAGGTTTTCTTCACAGTTCAAGAGATTGTTTGAATGGAAAAACTCATTGGTGTACGACCAGGCTTGAACCCATGATTATCGGATCGTGGAGCAGGGGTGCTACCACTACACCACCAGCACTCTCAGAACATAACAAACCATAAAAATACACTGATAATAATTTGTTTGCAATAAACAGTATTGAAACAATATGTCATTGTCTCAAGAATGCAACAAATTAGACAGTTCATAATAAAGTTTGAGTAATCATTTACCTGCTTTAGTTCAACGACCAGGAAAAAAATTTAAAAACTTAGCAGTTGACAGATTAAATTAATAATTGGCTTTATAATTTATGTGTAGAGTAGTATGATGGGGGTTAAAATATTTATAAAAATATTTCAATAATGGTTTATTTATGTTTATGGCTGCAGTCATATTTATTTTAAAAAAGCTATTTTTAATTTAGTAAAATTTTGGGATGATCCAAACAATTTAAAAGTTAAAATTACAGTTTGTCATTTGATATCAGTTGGAGCTAGTATTATTGAGGTCAACATTTTTGTTGATTCTGTTGAGAAATGTTAAAAAAACGGATTTTATAAAATACATGTCACTCACCTTATTGTGTGGTAGTACTATGAAGGCGCCTCCACCAGCAGACTCGACGATGATCGCCAAAAACTTAGGATTCACCGCACAAAACGTAGAATCCCATGAACTCTTGGACACTCTGATATTATCATAACATTGCTCCCGTTTGAGGGCCTGCCCGTAAACGTGGCGGAACTTTGAACTACGAACCACTCTAAACGACATCTGCAACGCGAGAGACCAAACACTTCAACAATAATACAAACAAAACAAATAATATTACAATTTCACTTTACAACATAACCTAGACGTATCCACTTTGACCTATTTTTTGACACTGCATAAAAATGTACTCAATGACTCACGTTTTTTATTTATTGATAATTTATAATTTGTTAAACAAGTAAATACAATGAAAACATTTGATTAATTTAACTTTTAGAAGATAAAAACTGAGAGCTACTAAGGATCGAAGGGAGGACGGTTGGGAAAACGAGCGAACTCCATATTTGGTAATGCCTGCAGTGCCTATGAAAACTTGTTGATATCTTTTGATATAGCCCAAAATAAATTAAAAACGTAATAGAAATGGATCGCTCTTTGTTCAATGTATCTAGATTTTATTTACAGAATTTTATTTTTCAACTGAAATAGTTAAAAAACAAGATTCCTTTTCAGTAAAATCATAGAATTTTGAACGCATCGTATAAATGCCAGAAATGACATTAACACTAAACGTCAAATAGCAATTTGTCAAGTGCGTTCAATTCGTAATATTTTTTTTGTCCGTACTTTGTATAGACCTCAGGTATAGACAGTAGATCATCCGTAGCATCTACCAATACAATCTCATTAACGTTGCAAGAAGACTGAGCGTGTGCCAGCCATATTGTAACGTAACGCTCGTAAGCAAAACAAGGAGCAAAACATACTTTTTTATATACCTACTAAAAATCTTTTCAGGAGAGTAATGTTCTGAATCTGATGTAGGTACCTACCTAAGTGAGGTTCAAAGATATTTATTCTCAAATATGACACAGTCAGGTTAAGTGTAACCTTTGGTATGAATTAGCAGGCATCAATGAGCTATGGTACAGGGTAGCGATAGTCTTTCTTTGAAATTACACGTAGGTACGCAGCAGAGGGTAATTCAGCCTATGAATGGGTTTCTAAAGAAAATGTCATCAAACAACGGACATTGGACGAGAAGTGATCATCATAATTATATGATTTATGCTTACTTTGGGAACTGGTATGCTAAGTTGTGATTTCATTAAGTTTTGAGGGTTCGGCCCGTTATAGCTATGACAACGCTCACGGCCCAGACGTTTAGATACCGGCGCCCTTTTAATGTTTGGGCTGGTAAAGCTGTTGTGTCGTTTTACTTCCTGCAACAACACAAGGTTGGCGTAGTTACATAAGTTAAACGTTAAAATAAATAGACATTCACTATCATAGACTACGTAATGAATCGTAAAATAATGAATTTACTGAAAATAATGAACTTACCCCATCCACTTCCATCGTAGTTATTCTGATTTAATTACTTTTCTATCTTAAAATAATATTTATAATGGAGTCACTATCAAAGCTTTGCATTTCAAGAATTGCGTTCGTATAACAGACAGTTATTCATTACCCTACGTATAAGTTTCATCATATTTTTTGCAAAGCTGAGGGTATCTAAATAAAAGTTTCTACAAAAAGATTCATTCCCGAGAACACAACTTATTTTAGTTGTTGGACCGCGCTTCTCGATGACATAATAGTTTGATGATTTCGTCGTTTATGTCAATGTCATGATCTCCACAGCAGTCAATGATGTCAAAACTGTGAAAACTGAAACTGTGACATTTTCATCGAAAGTTAGCGATTGTTCATGAATAAAAATAAACTGAAATAAATAAAATAACGAACGAAGTTAAAAAGTTGTAACATACCCGAAAGCTAAATTTCATAATTTTGTTATTGATAACTTATTAAAATATGTTTTATTAATATTTTGCACAATGACCACCAAAATGCTGTTTGGTTCTGTAGAGCCCACTTTTTTTACGGTAAGATTTATGTAATTTACACTAAATTCTCGATGTCGTGTGTGCTATGAATTTGTTTCAATCATATCAAACTAGCCTCAATCGTAATTAGTTGTGCATGAAGTATTTAGTAGCTAATAAGCCAGTTTTTATGACTTAGGGTGGTCTCTCTGGTGACGGAGTTTTAAAGCCACCCAAAAGGCCTAAAGCCCAATATCTTCCCAACTATCTGAGATCACCCATGCTAAAATGACTTCTAAGAATATGGCTTACTTGCGGTGCATTGTACAACTGTAAGCTATGCCACAAACATTGTAGGTAATCACTAAAAGCATAAACAAATACTTACCTACTTAAATATATCTCTAATTGGTTAAAAGTTTATGATGTCTGTCAAAATATCTACAAAAACTGCTATTACTCTCTTTAGTTTGGTTTCTATATGTGACAGGTAGCAGGCCCATCATCGCTTTTAGGATTACTAACTTATTACACACCATTAAATTTATAGTTTAATGGTATGGTAGAAAACCACCTCAGTGTTTTCCTTCACAATTTATAAGCACTTATATTTGATACTGTAATATTTATCTTTTGACTTAAGTAAGTACTTGCCCAGCACAATAACTTATTATCTTGTCTGTCAAATAACAAAAACATCTCTTATTCTTATCTTTTATTTCTTAACCTTTGACTATTGAATGTAAATTTTCTATCCTTGAATTTAAATGGAATGTAAACTGATTTTGGAGATAATTCTGTTCCACAGACTAACTCAAAAAATGCTAAAATAATGCACATTATAATCTTAATGTGTCCGTCCCAAAGACTAATTTAGCATAAACATTTTATATTATAGGTAGTTCTCAATTTGACCCATTTGATTTGTGAACAATATGTTTTAGCTTATTTTAGAAATCACATAAATTGATGATGACTTATATAATATAGGTACTTACAGAAAACTGGTGGAAAATCTATTCAATACTATAATACAATATTTAACAGAACAAAATGACAATTTAGCTTTTTTAAAACTAAATTGTTATTTTGTTCTGTTAGAGCGCTGGTGGTGTAATGGTGGCACCCCTGCCTCACGATCCGAAGGTCGTGGGTTCAAATCTGGTTGTGCACCAATGAGTTTTCCATTCTAAAATTTATGTGCGCAATGCCAGTGCTCTTAAACGGTGTAGGAAAACATTGTGAGGAAACAGGCATACCCTAGAACCAAAAATTCAAAGGTATGTGTTATAGGTTAGTATTCTTATAAGCGGCGATGGGCTTGCAACCTGTCACGTATGGAATACTAACTATTGTGCATAATGTGGGCATGTACCAAATGTCATGTTTGGACTTGCCTCTGACTACCCTCTTTAGAGGTCTAAGTAACTAAAGACCTGAGGAGATATCTACCGAGCCTGGTGATTACAGTCGTGATCATATTTTTTTTTTTTTTATTTTATGAAACAAAAGAATAACTGACAATCACATTAACTTATATAATATCTAAATTAACACTGACAATCACATTAACTTTAAGTTAGTCTATGAACAAAAGAATAACATTATTGTATTTTATCTTATGACGCAAAAGGTTGCGGGTTCGATTCCCGCCTCGGAACAAATTTGTGTACGTACGATCTGCAGAAATTTGTTCCGTTGGTCTGGGTATGTATGTATAATAAAAAATATCTATCTATGTACCTATATCATGTATTAAATATATCAGTTATCTAGTACCCATAACACAAGCTTTGAGTAGCTTACTTTGGGGCTAGATGATGCTGTGTGGATTGTCCAGCATTATTTATTTATTTATTTATTTATCTACCTACCTACATAAAAGTTCCTACATACTACCTTAGAATACTTAATATAATACTATATACTTTATAATAACTACCTAAACCTACCCTAAACTTTATTCACATAGCAATTAAAATGTACTTACTGCTAAGACTTAATTAACCACCTACCTATAAGTTCCCATTCCTACAATACTACCTTATAGTTATTTTTTTGTTATTTTGTAAAAAAAAAATAAAAAAAATGAAAAAATATTTATTTCACTAAAATAAAGTTAAGTTACACAATTTAGCAACGACCTCCACACTAGGCAAAGCCTGTATCGTGGAGACCAGTAATGAATTTACATGCATAGTGACGGACCACTAAAGTAAACATCTTAACACGTTGAACGCTTTACGAAAATTAAGAGTATTTCCATTCAAGCCACGGATCCCACCGGTGAGCCTATTTGAACTGAGCCGTTTGGGCCGCGTAGGTCACCCGTGAGCCGCGTGAGAGGTTTGACGTAAATGCTTACTACAAGCCACAGATTGTAGCTATGAAACAAAACGCCTATGGAAGTGAGCCGTGTGGCCCTGTAGCCGATACGGACGGCGTGGTTTTCAAATCCATTAGAAACTTGTAGTTTTATAAAGACTTTTCTAATGACGTTAGGGCTGTTCTTAACGATAAGGTAGAAAATATTATTTCGATATAGGTAATATAGTAAATAATAAAACTATAGAGTAATAATCAAATATTTATTAAAATATAAACTAATTTATGACAAAAAAACATACAAAAATACAAAAATTATTTGTGAATCCTGTTAAAACAAGGCAAGCAAAGGAAAGGTTTAGTTGGACAGCTTTGACAATAAGTAGAGACCTTTTTCGACTTCGTTTTAGCCTGTTTGCTACCCATGACTGCTACAATAACTGCATAACATTGGCGACATGTCCTTCTGACTTTTCTAGCCAAACCATCTTTTTTTTCCAAGCAGTGTTTCATTCTGGAAGGTCTCTGGTTAGGCACAGGCACAGCATTTTCTTGGACTTTGCAAAGATTCATCATCATTGATCTTCGGAAATCTACCATTTGAATGTTTTTTTTAGTTACTGACTTGTATAGAGTCAAAGCATTTACTATCGCAGTGTTTAGCAATAAATCAACAGCCAACTTTTTGTACCACTTTAAGCAGAAGTAAGACCTTACAATCCACTACATAAGACCTCTGACTTTCTCTAATTGCGTTATTTCTTGCTGCGTTAGCTCATATTCATCAAAATCATCCATTTTTGAAACGAAAAGCGTAACAGATACTCACTCGTCGACGCAGCGCGTGAGACTGACGCGCCGTACGCACGCGCGGGCGTGGGCCGTATCGTGACCCCGCGGCCCCCGCTAACGGAAAATACAAAATTCTTTGTGCGCGGCCACGAGACCCACCCGTGAGCCTTTTACAATATCTCAAAAACTAGACGGTAGAAGTGGTTAATTTTTATTTTCCATACGAATTACTTCATTTTATGAACATTGGAATTAAAATTTTTAGTTGATAAAAATTACCGATTTCCTAATTTTGGCTCGGCCCAAATGCAAAAGTATCCTAGGCCCACCGGTGAGTGCTAAAGCGTTCAACGTGTTAAAATAATAAATATAACAAATATGAATCAAAATAACAATGGTTATAAGCATTTAAAATTAAAGTTATGAAATAGATTAGGAAGAGTAACAATAAAATCCAAATCAAAAACTAAAACTAGTATTAAGTGAGTAGCAAACAGTAACAATAACATCCCTCAGTTGACAACTCGTAGCAAGTCCAGTCAGTCGTGTAAAGGCATTAAATGCCACAATTATTTTTATATTACTAAGAGGTAACTGTTTATGTTAAAATTCTATATTCTATTGTCTAAGTTTTTCTGTGAATATTGTCTCCATTATTTTATTTTAGTTGCCGTGCCCCACCCGGGCCCATGTTAGATGTATACAATACATGTGTATTGTATATGGCTCATGAATGCAATAAATACTTTGAATTTGAATTTTTGAATTGAATTTGTTTTAGCAAAAACACCACCGAGCGGGAATATGTATTCTCATCACCATCAATGTCCTATCACTGATGGCTGCCATCAATCTGGTGGTGGTACTGAACCCAGAAGACAGGTATGTCACATATAAATGAACCAGTTTCCCCCACAAATGACTTAAGTTCCTGTGTCCCCTAGATGGGGCAGAGGGCATCCACAGTGCGCCGCCGTTCCGAACGGTTTTGAGCTTCTCGTTTCATTTCGCTCCAGTAGGTCTACCATGAGTTGTCACATTTAGATTAGCTGACGTTACTACAGTAGTAATAGTACGTTA
Source organism: Cosmorhoe ocellata (assembly GCA_963675405.1). Classification (NCBI taxonomy): domain Eukaryota; kingdom Metazoa; phylum Arthropoda; class Insecta; order Lepidoptera; family Geometridae; genus Cosmorhoe; species Cosmorhoe ocellata. The sequence goes on along the minus strand of OY776265.1, from coordinate 8,755,686 downwards.
CTATGACATCTGTCGAAATTGTTACTCATGGTACCAAATTCTAAGCAAATTAATGAGCGCAAACTACAGTCGCTGTAGTACGCTGTGACGTAGAATAGTTAGCTACGTGAGGTTTTAGTACCCAACTATCCGCTAGAGGCGCTATAGGCAAGTTTTCATACATTTTTTTAACTACAGTCGCTAGCGAGTGTAGATTGTGAAAACTCATGGTAGACCCTCAGGTCTTCCCTAGTTGTTCCGCTTCTGCAATGATCGTCCGGCGCCAGGTCTGCTTGGGGCGACCACGTTTACGCTTTTCTTGGGGATTCCAGTCTAGGGCTTGCCTCGGTATGTGTTCAGGATCCCTTCGGAGCGTGTAGCCGATCCAGTTCCACTTGCGGCGTTTGATCTGCTGGTCGATCGGAGTCTCACCGCAGCGTTCCCACAGGTCTTGGTTGGAGATTTTCTCGGGCCAGACCCTTATATCAAACTAGCTTCCGCCCACGGCTTCGCCCGCATGGTACTTTGAAAAACAAAAACAAAAACAAATCTATCCCACGGGAACCATTCATTTTTCCGGGATAAACAGTAGCCTATGTGTTATTCCAGACCATAATCTATATCTGTGCCTAATTTCATCCAGATCCGTTCAGACGGTTCAGCGTGAAAGAGTAACAAACATCCAGACATCCATACAAACTTTCGCATTTATAATATTAGTAGGATTAGTAAGTTTTTTGCAATTTGTGTACTTAATTAATTTGTGATCTGTCTATTCCACTGGAAAACAGGAAAGTTTGTAAATACCTATCAATAAATACACTCAAAAATGTACTAACTCTTCCTAACTATTATATTGTAGGTATAAAACCTATTTATAGGTAAAACTTTATGACCCTATCTATAAATAAACTCAAAAATGTACAAACTCTTCCTCACTATAATATAGAAGGTATAAATACATTTAAATCATCAGTTGGGTATCAGATCTGACATAATTTTGAGATCATTGATAGCACTCATTGCTGGAGTATCGTTTAGGCGCAATATAATAGCAAGTACCTACTTGGTCTAAATGACTGATAACAATCATGTTCTGATCAATGTCATGAAACCTCCATCAATATCATTAAACCTTCAGCTTCCTTTTGTATTTGTTATATTTTTTCCCCTGAAAACTTAAATATATTTTTGTAATTATCTTGTTCTGAACAACCTAATTAAACCTATATGAAACTATTTGGCCCAACAGATATTGTACATCCAAATTTTTCAGCTATACCTATTCTATTATAAAATCTGTGGCTATACATATATTGTAACTGTTCATTTTCTTTTACTCCTGAAAACTTTTACGTAACAAAAAAATAAATGTGTATAATTATTTATACACATTCATTGTTCGATCAAATCTTTAAATATATGCCGCAAAAAAACCCTTATAATAGTTCTCAATTTTTGGGGGTCCATTCTCCTCAATGGTTTCGTCATTTTACGTAATAAAGAATTTTGGATGACTCGTAAAATATTAGTTAATTTTAAATGTACCCTTCGTCGTGAAATAACTTATCATCAACCAATCTTTTATTGCTCCATCTCCATGCTATCAGCTTGAAAGGCTCTAAAATCAAGGTTAAAATGTTTTTTAAATAACAGTAAAATATAAAATGGAGGAGAATCGCTGGCAACGCTTTCAATTTGACTGAAACACATATTTAAAATAAAAATCTGTATCTGTCCATGTTTTCAAGTGAGGCCCTTACGAACGAACAGTATTTAATTTTTATTTATATAGAAAACTAGCTTCCACCCACGGCTTCGCCCGCGTGGTATCTTGAAAATCAAAAACAAATCTATCCCACGGGAAACGTACATTTTTCCGGGATAAAAAGTAGCCTATGTGCTATTCCAGACTTTAATCTATATTTGTACCAAATTATATCCGAATTCGTTCAGCCGTTTCAGTGTGAAAGAGTAACAAACATACATATCCAGCCCAGACATCCATACATTATTACAAACTTTAGCGTTTATAATATTATAGTAGGATATAATCTGAATCTCGGAAACGGCTCCAACGATTTTCATGAAATTTACTATGCAGTGGTTTTCGGGGGCGATAAATCAATCTAGATTTCATTTTTAGAAAACGTCGTTTACCAAAAAATGCTCGGTCATCCAGGTACTTTTTATTTATGTATAGATAATATGATAGATAACATGAAAGATTAATTTTAAACACTGTTAAATGTATTTTTGTACTCGGTGGCAGAGTTTCGCCAAGGAGCGGTATTAAGATGCGTCAAGATGATGTATGGCGACAGTGGCCTTGAGATAACTAAGATGTTCGTACCTAAGCCTGCAGTTTTTACCATGATAAGATAAACACTAGCTGCTGCCAGCGACTTCATCTGCATGACGATAACTTTTTTCGACTTCTGATTTTGATCTAACAAATCAAAGAATATATTTCACTCCCAGCTTTTAAAGATACTCTCTTTTACTACTAATATTATAAACGCGAAAGTTTGTAAGAATGTATGGATGTATGTTTGTTACTCCTTCACGCTGAAACGGCTGAACGGATCTGGATGAAATTTGGCACATATAGATTATAGTCTGGAATAGCACATAGGCCACTTATTATCCCGGAAAAATTTACGGTCCCGCGGGATACGTGGGAGCTTACGCACTACATCCGTTTGGCGTCATTCGATTTCTTTCCGTCATTCGTCATTTCCATCACGTAAAATGACGTATGCCAAAAGGTGGCTCCTGAATTGCTTGGATTTGTATCAGAGATCGGTAGCTCTACCATGAGTTTTCACAATCGACACTTTCTAGCGACTGTAGTTAAAAAATGTATGTAAACTTTTATAGCGGATAGTTGGGTACTAAAACGTCACGTAGATAACTATCCTACGTCACAGCGTACCTACTACAGCGACTGTAGTTTGCGCTCATTAATTTGCTTAGAATTCGGTACCATGAGTAACAATTTTCACAGATGTCATAGTAACGTACTATTACTACTGTAGTAACGTCAGCCGATCTAAATGTGACAACTCATGGTAGACGTACGGACTAGTGCGTAAGCAATATCCGATTCTAGATCCATAATGTCACGGATTCGGATCAGACGCAGTGCGTAACCGCTCTAAGTCCTATTACTTGCTAGTTAGTGACTAGAGCAATATCCGAATTCGGTCCGAGTTTTCTAGATCCATAATTTCACGGGTTCCGATCGGACGCAGTGCGAAACCTAAGGGTGTTACCAGACCAATCGATCGATTGTCGTTCGACGGCATCGATCGAAGTTGATCGACTGGTCTAGTAACTTCAATTGATCGACAGATACTGTTCGACTAACCAATCGATCGATTGCCGGTCGATGGCATCGATCAACGTCGATCGGTGTTGATCGACTGGTAGAAACTATCGATCGACGTCGACTATTCTATTCTACTATCGATCATGCCGTCGATCGACGATCTGGTAACACCCTAAGTCCTACTACTCGCCAGTTAGTCTGAACTGTGTGTGTTGCAGGATATCCGCGAAGCGCGGCGGCGCGCTGACGTCACTAGGGCTCGTGTACTTCATGACACTCTTCGAGCTGCTGAACGTGGCGTGCCTGTTCACGGGCGCCGGCGCCAGGCTCCGGCACAAGTACAGCCTGAGCTGCGGAGACGTGCTCGACATTAACAACAAGTATACCAGTATTTCATCATCGTTACTGACTGACCTCGCAGCTCAGTTGGTAGTAGCTCTGCCTTCTGCGCTGTAGGTTGAGGGTTCGATCCCCTAGGATAAATATTTGTGTGATGAACGCAGATGTTTGTTCTGTGTCTGGGTGTTATTATGTATTCTATATATGTATGTATGTACAGGTCATCCAACGGATCTAGGCATTCGTGAAGTTAGCCACAGGTGCGAGTTTGCGCAAGTACAGTTCCTTCCCCCCCCCTCCTCATACCTCCAATTGCTCCCGAAAAACGCTGTGCAGCTCTTGCGGCTAACTTCACGAATGCCTAGATTCGTTGCGCCAACTGTACAATACTTACTGATATTTAATTCATAAGTTTTAATCTCAATGACATAATTGATGATTAAATACTACTACTGACCTCACAGCTCAGTTGGTAGTAGCTCTGCCTTCTGTGTTGTAGGTTGAAGGATCGATCCCCACCGAGGATAAACATTTGTGTGATGAACACAGGTGTTCGTTCTTTGTCCGGGTGTTATCATCTATTGTATGCATATATTTACATTTACAAAAATAAAATAAATAAATAAATAATGCTGGACAATCCACACAGCATCATCTAGCCCCAAAGTAAGCTACTCTAAGCTTGTGTTATGGGTACTAGATAACTGATATATTATATACATAGATAGATATATTTTTTATTATACTCGTACATAGAAAACACCCAGATCAACGGAACAAATTTCTGCAGATCGTACACAAATTTGTTCCGCGGCGGGAATCGAACCCGCAACCTCTTGCGTCGCAGGCGGACTCTCGCCCGCTGCGCCACTGAGGACGTCATAAAGAACAAACATCTGCGTTCATTACACAATGTTTGTCCTCGGTGGGGATCGAACCCAGAACCCATAGCGCAGAAGGCAGAGCTACTACCAACTGAGCTGTGAGGCCAGTCAATAGAGTAACGCTTCCATGTTCTTTTCCGTTCACTGGTCGCACCTATACACTGAAATTTTAATGGTTGTTTTCCCGCGGCAGAACAACTTGCCATAAGGAGTACTTTCGAAACAGAGAGTAAAAGTTGAAAAATAAAAGTTTTTTCTTTAAAATAATTTTAAAAATATCTTTCACTTGTAACACTGAGTGATATGCGCGTGCGCAGGGTGGTGTCGGCGGTGCAGGCCCTGTTCTGCTGCGCGACGGGCGCCGTGGTGTGCCTGTGGTCGTGCGCGCGCGACTTCCTGCGCGCCTCGCACTACATGTCGGAGGCCTACGCCTGGTTCGGGGCGGCCTACTTCTTTTACGACATCTGGTCAATGTACATGGTGAGTTTTTCATCATCATTCATCATTCTCTTGCCCTTATCCCACGGTAAGTGGGGTCGGCACAACATGTTTTCTTCTATTTTTCATGTATATGGTGAGTTTTTCATCATTATTCATCATTCTCCTGCCCGTATCCCACGCTAAGTGGGGTCGGCACAACATGTTTTCTTCTATTTTTCATGTATATGGTGAGTTTTTCATCATTATTCATCATTCTCCTGCCCGTATCCCACGCTAAGTGGGGTCGGCACAACATGTTTTCTTCTATTTTTCATGTATATGGTGAGTTTTTCATCATCATTCATCATTCTCCTGCCCGTATCCCACGCTAAGTGGGGTCGGCACAACATGTTTTCTTCTATTTTTCGTGTATATGGTGAGTTTTTCATCATTATTCATCATTCTCCTGCCCGTATCCCACGCTAAGTGGGGTCGGCACAACATGTTTTCTTCTATTTTTCATGTATATGGTGAGTTTTTCATCATCATTCATCATTCTCCTGCCCGTATCCCACGCTAAGTGGGGTCGGCACAACATGTTTTCTTCTATTTTTCATGTATATGGTGAGTTTTTCATCATTATTCATCATTCTCCTGCCCGTATCCCACGCTAAGTGGGGTCGGCACAACATGTTTTCTTCTATTTTTCATGTATATGGTGAGTTTTTCATCATCATTCATCATTCTCCTGCCCGTATCCCACGCTAAGTGGGGTCGGCACAACATGTTCTCTTCTATTTTTCATGTATATGGTGAGTTTTCATTTTATTTTATTCGAATGTGTGTGTCATAGGTTAGTATTGTTATAAGCGGCGATCGGCTTGCAACCTGTCACGTACGGAATACTAACTACTGTGCAAAATGTGGGCATGTGCCAAATGTCATGTTTGGACGTTCCTCTGACTCTTTAGATATCCTCAAAGATCTAAGTAACTAGAGATCTGAGGAGATATCTACCGAGCCTGGGGATTACCAGTAGTGATCATGCTTTTTTTTCTTTTTTAAATAATGTATACACATTATTTAATCACTTGTCTTATAATTGTCAGGTTCACATCCAGATGAACAGCGCGGTGGACTACTTAAACCGTAAGATGCGGCGCCCCACCAGCGAGGCGCAGCCCCGGCGGCCCGGGACCTCGTTCCTGGCGTACTGCACGCACGAGCCGGTCATCCTGTTCCACCATCTCTTCATCGGGGGCTTCGGATTCCTCGTTATTGTGGTGAGGGAAAACATCCGAGAGACTCGATATTAGAGAACGTAAGCTAAAACTTAGTTTAAACCAGAAAAAAAAGAAATTAAATGAAAAAAACCGGTTTACATTTATCGTTCTTGAATAACCGGTTCAAAATGGTGGCAAAATATAATTTCAACTAACTTAAATATTGCTCATATCTCTTAGACGAGACATAACCATGTTGTATAAATAAAAGTAAATTGTCCTTTTGAAGTTATACAGCGTCAAGTGACTCTTTTTTTTACATAAACATAGGACTCTATATTATGTACTTATATCTATCTATCTAGTCATGTCTCATCTAAGAGATATTATGTCGTATGATACGCTGGGATGTAGTAAATAAAAACACGGACAATAAACGAAACATCACATCTCTTCGAATGCATTCGTTATGTTTCATACTAGAGACATTACCAACACGCATATCTCATCTAAGAAGCATGTTTCTAGAGAAAAGTCATGTCTCGCAAATGAGACATTATCTCTGTACGCATATCTCATCTAAGAGGCATGTTTCTAGATAAAAGTCAGGTCTCGCAAATGAGACATTACCGCGCAGCTAAATTACAAGGTGCATAATAATAATATTTGTTCCAGTATCTACGAGGTGACCTAGGAGATTGCACATTCGGATTTGTATATCTGATGGAACTGTCCACTCCATTCGTATCTCTTCGCGGTATCTTATCCAGATTGAAACTGAAGGTATGTCAGATAATCTTTGGATGTGCTTGTTGCTCCCCAGAAAACCGTAGACAGACAGAGAAAATTAAGTCGGCAAATCTTCAGAAATCAGAATCTCTAGACCTTTCAAGTTTCATGCAAATTGGATCAACGGTTCTTAAGTTACATATGTATGTCTAAACAAACATTTACTCAAACATTCAACGTGAAATCGTCCTACTTGTCACTGAGAAATTCGCACGCTTCGCTCGCTCAATCAAAAATAACCTGGCAAATGTAAGTCTGGTCTGGCTTCCGTAGATCTAAGTTTTTATTATAAATTCTCAGGATACCTTCACATATTCCTAACAACTTTTTTTTTGAAGTACAGTACCCTAAAAAGCTATTTCCACGTGTTCCAGGCTTCCAGGGCGTATATCTTCAACGGGCTGGCGATGCTGGTCACCTTCTTCTTCTGCCGCGTGGCGAGTTTGCCGTACGTCTGTCTCATCTACAGCAGGGAGCTGGACCTTCCTTATTTTGATGTACGTAAGGTCTATTATCGCACGTTCTCCGCGACTTATTCAGAGGCACCTTTTGTCATGTTTTGCACTAGTATGACAGGTTGCAAGCTAATTTCCATTCTACTCAACGTTTTCATCATTGTTCGCAACAATTTTGGTTATTTCTTAAAGTATTAGTTAATTTCGTGAAATAACTTAGTATCAACCAATCTTTTATTGCTCCATCTTCAAAGGTTCAATAAGATTTTTAAATGTCGGTAAAATTTTATGTTATTAACACAGATATTTGTCCTGTGTCTGGGTGTTATTATGTATCCTATGTATTTACAAAAAAAAGTATACCTACAATTAATCTATCAGCTATCAGTAGGTCTACCATGAGTTGTCACATTTATATTAGCTGACGTTACTACAGTAGTAATAGTACGTTAATATGACATTTGTCAAAACTGTTACTCATGGTACCAAATTGTAAACAAATTATGAGCGCAAACTACAGTCGCTGTAGTACGCTGTGACGTAGGATAGTTAGCTACGTGACGTTTTAGTACCCAACTATCCGCTAGAGGCGCTATAGGCAAGTTTTCATACATTTTTTTAACTACAGTCGCTAGCGAGTGTAGATTGTGAAAACTCATGGTAGACCTACTGGTTCCCATAGTACAAGCTTTGCTTAGTTTGGGGCTAGATGGCGCTGTGTGAAATGTTCATATTTATTTATTACTAGCTTCCGCCCACGGCTTCGAAATCGAAATTGAAATTGATTAATATTTATTCAGTACAATCACAAGGATCACTTTGAAACGTCTTACATGCTAGGTGAATCTATGTGCCAATTCCAACCTAACCCAAGTACGAGAAGAACAGGCAAGAAACTCGTCTCGGTCCTAGCGCTTTTTTGTAGTGAGAATTTGTAGTGAGGACCCAGGACAAACATTTGTGTGATGAACGCAAATGTTTGTTGTGAGTCTGGGTGTTATTATGTATCCTATGTATGTAATTACAAAAAAAAAGAATATAATTAATTTATCAACTATCTGGTTCTGTACTATGAGCTTTGCTTAGTTTGGGGCTAGATGGCATTGTGTGAAAAGTGCATCACTGAAATTGAAATTGAAATTGAAAAATATTTATTCAGTACAATCACAAGGATCACTTTGAAACGTCTTACATGCTAGGTGAATCTATGTGCCAATTCCAACCTAACCCAAGTACGAGAAGAACAGGCAAGAAACTCGTCTCGGTCCTAGCGCTTTTTTGTATGATCCTTCTTCCTTCGCCCGCGTGGTACGGGTACTTTGGTATATTGGTGGACATTCCACACAACACCCTCTAGTCCCAAACTAAGCAAAGCTTGTACTATGGGAACCAGAGGGTCTACCATAAGTTTTCACAATCTACACTCGCTAGCGACTGTAGTTACAAAAATGTATGAAAATATTGTACAGCGCCTCTAGCGGATAGTTGGGTACTAAAACGTCACGTAGCTAACTATCCTACGTCACAGCGTACTACAGCGACTGTAGTTTGCGCTCATGAATTTGCTTAGAATTTGGTACCATGAGTAACAATTTCGACGGATGTCATAGTTACGAACTATTACTACTGTAGTTACGTCAGCTGATCTAAATGTGACAACTCATGGTAGACGTACAGATAGCTAATAGATTAATTATATTCATTTTGTTCTGTAAATACATAATATATCCTATCCTACTAATATTATAAACGCGAAAGTTTGTATGGATGTCTGGATGTTTGTTACTCTTTCACGCTGAAACGGCAGAACGGATCTGGATGAAATTTGGCACAGATATAGATTATGGTCTGGAATAACACATAGGCTACATTTTATCCCAAAACAAAACAACGCCCAGTCACAACAAACATCTGTGTTCATTACACAAATGTTAGTCCTGGGTCCTCACTACGAATTCATGCTACATTACCGAATTAGTATTACATTGTTATTTCGTACCATGACCTATGCAAATTGTATGGAAGTAGTGACGTTTCTATAATGGAATCGTTACGGAATCGTTCTGGAAGACTTCGTGGTAAGGCCCCTGTGTGGGGATCGAACCCACAACCTGCAGCGCAGAAGGCAGAGCTACTACCAACTGAGCTGTGAGGCCGGTCTATAATATAAGTAGGATTATTATTATGTGAGCGCTGGTGGTGTAGTGGTGGCACCCCTGCCTCACGATCCGAAGGTCGTGGGTTCAAACCTGGTCGTGCACCAATGAGTTTTTCCATTCGAAAAAATTATGTGCGCAATGCCAGTGCTCTTAAACGGTGAAGGAAAACATCGTGAGGAAACCGGCATACCCTAGAACCAAAAACTCGAAGGTTCTGTCATAGGTTAGTATTCTTATGAGCGGCGATGGGCTTGCAACCTGTCACGTACGGAATACTAACTACTGTTCAAAATGTGGGCATGTACCAAATGTCATGTTTGGACTTGCCTCTGACTACCCTCTTTAGATATCCTCAAAGATCTAAGTAACTAAAGATCTGAGGAGATATCTACCTAGCCTTGGGATTATAGTCGTCAAGGCCGTCTTAAACTATGCTGGGGCCCTTGGGGACACAAGAGTTTAGGGCCCTTTTGGAAAGTAAAGATAGCGAATTATACTATTTTTTTTTCTATTATGATCTTCTATTTGTTATGGGTAATCAAGTAAACAATATAATGTCCATAATGATTTTTGACAGTGGCGCTGCTGTTATGTAGGTACTGTGCTCGACAAAAATGTTTTGAGAATAAATGTGAGAGAAGTTGGCGGTCCTTCAGGGCCCCCTGAGGATGGGGGGCCCTGGGCCCGGGCCCCGTGTGCCCTTATGGTAAAGATGGTATTGATAGTTGTGATCATATTTTTTATTTTTAAGCTATTGCATAGCTTCTATCGCGGGCCTTGAGCGTGGAGACCGAATCCAGAAATTCCGTAACGAAATAAAAGAAAAACAATTACTTAAAGGAAATCATTAAAATAATACGTGATTCTATTTTATTTTATTTTATTCAATTTCATACAAAGAGCACTATAAAATAATATTATAACTGCTGTGCTCCTAAACTACTTTGTCAACAAAATAATAGTGCAGGCCTAATGAACAAGCAGCCAGTGTGAGGTACTGCTAAAAATGAGGGTAGGCCTGTGTGTAATTAACATCTTCGTTTTTGTTACTTTGCTTTATCTAGCCGGCTTATTCTTGCACAGTTTAAATAAGTATTTATTCTAATAATACGTAGATTTGATACCTAGGAAGTAATGGATAGTTAGGTTATCTTATTATATGCAGGGACAAACTGAATACCTAGGTTTTATACCTTTTGACTTTTGTTTAAGATACCTGTGCTAGGTTAATTTGTTTTGTTTTCAACCATTGCTTTTTTTCTTTTGTTTTTTAGTAAATAGATAAGTTTGTACATCTATGTTATTATAATCAAGCACACTCATACTAAAATATGTATAAATTTAAGTAGATACTTATATATAAGTACAAGTTTTGTTTTCTCTTATAAGTGAACTGTATTTATGTTCTTTGAGAAAAATAAAGAATCTTTAAACCGAAAATAACCTAACACCCCCCACTCCGACCGGTGCAATAGCTTTGGCGCCGCACGTCTTTATTTTTATTTTATAATGTATTACGTGTCGCAGGCGATCGGCACGCTGCCGACCGGCTGCAAGGTGTCCATCCTGGTGCTGCTGCTGCCGCAGCTGTACTGGTTCTTCCTCATGTCCTCGGGCGCGCTCAAGATATTCTTCTCCAAGGCGGACAAGAACGCCAACAAGGCGGCCAACGTGTCTGCCAACAGGTCACACATTTTCATATTATATTGGACTTACGACTGCCTGCCTGACTGACTGACTGACTGACTGACTGACTGACTGACTGACTGACTGACTGACTGACTGACTGACTGACTGACTGACTGACTGACTGACTGACTGATACGATATAAATTTTGCAAAGCTTTAAGTACAGCTGGAAACCTACTTTTTTTTTAAATCACAAAACCTGGCAGGAAGTAGTAAGAAATAGCTTGTTATAGTCTGCTTATTTGATGTTTTGACATGTCCAGACGAATCCAACGATACCTTATTTGTCAAAATCCGTCCAGCAGGCTTTAAACTATGACGTTGGGATTTTCTGCGGTGTATTTGCCTGACAACTACGTCGCTTTGGTTTTTATATGTTTTCTCGTGTTATTTTGAGTTTTATTGCGTAATTTTGGTGGTTATTTTGCCAATAAAGCCCGGGTTCTTGACGCGAGTGTAAAGTATGTGAATTAGAGTGAATAGTTCTCTTCAAATTCCATCGGAGGAAATCCCGAAAATTTTCAACAAAACAGCCATCTTTTGTTTAAAATTGACTTGACTACTTGACTATGACTCTGTGACGTTGACAATACTTATAAATAAATACACTTGACACTGGCAAAATTGTTCTCTAAGAGACAGATGCCATAATTGAAGAAGAAGAAGAAGAAGAAACTATGACGTTTCTGAAACATGACGGTATGTAAGAGTTTGTGGTAAGGCCTTGTTAATGCTTTGTTTACAAAAGTTTTGAAAGAAATTGGACCTTAAATCTCTAGGGTTTGTCCCAAAGTTTCCTTCTATATCTTGTTTCATTTTATTTATTACTTAATTCTCTTACTTGATAAACATTGTCTGTACCTAAATATTGCACGCCATAGGTACTGGAAGAAATACATTGTGTCATATTTAAGCATAGACCACCTTATGTACCTTATTTACATGTATTTGACGCAATAAAATTTACTTTACTTTACTTTACTTTACTTTACCTTACCTTACTTTACTTTACCTAACTTTACTTTACCTTACCTTACTTTACCTTACTTTACTTTACCTTACCTTACTTTACCTATATTTTATTTTACTCTCTGTCTCCAGGTCGTCCAGCAAGCTGTCTGCGGGGGACACAGACAAGCGCAGTTGACGGCGACGTCGCTCCGCCAAGAACATACCAAAGTCATAGTCTGTCGCTCTCGGTGCTGTCCCACGGGCCCTGTCCCACGCGTGGGCACGGCTCCCGGAGTGCGGGTCTAACGTCACAGGCCCAATATTGTTGTCTATTTAATATTGATGTTGTATATTCTTAAGCTGGGGTTAGACGGCCAGTTTTATTGTAGTTTGAATGTTAAATGCTAGTCTAAAATGTTTAGGGCTAGTTTCACCATGCTCTGTTAATTATTAGTACCTGGGTGACCGAGCTTTGCTCGGCTTTTTTGTTGGTAAATTGTGTTTTTTGGAAAATGAAACCTAGCTATATCGATTTATTGCCCCCAAAACCCCCTGCATACTAAATTTCATGAAAATTGATGGAGCCGTTTTCGAGATTCAGATTATATATATATATATACAAGAATTGCTCGTTTAAAGGTATAAGATACTAACTACTGTGTAAAATGTAGGCATGTGCCAAATATTATGTTTGGACGTGCCTCTCTCAGTTCGGTGTTGTTGGTCTGTCATTCAGCTTGAAGCGTATTTGATTGACTGATCGAATTTGTCCGTCTAAGCCCGGCCTTATTATTGTAGATGTATAATGCTTGCAAGACTATTATCTTCGCTAGTTTAAAATAGTTGCTAAAATGATTGTTAATTTGTGCGAGCATCTATAATTTTACTATATTTAGCTCATCATAGTTTCTATATTAGTTATATTGTGCAAGTTTTAATTTTTGAAATAACAGTACCTGGGTGACCGACGTTTTCCAAAAATGAAACCTAGCTAGATCGATTTATCGCCCCCAAAACCCCCTGCATACTAAATTTCATGAAAATCGTTTGAGTCGTTTCCGAGATTCAGAATATTCAGGGTGTTACCAGACTACTTCCAAAAACTTCAGGGGATTAAGTCCCCATCAATATAAACAACTTTTTCTAAGAAACCAACAGTCATTTCATACAAAAGTTCAACACCTACTTGGCAAAAATGTATGAAACAGCTGTTTTGTTTCGCGCTCACATTGTTGGTTTCTTAGAAAAAGTTGTTTATATTGATGGGTACTTTAACTCCCTGAAGTTTTCGGAAGTAGTTTGGTAACACCCTGTTTATACAAGAATTGGGCGTTTAAAGATTTTGATATTTACTCTACTTCAAATAAGTAAAAAACACTAGATAAAACAAGGCAAAAATAAGTTTAAAATCAAAGATAATTCGATAGACTCACAAGGGACTTTAAATTTTTGAGCCTTAATGTTAAGGGTGCTCGCGCAAATTGGCCAAAAGTTGTATAAAAATCACTTAATCCTACAGTTATTAATATAATCCTTTGTTGTATAATATTAACTATAACTCATGAACATGATTTTATATTATTGAATGCGGCTATGGGCTTGCAACCTGTCATGTACGGAATACTAACTATTATGCTGTGGCCATGTGCCAAATATGTTTGGACGTGCCACTACTACCCCTGTTTAGATATCCTCAAAGATGTATGTAACTAAAGATCTTTTTATCGTGTTACGAAAGACCTCGAAAGAACTAGTGGGGTGAAGAGATTAAAAAGCTACCAAGCCTGGGGATTTCAGTAGTCTTATTTGTTTTTGTTTTTGTTATTTAAAGTCTAAAATACGTATATGACTGTTTTACACGGGCTTTTTCGTATAGTAGAGGAGACGTGGAAGAACGACCTTCACCAACCAGATAACCAGATGAGACGTATTTTATATCGAATCATCATCATCATCTTCCTGCCCTTATCCCACGTTATGTGGGGTCGGCACAACATGTGATCTTCTTCCATTTCTCTCTGTCATTCGTCATTTCAGTACTCACTACTTCCTTACCCATGTCATCTTTCACACAGTCCATCCATCTTTTCTTTGGCCTACCTCTACCCCTGTATCCATCCACATTCATACCTAACACTCCTTGTCACATGACATTCATCTCTTCTCATAACATGTCCATACCACGCTAACCTATTACTTCTCATCTTTTCTGTCACCGGTGCCACTTTCAGGCTTCCTCTGATATACTCATTCCTTATTTTATCCATCCTTGTCACTCCACACATCCATCTCAACATTCGCATCTCCGCCGCATGCACTCTTTTTTTGTCCGTTCCCTTGGTGGCCCAACATTCAGATATATTTATATCGAATATAATTTATAAACAAATATGCCTATGATAGCTTGCCTATTAAAAAGTGTTCATAGCTATTTTTAATTTAATTAATTTTGATAAATTTTCTTTCATCACCTTCACTGTTTTGATAATGCGAATTAAACCTGATTTTTTAACACACATATAGGCTTGCCTGTAAAAAATAAATAAATAAAAAAATTAACTATATTAAAATAGCTATGAACAATTTTTAACAGGCAAGCTATCATAGGCATATTTCTTTATAAATTATATTTGCTGAAAAATACGTCTCATTTGGTTATCAGATCGGCGAAGGTCGTCCTTCAGCGGCTCTTAGACTAGTATTACACGGGTTTAACTTCAGAAAACGACAATTTCCGAGAACGTATATATTCCAAACTCAATTTCCTAAAATGACAACTTCCTACAATTACAAAATGGTCTGAATTTAATTGTCTTTTGGAATCTCGCTTATAGTTAAAAACTATAGGTACATTTATTTATTGCATTTATTTATAAAGTAAAAGCTATATTCGAAGGTGTGTCATGTTAGTATTGTAAATAGCAATGGGCTTGCAACCTGTCACGTACGGAATACTAACTACAATGCAAAATGTGGGCATTGTGCCAAATATCATGTTTGGACGTGTCTCTGACTAATCTCTTTAGATATCCTCAAAGATCTAAGTAATTAGAGATCTGAGGAGATATCTACCGAGTCTGGGGATCACAGTTGTGGTCATATTTTTTTTATTTGTTATTTTTGACGCCATTGTGGTTTTGAAGCTATCTGTTTAGTTTGGTACAACGCCATCTATTGGCAGTATGTTAAAGTGCATTATTCTAAATAAAGCACAAATTATGGTGCAAGCACGATATTGAATTAGCACGGAGCGACTTGAAAATTGAATCTTATGACGTTATAAATAAGGGTGTTTATTGTTAGGACGAAAATGTAATATATAAAATCAATGCTTTTTTGAAAACAAGTCTAAAGTGAATGTAAGATTTCGGAATTCTTTATTTTCGCGCAATTTTACTATTGAATGTGGACTATATCTAACTAATATAACTGACCTACATTAATTAAATGTACAGGGTGTCCAAAAACTAGTTATCTCGAGGGAAAAAATCTGTTAATTTTCATGGTCTGAATCACACTCTTCAGATATAACGAACTAGTTCCTAGGACACCCTGTATGTGTTACTAGTTGACCCGATAGATGTTGTCCTGTCCATATTTTAATAACTTATATAGAAAAGCCACTTTTGTCGTATGCAATTCTTCCGGAAATTTTTTCAAGTTTTCTTTCTTTTACATTAAGACATTTTAAAAATATTACCTGCAACGGTCGAGCCGTTCTCAAGTGATAATGATAACTTACCAACGAACAACATTTAATTTTCATTTATATAGATGAAGTAAGTACTAGTGACAGAATAATATAAACGCACAGCTCAAACCGTTAGTCGTAGAGACTTGAAATTTGTGGTGTGTTTATTAAATGTCAAAAATGCGACAGTCCCAAAATATATTTTCCCCAACTCTAATATTTCTGTAAATTTTACGAAAAATTACAGAAAAATCAACTTAAAAAAATTGTTGATTTATGTATAAAAATAATAATTTATGATGAGCTGTTTTTAATTTACATATTTAATTTAAATGGTAGATGGTAGATTCAGATTTTCCATAGCACAATATACATTCTAACGTAATACAAAATGTAGGCTTGTGCCAATTGTCATGTTTGGACGTGCCTCTGACTACCCTTTAGATATCCTCTAAGATCTGAGTCACTAGAGGTCCGAGGAGATATCTACCGAGGGGATTATTCAGTCGTGATCATAGATGACAATATACATTTTGCTTGGGGAACGTCTATTTGAGTCAGAATATCACGTTCCTAACTCTACAATGTGTATAAAGGCCTAAAAAACTATTATTGTACAGCTATTGAAGTATATTTTTTATATTATTATTATATTTCTTCCGACTTCGCAATTATTCTAATTCTGGGTGTCAGTAGTTAAAGTTAATTTTAATGTATTTAACGTCTCTTTCGTTTATAAAAGAATAGAGACAGGATTTTGACGGTTGAATTGGGAGCTGTACCTTTATACGTCATCTCATGACAGATCACAATAAAATAATATCGTAATATTTTTATTTTTTTTAGCATTTAGCCTTTTAGCACGAAATTTACCGAGACGCCAATTTCAATCGTAGTATATACTACGATTTAAATTGGCGTCTCGGTAAATTTCGTATAAATATATCTAGAGCTGTTACTAGAGTATTTTGGTATATGTCTAGAGCTGTTACAACCATTACGTATGTTTTTTATTGTGTTATCGTGAAATTCGTGAGCGGATATGATACGACAATGTTTTTTTCTTAAACAAGTAATTTTGTATAATACATCTAGAGCTGTTACTAGAGAAATTGGTATATGTCTAGAGCTGTTATAACCATCCTAGTTCATATTATGTTTTTGTTTTTCGTGAATTTCGTGAGCGGAAATGCTACGGCATCGGTTTTTAAAAACACGAACTTTGCCGAGGCGTCAAATTAAATAATATTAGCTTTAAAATTAGCTTTCGCAACTGCCACACAGGATCAGGTACATTGTATAATTTTAATGTAAGTATTAGGCTACATACGTCATACATACGCTGTTTAATTAAGACCTCATAATGTTTTTTTAGTCTGACTGAAACTAAAGAGAAAGCAATCAAACGTAACCTTCCGCTTTGCTCAGTTACAGTCGGTTAATAGTAGTTTAGTAGACAAGGGCTGTAAGGCATCAATTGCAGCCCGAGATATTTATATAGTATTACTATAGTTCGAGAGTGCTATTGATGCTTACACCCGAGCTAACTACTCTGCTTTACATCTCGATTGTGAGGTAAGTAGAAAACCGGCATTACAAGAATAAAACATTTTAAAGTAAAAGTTTTCTATTCCCGCCTTTTTTCATCTTTTTTTTATTATTTTTTTCAAGAACGAAATAGAGCTTCGCCGTTCGATATTTAAAATTGATGACTATTATACTCGTACGAAGACAAGGCTGAATAGCGAATCGACCTCTTTTGTCATTGGGCTGAATGCATGATGTCTATTGCCAGTATGATCGTTAGATGTACGCGAGCTTTTTGAAAGAGAGTTTTTTTTTAATTACTTACCGCCCTAGGGCTTTTCTAGCTACATTATTACCCTAGAGCGCTAATTGGTCCCCTACAAGCCCCATTTGGGGGTAATAAGGACCTACTTACCGAATATGAGAGGTGTAAATACATTTATGCAGTCCAACTTTGACATTATACGTTATAGATATGTCATAAGCATAAAATAATGTGATAATTTCGTTTTCCATTATACTTTTCAGGGTACATAATGATAATTTATTTTTCAATAATTTTATATAACTTTTAATTTCAGTTAACTACTTATACAGGGTGTCCCAAAAAGTAGTGTCAAGCGAAAGTCCAGAGATAGAACACCCCTTGGGGTACCCGAATCACCCCCATGTATGTTCCGCGATTTTCTATAGTTTTCGAGTTATTAATTTTTTTCCGAATTTTTGAAAATTTACGACTTGATCAACTTAAAACATTCTTACAAAAAAAGTAGAAAACTTTCTTGAGATTTTTTTTTGCTACTGAATTGTTATGAGTTGGTCTTTTATGTATAAAATAATCAGCTACGTGACTTTGATGAAAACTATGAAAATGTTGGTGTAAAGTCAAATAATTACATTCGGTGAATTATGACTAAAATTTTTAACTTCAAATTAAAAATCTTAAAAAGTGATTTCATGGTTCCTAAATAAATCTAAAAAATTCTCCAGACTCTCAACTTTCATAATCATTAAAAAAAAGTAGTACTTAATAGGCTACTTTTGCTAAAATCGACCTTCAAAGACGGTGAGGTGGAAAATTCTTAAAATTAGCAACCTGATTAAAAAATAGATTTTGGCCATTTTATCATTCCTAAGCTTAATTTGTTTGTTAACTAACCAAAAACGACTACAAAGAATTAGTTTATGCAAAAGAAATCAGCAATATGGCCGAATTAAGAACAAAATTGAGACAGGCCGAAGAAAAAAATAAGGAACTTAAAATAGCTTTCATACGATTTAAGGAAACCTTTTTAAGACGATGTAGGATTTGTATCGACCTAGAAGGTTGACATTTTGAAAACATTTTGTAAAAAATTAATAAATTTTACTTGTTGTTTTATTTCATAAATTAAGCTAGACTAAATAAATAAAACCTTCAAATATTAATGAAATCTTACTTTCCTGCAGTCCTTTTTGGTTAGTTAACCAACAAATTAAGCTTAGGAATGATAAAATGGCGAAAATCTATTTTTTAATCAGGTTGCTAATTTTAAGAATTTTCCACCTCACCGTCTTTGAAGGTCGATTTTAGCAAAAGTAGCCTATTAAGTACTACTTTTTATTAATGATTATGAAAGCTGAGAGTCTGGAGAATTTTTTAGATTCATTTAGGAACCATGAAATCACTTTTTAAGATTTTTAATTTGAAGTTGAAAATTTTAGTCATAATTCACCGAATGTAATTATTTGACTTTACACCAACATTTTCATAGTTTTCATCAAAGTCACGTAGCTGATTGTTTTATGCATAAAAGAACAACTCATAACAATTCAGTAGCAAAAAAAAAATCTCAAGAAAGTTTTCTACTTTTTTTGTAAGAATGTTTTAAGTTGTTCAAGTCGTAAATTTTCAAAAATTCGGAAAAAAATTAATAACTCGAAAACTATAGAAAATCGCGGAACATATATGGGGGTGATTCGGGTACCCCAAGGGGTGTTCTATCTCTGGACTTTCGCTTGACACTACTTTTTGGGACACCCTGTATAGATACTTCTGATGCTATTTATTTTTCTTATTGCTTTTATAGTGTATTTTTATAATAAAATATGCTCGGAGTAACTATAAGTAAGATGTAGAGTGTGAACAAAATGTAGAGGACAGAGAAGTCAGCAGATATCAGTAACATTCCTGGTTATACTTAGAGTTGTACTTTTAAACTTACGCGATCTGAACACATTATTATTAGTATTAGACGGGTATTTATCGCGTTTAAATTACGGTAGCTCCAGTACTCCAGTCTACCCGTGACCACGACAGCGTGCAAACCTGTCGAAACGTCGGGAAAATATAAGGTAATTTAAACGCGATAAATACCCGTCTAATACTAATAATAATACTTAGAGTTGTTTATTTAACAAAACTATCTCAATAGTAGCTGACCCGACAGACGTTGTTTTGTAATTACTATGAACAGGCTGTACAAAATGTCAAAAAACTATTTTCAGTGACGTTCAGTCGATTTTTTTTATTTTTGCAATAAATGCTAGTTCAAAGCTTCTTTTTCACCTTCATTTAGACATAAATCTACTCGGTTTACTTTAGAAATCTAACTTTTGTACATTTTAAACTTTCGCGGCTATAACACATTAATAAACTACTAACTGCCCGCCGCGGTTCGCATGGGTGGTGTATCTAATGAGATAAAATTAAAAGTTACCCTTTGTACAAACCTTGTTCCGATAATAACGAAAATCTATAAAATAATTATCGAATTTGGGTCAGCCGTTATGAAGTTATGCGCGTATATACATTTCGGCGATTTATATTTATTTATTAAAAAGTTAACGGGTCTATATCGCGTTTACCTTTATTATTTTCCCCATGTTCAAATAAATAAATAAATAAATAAATAAATGTTTCGACCGTGCAAGGACCGTGGCCGCGGGATGACTGAAACTTTGGTTCATACTGGTTCATAATGTTCACAGACGCGCCCTATATCTTGCTTCATATTACTCCGAGCAATACTTGTAGTGTAGATTAACAAAGTTGTTACCAGTGTGGAATAAAATGTGTCTAAAATTTATGTAATAAATGTGTCGTTCGTAATGCTGGCTGTTTGTTGGGCTCGAGATGTGTGAACCTGCCTTTTTGACTGGCCTCACTTAGTTGGTAGTAGCTCCTTCTGCGCTGCAGGTTGAGGGTTCGATCCCCACCCAGGACTAACATTTGTGTGATGAACGCAGATGTTTTAAAATTAATGAAATTAAAATTAATCTATCAGCTGTCTGGTTCTCATAGTAGAAGCTTTACTTAGTTTGGGACTAGATGGCGTTGTGTGAAATGTCCGCAAAGTTTTATTATAATTAGATTCAAATAGAGACGTCTAGGTATAACGCGGTAGCGGATCTTGATAATAAAAACGCGTCGAGCGTCCAAATCAAACGTATAGCGATGTAAGACAGCGTTCACAGAATCGCGCCGCCCAGCAGACCAGCCGTAATGATAATAGTTGTGATACGTGTAAACTCGTCATTTAGAGCGCGGTCACCGCGCCGTTGTTGCACTGAGTGTTGAAATATAAATGTGTCTAAAATATAATTGTTTTATTTTATGAATATATTTATAGTATTCTAATAATGTTATCCTATATTTATGGCTAGTCATATTCCTCTCGCGGCTTTGCTCGCGAGGTACCTACATAAAATATAGCCTATAGACTATAGGTTACTCAGGGATAATGTAGCATTCTAACGGTGAAAGAATTTTTGAAATCGGACCAGTAGTTTTTGAGTTTATTCGTTACAAACAAAAATACAAAAATACAAAACTTTCCTCTTTATAATATTAGTATAGAAAAAGAGCGCTGGTGGTGTAGTGGTAGCACCCTGCGTAAGCGGTGATGGGCTTGCAACCTGTCACGTACGGAATACTAACTACCGCGCAAAATGTGGGCATGTACCAAATATGTTTGAACGTGCTTCTGACTCTTTAGATATCCTCAAAGATCTAAGTAACTGGAGATCTGAGGAGATATCTACCGAGCCTGGGGATTACAGTCGTGTGAGTGTTTTTCGACACGTAGGTATGTGTTTTTGGGAACCGTGTGTCAAAAGCTTCTAATTAAATTAAAAACATATCAGTATCAAGTTGATAATCTTATAATTACATTGATATTGATTTAATCAGTGACTACTGTAGTATTATCTCCCCTATCTATAGATCGATCTTTCTATAGATAGATATACTTGCCGGTTAGGACTGCAAGTGTTCAGTGGGAGCAAGGATGTTTTTGAGAACGGGTTTATTTTTGGTCCTGGCGATATGTCAGGTAAGTACATATTTTTTTGAAAAATTGATTAATTAACTTTTGTAGAAATAATAATTACCTATCTAGATACGTTTTAAAAACGTAACTAAGTACGTTAAAAAAGTAACAAGTAAAGCACTTATTACATTACCCTGAATTCAGGGACCTTTACCCTAAATGAGAGTGGTGTAATAAGAGTCAGGGCGTAAGGCGTAGAGGCTAGGCGTTAGGCTCCCTTACTACCGGGCCCTGAATACCGTGTAGTGTACCTAATACCCGTTTTAGGGTCTGATGTAAAAAACATTTTTGAGTTTCAGTTCTAAGTATGGGGAACCCCCAAAATTTATTGTTTTTTTTCTACTTTTGTGTGAAAATCTTAATGCGGTTCACAGAATAGGTACATTAAGTACTTACCAAGTTTCATCAGCATAGTTCTTATATTTTCGGAAAAAAGTGGCTGTGACATACCTACGGACAGACATGACGAATCTATAATAGTTCCGTTTTTTACGGAACCCTAAAAACTGACTACAATGTAGAAAATTTATGCATTTCCTAGAAAATTGCAAGCAAGAATGAGGTTTTTAAAGTTTTACGGAAAAAGTATCATCTCTAAGGAATAGGTAGGTACAATTTATATGGGACTACCTCTAAAGTAAAGTATCTACCTAACCTAAGAGCTACCAAACAAAAAAATCATCAAAATCAATTCAGAATTGGCGAATGAATCGCGTAATAAACAAAAAAATCCTACATAGGCACCTACAGTCGAATTCAGAGTCTTTGAATTGAATTGAATTAATTCTTCTCCCAGTGATTGCATTTATTTCGATTATTTTTAGTGTTATGTGAAAGAAATTAAACAAGTTATATTTTACAGGTCCCAGCTGAGTTGGTGAAGCCAGAATTCATTGAAAATGTGATTGGCGAAGGTAAAATGCTAATGTTTTAGCTAATTAAGTAAATAACGAGCCAAGTACCTAGTAGTAGAGTAGTACCTAAGTTTTTCCAAAATTCCCACCACCGGGGATTATGGCAATAAACCTTGTGGTTAATTATAGGTACTTAGTGATTTGATATTTTATATTCTTTTGTTTTAAGTACTTTAGGTTATCCTACTAATATTATAAACGCGAAAGTTTGTAAGAATGTATGTTTGTTACTAGGAACAAACATAAATTATTAATCCCTAAGTTTCGGTTACAAAAAGTGAACGGGTCATTTATGGGGAACGTGATACGTTTCTATAATAAACTTCCTATAAATGCAACTAAACTTCCTGTTAGAAAATTCAAAGCCTTCATTAAAAATAATCTCTTAAAGAAAGCATATTATAATATAAATGAATATATTGATGATAGGAACTCATAGCCCGATGTCGCTCCGCCCTCCGACAGCTAACCAATTTGCAATGTAAACGCTGTCCTTTTCTTTTATGTATTTATGTTCTGTTTTGTCTTTTGTTTTTATGTTATTATTATGAGATAATCTTGATTACATTTTTTTGTAAGAAGGATCATACAAAAAAGCGCTAGGACCGAGACGAGTTTCTTGCCTGTTCTTCTCGTACTTGGGTTAGGTTGGAATTGGCACATAGATTCACCTAGCATGTAAGACGTTTCAAAGTGATCCTTGTGATTGTACTGAATAAATATTTTTCAATTTCAATTTCAATTTACTCTTTCACGCTGAAACGGCTGAACGGATCTGGATGAAATTTGGCAGAGTTATAGATTTTAGTCTGGAATAGCACATAGGCTACTTTTTATCTTGAAAAAATTTACTGTTCCAGCGGGATGGATTTGTTTTTGTTTTTCAAGCTATCACACGGGCGAAGCCGTGGGCGGAAGCTAGTAGGTATTTTATATTCTTCTGTTTTAAGAACCTTATATAATAGTACCTAATTGGGTATGTTATAATTTGTATTACAGTAGGTATGTAGATACTTAAAAACAATGGTAGATTGATAGATTTGATAGTTGATACTGATATCAGTATTATTCATTTGATAATCGTTTCCACTTGTAGCAATGACGCGTCGTCATTTAATTTGTTTGATTCAATAACGCGATTCTAGATTATTATCATGATTAGATTTATTATATCTGAATGGCGACTTAGGTTCGAAGAAAATAGTGACAACTTCAAATGACCACGCGTGTGACCATACTATTATTAAAATATGCGTGACCTCAAGTTTTATTAATTATGCTGTTATTCACATTTACTTTGTCATATTATCGAAATATTATATTATGGTCTGGGCCACGAGGCACTAGAAATAGAGGCAGACCTAGCGCCAGATGGGTGGACGAGATAGTAGAGACGGCGCGGGTCGTAGTTGGCTAACAGTAGCTAGCGACAAATAAAAATGACACGCCTTGGAGGAGGCTTTTACCCAAAGGGGGTCCGCACAAATATCAAGCTAATCAAAACATTTAATTATTAATCTTTTTTGTACTTAACTTTTAAAGAATTGATTTTGTACGGAACTAAATAAAGCTTTATTATTATTATTATATTATAGACAAGCTCTTTGACCATTTTAGTTAAATAAATAGTGTAGGTGGGACATTTTACACAACGCTATCTAGGCCCAAGCTAAGCAATCTTGTATAATGGGAACCAGATAGCTGATAGATTAATTTTTATACGTTTTTTTTAAATACCTACATACAGAATAACACTAAGACAAAGATCAAAGCGTTTGTAAACAAATGGGTGGGGATCGAACCCACAATCTACTACTAATCGAGTTTAATTTTCCAACGTATAAAAACTACATTATTTTCTTTATAAAACATTGTTTCAGATGTAAAAAAAAGTTAATTCTGTAGACGCAATTGACAAAACCATTTTGAAAACTTTACGCGCCATTTTCACGAAACTAGTAGACATATGCAATTACGGCTGTCACCCTTAGCACGGCAGAATACAAAAGTATATGAAAACTGTTTTTTTTTTAAGATTAAATGTTGATGGATACAGGGATGTAGAGTAGAGGTAGGCCAAAGAATAGATGGATGGACTGTGTGAAAGATGGTATTAGCAAGATAGGAGTGAGTGAGTGAGTGAGATGACGATTGATAGAGGGAAATGGAAGAAGAAAACGTGTTGTGCCGGCCACACAGCATGGGGAAAAAGGCAGGAAAAAGAAGAAGGACTGGAAGAAGAAAACCGTTTTCATCATAATTTTGCTCCGTCTATTCCCGCCGGTCTGTTGAGTAGTTCTGTTGGCAGAACAACTGGGAATTATTTTCCCATTTGTTCTGCGAACAGAACAGGGGTCCTACCACGAATTCATAATAATTTACCGAATTAATATTACATTGTTATTTCGTACCATGACCTATGCAAATTGTATTGACTTCAAGCTTCAAATTTGACGTTTCTAAAACGATATCGTTTTGGAAGACTTCGTGGTAAGGTAAGGCCCCATCGGAATAGACATTAATCGATCCGATGGCGACATAAGAGTGTTATGTAGCTCTATAATGCCATAATAGGAGCTTGTATAGCGATGGATATTTCATCAGTGAGCTCTTAAGTGTTATAAGAGAGTTGTTAGTGTCTATAAGCAATCAGTGTCAAAAGAACTTAGGTTGCTAATTATTGACTCTGCTTTACGAGAGTTTATTACTGCCACTATATAATTAGGTATATAACACAAAGAAGTAACAGCAAATGTCTATTACTAATATATATCTTAGAGCTGCAAGATACGCTAAGAACTACACAGTACAACATACTTTACCTATATTATAGTGATAAAAATCACTACTGTACGTCAGAAACCTATAAGCTCCCACCTCTTATGTCTGTTACCTCTATAATATAGCTAGATATTGTAATCGCAGCTATTGTAACACCTCTATCTCTCTTTAGGTTGTAAGGTACCTAAGGTTTAATCGTCGCTAAAATGTTACTTGGACGTTTGCTTAGCTTCAGAAACCAACAACCGAATCCTATCGGGCTGGGAGGCCTACCCTGGCCAGATCCCGTACCAGACCTCTCTGCGCATGGTGAACCCGAATGGAGGGGTGTCAGGTTGTGGAGGCTCCATCGTGTCTCGCGAGTGGGTCATCACCGCCGCCCACTGCACGGCTGGGTCAGTATCTTAACACCTCTACAAAAAAAACATTATTACGACTGTAATTTCCAGGCTCGGTAGATATCTCCTGATTTCCAGTTACATAGATCTTTGAGGATATCTTTAGAAGGTAGTCAGAGGTCCCAACATGACATTTGGCTCATGTCCACATTTTGCACGTATACCGCACGTGACAGGTTGCAAGCCCATCGCCGCTTATAGGAATACTAACCTGTGACACACATCTTCGAATTGTTAGTTCTTGTAAGAATGTATGGATGCAAAGATTAAAATCTTTGTATGGATGTATGTTTGTTAGGTACTCTTTCACGCTGTAACGGCTGAACGGATCTGAATGCAATTTGGCACAGATATAGATTATATTCTGGAATAGCACAAAGGGTACTTTTTATCACGGAAAAATGTAAGGTTCCAGTGGGATACATTTGTATTTGTTTTTCAAGTTACCACACAGGCGAAGCCGAGGGCGGAAGCTAGTAACAAATAAAAGTTCAAATATTGTATAAATCTTAAAGATGATGTAAAAGCCTGTCTGTCTATTTATGTTTCACAGTCAAGTGTGGGTCGTGGTCCGCGCTGGCCTGGTCAACCTCACCACCCCTCAGTACATATTCGAGACGCAGGAGTGGTTCATCCACCCCACCTTCAACGTGAACACGCCCGGTGTGGTGCAGCCCAATGACATCTCAGTGATTAAACTGCAGCGCCCAGTGTCTTACAACAGTGAGTAAATGATCAGTAGTGCTATTATATTACGGAACTCAGATACAATCAAAACGTTCATACTAACAGCTATCAGCGCCTATCGATGAATCTACTCGTGGATACGCGGTAGCGTGTCAAGCCAAGTTCAAGCTGAACGGCGAGCCGCGCCGTGTGTGTGTTACACGAACCATTTGGTGCCACTTTTCACCACCTCATATCCTCATAACACAAAAACTATTTGATTGGTATTACGGAAAGTCTGTCATTTGGATTCACATCGAACGTAATACCAAATTCATACAATCGATAGGATTTTACACTTATCAAAACTGGCTCCAATAGCCAATAGCCTACTGGCGGCAATGTGTAGGTAAATCCGTCACACGTAGGTACCTCATGACAAAAAACGCGCTCCACCAAAAATTAAACTCAATTTTGTTTTAAATAGAATATTCACGGATATCTACACAAAAAAATGATAGGTACCATTTTTAAATAGTGGCATGCATTTCAGGGGTGTTGCAACGAATCCAGATACAGCCGAGCACAGATGCTTTCAACAATTACGACAGCGAGGTGGTTGTCGCCAGTGGCTTCGGCCGGACGTGGACCAATGGTAACCTTACCCATTACTACGACTATAAAGTTCGGCAGGAGTGGACCAATGGTAACCTACCCATTACTACGACTATAAAGTTCGGCAGGAGTGGACCAATGGTAACCTACCCATTACTACGACTATAAAGTTCGGCAGGAGTGGACCAATGGTAACTTTCCCATTACCACGACTATAAAGTTCGGCAGGAGTGGACCAATGGTACCTAACCTTCCAATTACTACGACTATAAAGTTCGGCAGGAGTGGACCAATGGTAACCTTCCAATTACTACGACTATAAAGTTCGGCAGGAGTGGACCAATGGTAACCTTCCAATTACTACGACTATAAAGTTCGGCAGGAGTGGACCAATGGTAACTTTCCCATTACTACGACTATAAAGTTCGGCAGGAGTGGACCAATGGTAACCTTCCAATTACTACGACTATAAAGTTCGGCAGGAGTGGACCAATGGTAACCTTCCAATTACTACGACTATAAAGTTCGGCAGGAGTGGACCAATGGTAACCTTCCCATAAATACGACTCGTAGTCTACGAGTATCATTATCATCATCATCGTCGTCGCTTACGGAGTACTAACTGCTGTGCAAAAAGCGGGCATGTACCAAATGTCATGTTTAGACGTGCCTTTACGTACCCTTTTTAGATATCTTCAAATATCTAAGTAACTAAAGATCTGAGGAAGATATCTACCGAGCCCGGGGATAGGGAATGCAAATCTCGCGGGATTGGGGCTCAAGCGAGATCTCGCGAGTTTACGAATAACAATAGTGCGAGATCTCGCCAATTTCGAGATCTCTTCTCGCGAGATCTCGGCCTTTTTTAGCGACATTGATCTCGGAAGAAAATATTGCGAGATCTCGCGAGTTTAACGAGATTGCACTCGAGCATAAAAACGTCTTATTCGATGGTATATTTTGTTATTATCAAAATATTTTGTAGATTTTGTTAATTAATCTGTAATATCTAATGTAGATCCATTAGATATTACAGATTAATTAATCTGTAATAACTAATTACAGATTAATTAATTAAACTGAGAGTAGGTACTTTTGAGAGAGTTTAACGAGATTGCACACCCGGGGATTACAGTCGTGATCATACTTTTTTACATTAGTGATCTGTGTCCAGGTTGAGTTGACGAATGATAGGAGTGAGTGGAGGAAGAGAACATGTTGTGCCGACCCCACGCGTGGGATAAGGGCAGGAGAATGATGATGTGAACTGTGCGCAGGCGCGACGTCCGAGGTGCTGAACTGGGTGTACCTGCGCGCGATCTCCAACCCGGCGTGCCAGCAGGTTTTCGGCGCGGCGCTCATCAACAGCAACGCCATCTGCGCCACCTTCTTCAACGTCACCTCGCAGTCTGTCTGCCAGGTACACTTACAATCATATACCTACACCGTGAAATTTTAATGGTTGTTTTCCCGCGGCAGAACAACTGGCCATAAGGAGTACTTTCGAAACATAGAGTAAAAGTAAAAAAAAAAGATGTTTTTGTTTTAAAATAATTAAAAAAATATTCATCAACTCTAAAAAGTGAGGAACTATAGTAACATTAGACGTAACTTGTAGGTACTATTCGAATCGCAGTCGCACGCGCCGCGCCGGCCGCCTTCGCGTAGGTATCGGGATGAATTAGGTACTATTGGTTCGTGGTCGCTTTCGAATTAAATTTTCACAATGGTATATATCTGTGTTTTTTGTTTCTAATATTTAATTTGTTTTTACAACGATTTTATTACCCCGACAAAACCATTTCGCTGCCGAAAAACAACCATTAAAATTTATCGGTGTATATCTACCGGGTGTAACGTTTAGTTCGGTCAGTATAGGAAATTAAACGGCCTAGTATCAGTAGTTCGGTTATTAGTCCGGTTGACGGAACTAATGAGACTTTTATGTATCAGCAGTTCGGTTGGACACGTCAACCGGACATATGAGTCGTCTCTTGTATCAGTTGTTTAAAGTTAAACTGTAAGACCCCCCGCGCACTAGGCACCTATGAATTCCCGGCTGCGGTAGCCGATACAACGTGCTTGTTTGCACGGCAGCCGGCTGGCTGCGCGCAGCCAGAACGTGCGTAGGCGAATGTATGTGGCTGCGGTCAGTCTCCGCGCACTAGCATCCTCAGGACTGGCTCCGCACTGGTGTTGCTCCATCGAACGCCGACAGAGAAATCTTTACCATCATTTTTATTTTGTGAGATATCTTTAGGGCCCCCAAAAAATTGTTTATTCGGGGCCCCAAGGTACGCTACGCCACTGATCTATCTCTGACTGCTTGTTTTTAATTGCACAGGGTGACAGCGGCGGCCCACTTGTGCACATACGCAGTGATGGGTCACACACTCTAGTTGGCATCGCTTCCTTCGTCGCCGGCGGCTCATACGGCTGCCATTCCGGCCTTCCGGGTGGTAAGACACAAGTTATCTCTAATCTAGATTTTATTAAGTGACATCTATCGTCGGATAGACGAACTAATCCTTCCGAGCGGCATTTCAATTCTTAAATAAGAAATATGTACTTTTAAACTTACGCGATCTGAACACATTATTATTAGTATTAGACGGGTATTTATCGCGTTTAAATTACCTTATATTTTCCCGACGTTTCGACAGGTTTACACGCTGTCGTGGTCACGGTAGACTCTAGTCTCTCGAGTCTACCCGTCTAATACTAATAATAATTAAATAAGAAAGTAATATAGATTTATTGATAATGACATCTATCGTCAGATAGATGAACTAATTCTTTCGAGGTGGTAAGAAAAGTTGATATTATTACTCGTTTATGACATATATTTATAATCTAGATTTATTTATAGTGATATCTGTCGTAGAAATTAACCTTCCGAGGGGTAAGGAGCAAGTTATTCAAATTATTTCAAGTACATAACTAAATTCAATCTTAAAAGATAAATAAAATCAATTTAGATTCATAATTTATTTATAGTGACATCTATCGTCGGATAGTTGAACTAATTAATGTTGCTAGATTCCTTACGAAAAAGTTTTTTATGCTTTGGAAGTTCTAACTTCTAACATTCATTACTGAATTCACAGGTTTCACCCGTACCGGTCCATTCCTCGCCTGGTTGGAACAAGTCACTGGCATTGATTTCGAGAACTTAGATGAAACGACTACTCCTAACCCAGAACCCACTACCTTGCCCACTACCGAGCCCACGATTGAGCCCACAACTGAGCCCACTATCGAGCCCACTACTGAACTGCCAACTACCCCTACTACCCAACTCCCCGAGACTACCACCGAATATGTCGACACTACTTCACCTCCCAGGCCAACTACTCCCCGCCCCACTCCACCCCCAACCACCCCCGAGCCGGAGGAAAGTGAAGAAGACAGCTCAAGCGAAGAAGATCCAGAAGTTTCAGAGTTGTTGAAGAAGTTGTCCGTAAAGGTGAAGGTCAAGGTCAGCGTCAACAACACTCTTAAGAAAAAGGTCAAGGTCAAGTGTGTTGACAAATTGTAAATTTATTAATGTATTTATTACTTAACCACTACTAATAAGTTACCTACACATTTTACAAACAATTTAAGTGGATGTAAGGGTTTAAATAATAAATTAATGTACTTCTAAATCGATTGTTTTTTTATTTATGAACCTTCAAACATGAGACAATTAAAAGAATAATAGGGAGGTTAAAGCAGAATTAAGTTGAAGAGACGATCAAAGCAAAGCGAATGGTTTTTTGACAAAGTTCTTTGCTACATTTAAGTGTGTTTCTAAAACGGTTTATTTATGATTTGTAATGTAATGGCAGCACCTAACCTTATGTCAACGTCAATCTGGCATGACGTAATTGTTAGTAGTGATGTGTTATTTGTTGATGATATCAACCAATATATCGATTTTTTTATAAAATTAAGACGTCACAAATATTTTAACAAAAAAAAATATATTTTATGGTTACATAATTAATATTATTGATGTTTATTCTAATTACTGTTTAGTAAGAAAGAGTCAAAAGTTATTTTTTTGCTACGATTCCAGTGATTAAAATCAATAGTAAGCAATAGCAAAACAGTCGATCTCTCTAATATCTGACGAACTCTGTCTGAATTAGTTAAAATAAACAAAAATCGAGTGGTCTGTCAGTTTAATAAGTCTAGACTACACTATACAATTAAATGGATTGGTATAACTAAGTAATTAATAATAATAAATACCTACTTAGTTCACACCTTGACACAATACCTATTGTAAAACAAAAATAAAGGTAGGTACATATATCACGAAAGAGATTCTTATAGGAAATTAAATTTATCTAGGAATCTGTAGCCCAGATACTAGTTAGTTGTAAATGTGCAATTAAAAATTATCGATTACTGTAAGAAACTCATTTTCATCAACAATGTTGTAAATATTGTAATCGTTCGCATCACTAGTAGTAGTCATCTAAAATCGCTGCTGAGAGAGTATGCTGCAATGTTTTTCTGTGATTTTGACTGTAAATAATAAATAAAACTCAACAGTTTTGAAATGAAATGGAGGGATCAAACGGTAAAGGTAAGTGTTATTTACCGTTCCACATCCAAATAATATTACTTTATTAAATAAATCTCAATATTTCCTGCAACTATTTGTCATCGTATATTTTGTGTGGGCGATACTTGGGCGATACATGTTTCTTGTGGATTATCTTTTGTTATTGCATAGTTTACGTATTCCTAGTTAAATCTTTACATTATAAATTCACGTATACTCATTAAATACGCTTAACTCCTCTAGAAATAGTAAAAATACAATGTTTAGGTAGGTAATGTATTAAGAAGGAAAATTTAACATAATATTATACCTATTTACTTCCGCGTGTATATACATCTACCTAACTACTTAAAATAAACTGATATAAACGCAATGACTATAGTTATTTTCTCAATCATTTTAATTCATACTGAAATTCAGCTGAACTGACAGACATTGTCCTGTCTTAAAACCTTCTCCTTACAATAACAAACACAACAAAAAAAGAATTAGCGAAATCGGTACAGCCGTTCACGCGTGATGCTGTAACCAGGGGAAATAGGGATTCATTTTTATAAATAAACTAGCGACCCGTCCCAGCTTCGCACGGGTGCAATGCTGATAATAAATACACTAAAATGTGCTTATTTACGACATCACAATAGAAAAACCTCTAAAATTATCAGTGTTCCTCTACTATCATGGATATATTATACATAAAAATCTTCCTCTTGAATCACTCTATCTATTAAAAAAAACCGAATCAAAATCTGTTGCGTAGTTTTAAAGATTTAAGCATACATAGGGATATAGGGACAGAGAAAGTGACTTTGTTTTATACTATGTAGTGATCTGGTTTGATTCAAGCTAGAAACTAACTATTAGGTATTGGCAATGTTTGAATGACTCAATTAACAGGAAAAACGTTTTAAACATGTCCCCAGAGTCCCCCAAATGTGCGGGGTGCATGAACAACATCGGTGATCATGATTATGTGACGGCCCTCGGACAAGACTGGCACAGAGACTGCTTTCGGTAAGAAAATATGGCTCCTTAGTCAGCTGATCCCACTGTCAACTTATCCTACGGGATGAGTTGACTAAATTATTCATCTTATTAGTCGACTGACCCCAATTTAAAATAATAAATAAAACGTAAGTAAGAAAAAAAATTACACCATTGTTTTGTTATACTGATATATTATAAAATCATTTGATTAATGAACAGAAACTTATACTGAAATTTTTCCTGATTAAGTTTTAATGACTGTTGTGGTGATAGGATCAAAATGTGGCTCTAAAGTAAAAATACCTATCAGTAGAATAAAGATGCATTCCGCAGTCCTATTCCACAAAGTCCAAGATTCAAGTATTGATTTTTGTAAATTTTTGATAGAATTGAAACGTTTCTCGTAGGTGCTCTGTTTGTGATACGTTGCTATCATCATGGTACTTTGAGAAAGACGGTCTACTGTTCTGCCAGCCGGACTACTGGGTGCGCTACGGTGAAAGCTGCCAGCAATGTACACAGGTGAGGACAAGTTAATCCCACAGCTGGGCAAAGATCATCCTCACGTAACAGACTCCAGTACTCTGGGTGTAATATCTCCATCTTTACTTTTTAAATACTCTCGAATTTACATTATTATTAGACACTAGCTGATGCCCTCAGCTTCGCCCGCGTAGCGAAGACCGTATACTATTTTCCGACACCTCCAACCAATCCTACTAATATTATAAAAGCGAAAGTTTGTAAGAATGTATGGATGGATGGATGGATGGATGTATGTTTGTTTGTTACTCTTTCACGCTGAAACGGCTGAACGGATCTGAATGAAATTTGGCACAGATATAGATTATGGTCTGGAATAACACATAGGCTACATATTATCCCGAAAAAATTTACGGTGCCCGTGGGATAGCGATGTTTTTGTTTTTCAAGGTATCACGCGGGCGAAGCCGCGGGCGGAAGCTAGTATCATAATATTTTAGCCAATGTATACAAAAACATGACAAATTATGTACTAAAACCTCCCTCGATAACCACTCTATCCATTGGTGAAAACAGCATGAAAATCGGTGTAATAGTTTTTGAGTTTATTGAGAACAGACAGACAAACAGACGCGGCGGAGGACTTTGTTTTATAGATGTAGTGATATTAATTTGATTCCTAAAGTGTTGAGACTTTTCCCGAAAAATTTATAAAATCCCATCAAGCTTGTAATATTCTACGTAGTACATTGAAATGGGTTACATTTTAGTTTTTAAAACGTTAAGTATATCTTATACCTTTAAACGAGCAATTCTTGTATATATGTATATATATATATTTTCTGAATCTCGGAAACGGCTCCAACGATTTTCATGAAATTTAGTATGCAGAGGGTTTCGGGGGCAATAAATCGATCTAGCTAGGTTTCATTTTTAGAAAACGTCGTTTACCTCAAAAAACGAGCAAAGCTCGGTCACCCAGGTACTATATATATAAAAATGAATTGCTGTTCGTTAGTCTCGCTAAAACTCGAGAACGTCTAAACAGATTTATCTTATCTTGGCCTTGAAATGTTCGTGGAGGTCTAGGGAAGGTTTAAAATGTAAGAAAAATTCGAATAACTGCCGGGAAAACCCTAAAAATTGCCCTTTTCTATTTCCCATACAAACGTTTTCTAAATAAGTACGAAGTCTGCCGGGTCAGCTAGTTAATTTATATATTTCGACTGTCTTTGTACTACGCAGGTAATAACAGGGCCGGTGATGGCGGCCGGGTCGCACCGCTTCCACCCCGAGTGCTTCGCGTGCGGCGAGTGCGGAGCGCCCATTGAAGACGCGGAGCCCTACGCTCTTGTTGAGAGGACCCGGCTGTATTGGTAAGCTTTTATACAGGCTGTTACCAGACTACTTCCGAAAACTTCAGGGGGTTAAAGTACCCATCAATATTAACAACTTTTTTTAAAAAACTAACACAGTGAGCGCGAAAAAAAACAGTAATCTCAGGCTCGGTAGATAATCTTCTCAGCTCTCTAGTCACTTAAATCTTTAATGATATCTGAAGGGGGTAGTCAGAGGCACGTGCAAAGATGATATTTGGCACATTACCTCATTTTGCACCGTGACTAGTATTCCGTAGGTTGCAAGCCCATCGCTGTTTATAAGAATACTAACCTGTCTTCCTTAGGTAAATATGAACTAAGAATTCTTCTATCCATACTAATAATGTAAAGCTGAATAGTTTGTTTGGTTGAACGCACTAATCTCAACTTATCTCAAGTACTACTGGTTCGAATTGAAATATTATAGTTGTGTTGTATAGTCCATTTATCGAGGAAGGCTATTATTAGGCTTTACAACATCACGCTACGACCAATAGGAGCGGAGCATCAATGAAGAATTTTACAAACTTTTACTTAAAACGGTGAAGGAAAACATCGTGAGGAAACCGGCATACCTTAGAACCAAAACTTCATAGGTATGTGTCATAGGTTAGTATTCTTATAAGCGGCGATGGGCTTGCAACCTGTCACGTACGGAATACTAACAACTGTGCAAAATGTGGGCATGTACCAAATGTCATGTTTGGACTTGCCCCTGACTACCCTCTTTAGATATCCTCAAAGATCTAGGTAACTAAAGATCTGAGGAGATATCTACCGAGCCTGTGGATTACAGTCGTGATCATATTTTGTTTTTTTATTTATTTTACTTAAAACGCACAGACAAAGTTACGCAAGATTACCCACCAATTAGTTATAATCTCCATATCCCAAGGTTTGCTGGAAGAGAACTCTTTTTAGGGTTAAGCTCGCCTGTGTACATGCCACTAGTTTTAAGTTTTATTATGTATAATCTGTGTACAAAGTATAAATAAATAAATAAATAAGATTTAGCTAGTATGAAGATATATCTCAATAAGTAAATGAAGTGTGTGTGTCCAGTGGCGGGTGCTACAGCAGTAGTGCGGGCGCGCACTCCATCCGCGTGGTGGCCGTGCCGTCCTCCGCGGTGTGCGCCGAGCCTACGGCCCAGGACCCCACCTCGCTGACCGTCACCGAGTGAGTACTAACCTAAGAACCAACACTCAAACACAGATATTATAAACTTATTTCCTGCCCTTTTCCCACGCTACGTGGGGTCGGCACAACACTTTCTTCCTCCATTTCCCTCTATCATTCGTCATCTCAGTACTCACACCTTTCTTATCAGTGAATTGTAATAGTTGCTAAAGTAACGTTCTTACTCATCATCTTTCACACAGTCCATCCATCTTTTCTTTGGCATACCTCTCCCCTTGTATCCATCCACATTCATACCTAACACTCCTCGTCACATGACAATAAATTATATTTAACATTATATAAAAATTTAAAAATAAAACATTAAAATTTTAAAAAGCTACTCGATTTACGTACTTACCTCGAGTATTTTTCCTTTCCAACTGTCCCATTCACTCTCCTTATGCACCTGTTTCGTCAATCTCCTTTCATACATCCTTTCTACATGCCCAAACCATCTCATACCCTTAACTATCTTTATCACTACCCCATTCACTAACATCATCTTCATCTTCCTGCCCTTTTCCCACGCTATGTGGGGTCGGCACTAAACGTTTTCTTCTTCCATCTCCCTCTGTCATTCGTCATCTCAGTACTCACTCCTTTCTTACCTATATCATCTTTCACACATCCATCTTTTCTTTGGCCTACCTCTACCCCTGTATCCATCCACACCATAACACTCCTCGTCACATGACAGTAAATTATAGTTAAGATTATATAATAAAAACAGAAATTATGAACAAAAAAAAATACGATGAATCGATCTATAGATAGCTCAACTGATCCAAATCACTGTCAGAGCGAAGAGTGCCTAAAACGCTAGCTTTACACGTTGAATGGCCAAATAAGAGAGATCCCAGTAAAACTTAAAGACGAGGAGAAAGATAACGTATTTGAAGGAAAATTAAAAGAGATGCTACTAAAGAACTGTTACTATAATTTACAAGATTTTTTCAGCGACCCTTTGAAATCTCCAGGTTCAATTTAAATTGAATTGAATTTATATATTATTACGTACGTATCATTTAAGAGTTTGTATATCCATTTTAAATCATTTATAATTATAACTAAAGATATAAAAATCGGTCCGCCTCTACTCCAAACTGTTGCTGTACCCTTAATAGGGTTCATATGTTCCTAAACTAACACCCAACCATGTAACATATGACTGCAATAAATAAACAAATACAAATACAAATCTCACATTGGTTCAATTTTAAAAACAATTATTATTAAAAATGAACTTTAACAGGTTCAGTAACAAACAATACATAATCAATAACATACATATATAAATACATAAAATCACGCCTGTTTCCCGACGGGGTAGGCAGAGACCACGGATCTCCACTTGCTACGATCATCTCATTACATTCTTCATACATGCGTCGGTTTAGGGTACTCTGGGCCTGGCCTTTTTCTAAAACGTCCCCAATTTGCTCGGGGTACGTACGCCGAGGTCTTTCCCTTCCAACTGTCCCACTCACTCTCCTTATGCACCTGATTGTCAGTCTCCTTCCATCCTTTCTACATGCCCAAACCAAATATACCCTTTTCAATTTTCATCACTACGTCTTTCACTAACATAATAACAAAAACACTGAAATGTATGGCGCAGTTCACAATGCAGCGGCAAGATCTCGTGCGCGGCGCGAGCGGTGGCGCGAGCCGCTCTGGCAGCCTGCATCACTCTCACATGCCATAGGTACCTACTAAGGTCTTTGTGTGCATCGTGTGTTCCCTCGATAGTCTTTAGCTGGCCTCACAACTAGGGTTGCCAGATGTAAATTTGATAAAGGAGGGCAGATGGGTCTAAAAAGGAGGATTTTCTGTAAAAAAGGAGGACATTTATTACAGTGAAACAAGTTTTTTTCATATAACTTTTTTTATTTTAATCATACTTAGCGGAGCTGCCAACTTTAGAAAGGAGTTCTTAGTTTTTAATCAAATAATTATAAAAATCTTCACATGTAATGTTTTTACACGCTTTTTATTAGCTTCACCTGTATGTTTGTATGTTTGTATGTTTGTTTGTAACCGACTTCTTTGGGCGCGATTTTGACCCACTTTAAACGGCCAGATTTCGTTCAAACTTTGTAGATTTATCGAGGACCGGTGACAATACAGTATTTTGATAAAATTATTCCATTTTTCAATTTAAAAATTTTTTTTCGATCTTATAGCACTCTCTGATGCTTCGCATCATGAGTCGTGCAATAGTTTAAAATTAAAAAAACAAGCTATTATAAATAAACCAAACTAAAAAATAGAAAATAAATAATAGTTTAAAAAAACTAAAAAACACGCTTTTTATAGAAACCGAACTAAAAAATAGAAAATAAATTAAAAAAAAAGCGTGGGGTGCTCTTTAAGATATTATCGAAATGAAAATCACTCTACTCATATCTGTCAATAAAATATTTATAACTATTGACACCATGCACCCCACACTTTTTTTTAAATTTATTTTCTATTTTTTAGTTCGGTTTCTATAAAAAGCGTGTTTTTTAGTTTTTTAAACTATTATTTATTTAAATTGTATTGTGTGAGAATCAAAGATTTTACTGACTCTACACTTAATTGGTTCCTTTCTTTGCTCCACTGAGGATTTACTAGTGAAAACACCCTTTAAACATTCGCAAAAGGAGGACATACAGTAGGTAAGGGAGGACGGGAGGACATTATGTG
This sequence comes from Cosmorhoe ocellata, assembly GCA_963675405.1. Lineage (NCBI taxonomy): Eukaryota > Metazoa > Arthropoda > Insecta > Lepidoptera > Geometridae > Cosmorhoe > Cosmorhoe ocellata. The sequence goes on along the minus strand of OY776265.1, from coordinate 8,717,291 downwards.
GAAAAGGAGGACTTGTCCTCCTTTTGGATACCATCTGGCAACCCTACTCACAACTCAGTTGATAGTAGCCTTGCCTTCTGCACCGTTAGGTTGTAGTTCGATTATCGCCCAAGGCAAACATTTGTGCGATAAACAAACATTTGTGCGATGAACACAAACATTTTTGCCATGAACACAAATGTTTGTTCCGTATCTGAGTGTTATTATGTGGCCTGTGTATGTTTTTACAAAAAATATTATTTTATCCATCTAGTTCCTATGACACAAGCTTGCTTAGTTAGGGGCTATGAACTATAGTTCATATATCATTATAGTTCACAATACACGGTATAGTATTAATTAATTATTTTATGAATTCCCATTGACCCCATCACTTAAAGCACATTGTAGGGACAGTGGGGTTCTATTTGTCTTAAATCTGTGCTGCGTTCGCATGAACTGATTTTGACTTTGTTTGAAAGGTGAATTAGTCGGGAGTTTTCTTAGCTATGCTTGATGGATATAAAAAGCCGCAAAATGGCGGCCACAAAGTGTAGGAGGTTTTTTTAACTTAATTCAAGTTGTCTACGCAATGAAATAGCGACGTTACATCTAGGTACTTAAGCATCAAAGAGACAAAGTTATTCTTGCAAACTTACTTTTAAGGAATTCGTTCAGTGTGTGTTTTTGTTAAAGTTGTATTTATGTTAAATTGTTTGTGTCTGTGGTACGAAACAAATGAATTCTTTATCTATCTATCTGAGGACCTCAGTGGCGCAGCGGGCGAGAGTCCGCCTGCGACGCAAGAGGTTGCGGGTTCGATTCCCGCCGCAGAACCTAATGTACGAGTATAATAAAAAATATATATATCTATGTATATAATGTATTAAATATATCAGTTATCTAGTACCCATAACACAAGCTTTGAGTAGCTTACTTTGGGGCTAGATGATGCTGTGTGGGTTGTCCAGCATTATTTATTTATTTATTATCTATCTAAAGTTGAAGGTAATATTTTCTCAAGATCGTCGCCTTAAGTGGGTCCAATGACGTAGGCAAGTGGCGCTGTGTAGTGTACCTACGCGGTCGGCCTGTGACAGTACATAGTTTCCTGTGAGTCAGCGTCGCGACGACGAGCGGTGACTAACGTAGCCCTAGCTATATCATACTGATAGCTCAATTAATTAACAATTACACTAACGATAACTCATTACGCACCTCTATCAAGAAAAAATGGTAAAAAAATCCCCAGGCTCGGTAGATATCTTTAGTTACTTAGATCTTTAAGGTCAGGGGCACGTGCCCTAATTTTGCACAGTAGTTAGTATTCCAATCTGAATGAAACTAGGAAGGTCTAGAGATTCTGCTGTTGATTTGCTGGGAAGCATAATGAGCTTAATCGGTGAAGGGGTTGTAAAGATAATGGGTTCAAAGGGAGAAAAAACTTTATAATAAACATAAAATAACCCTTATTATTTTAATGATTGGAAAAATTATACTTAGCAAATTCTACGTCAAAAATTTAAAAATTATAGTAATTTAAAAAAATTTATGTACTTATAGAAAAAGGAATTCTAGTACATTCCAAAATGGTTTTTATTTTTGTTCTAGGATGGATAGCTCTATAAATATAAAGATAAAAAACTTGAGAGGTGTCGAGGGACACCCGGATGGAACGAAGTTCCTTTTCTTGCTTTCTATGAGAACGAGAGATACAGACAGAGAAACACGCGCACGCCGCACGGCTTACAACTATAGCAAAAAGTGTCGTTACAACTTTTCGTGAGAATTTTTTCCATCTCCCTTTCACAACGCGCGATAAAGAACTTCGTTCCAAAAGTAAAATTAAGAAAATCGCTGACGTCTTTGCACGGGTATAAGTACCTACCTAGGTAGGATAATCAATCAGATATTAGTTGGTGATTAGAACCAACTGACGTAGGCAGGCACCTACAGGTCATCCAACGGATCTAGGCATTCGTGAAGTGAGCCACAGGTGCGAGTTTGCGCATATACAGTTCCTTCCCCCCCTTCCTTATACCTCCAATTGCTCCCGAAAAACGATACTGCGCAGCTTTTGCGGCTAACTTCACGAATGCCTAGATTCGTTGAGCCAACTATAGGTACCTATGTATGTAGTACTTAAAGTGTTTCTAAAAACTTCAGGCGTGAATACAAATTAAGATTGAGGACATCGCGTGCGAAATATCAGTTCGGGGCGAACTATAATATAAATAAAATATTATAGTTCGCCCCGAACTGATATTCGGGGCGAACTACTATTTGATATTGACTGTACCGCTTCGTCATTCGGTTTTCCTTCTACTATAATGAATTGAATCGAATTCAGTGATGTCAAGGCTTCGCCCGAGTCGCACGTCAGATTCAAATTCAAGTTCAAAAATGTAATTGCATTCATTGTCCTTAAAATAATAAACAACCAATTGTGTTTTGAATAATTTGCGGGCCTGTTTAGTGAACTGTGTCCTTTATTTGAAGACTTACCTAACTATATCTGATGATACGAATGACAGGTGTTTATCAATCAATTTACAATCTAACAGTCGTGAATAGTTTTGTGTTCGGTGGACTGTGTGCTTTAGTATTTAAGACTGCCCTTAGTAACGCCGTCACTAAGACGTTTCGAGTTTTGTATTACGAGTATATTATCTACTTGTTAACGATATTATAGTTGTTTAGTGGATTGTGTACTTTAGTGGACGGCTTGAAGAAAAATCTATCATTGTTGTTTACTCTGTTATAATGTGAGTTTGCTTATTATTTGACTTAACTGTCAATTTTAAACAAAAGATTGCTGTTTTGTTCAAAATTCTCGGGATTTCCTCCGATTTTATCACTTTAATTTACATATTTTACACTCGCGTCAAGAACTAGGGCTTTATTGGAAAAATAACCCCCAAAATTAGACAGTAAAATTAAGTATTTTTCAACTTTTTGTAAATAAACATTATTGTTATGCTTGGTTTTGTTACCGCGCCATATTTGATAATGCTTTTGTGTTTTTTGCACGTACTATGTATTGCACAATTAGTTATATAGATAAAGAAGCATTTTGTTTATACCTAAAGCAACATTTGAATATTAAAGTTAATTGCTAAATCTAGCACTGGTGGTTTGGTGCTTGTTCAAGTATCATGGTAACGGCTAAAAAGTGTCACACATTAGTTCAAATTTTGTAACTAGAGGGCGCTAGTAAATTTGTACGCATCCTGAGCCTAGATCACGTCATCGATATACATAAAATATAGACTATGTTCATCCTGAAAGTTCATTCTACACATTGATTGGTGAAAGAATTTTGCAAATCGGTCCACTAGTCGGAGCCTATTCAATCTAAACAAACAAACAAACACATCTTTCTTCTTTATAATATTAGTATAGAAAATCTGGGAGGAAATATTCTGTCCAAAAATACTTTTTTTACTAAAAACAGACCATTCTGTCATCGAAATAAATTACATAAAAACCCATAAAACAGCATCCCTATTATTAAACAAATAGAGGAAAATAATTCAGAAATAGTTGTTGCCCGCGAGTTTGTCCGCATTCTTGTTTACAAGCAAGTCATAAAATACATGTACAAAAGGAACTTAACACTAACTCGTAGACGGTTAAAATGTGTAACTTGGGAGCTGGAAGTGGGGAGGGGGGGGGGGGGTCCTCAAGCCTTCCACAGAACCGCCGAACAACCTTCAGCCAGAATACCTCTTTCATGAGAGGGAGAGATTTGAATGACAATGAATTGAAACTGTTGTAACGGTATTACCCACAAGGGTATTTAAAATATATACAGTCGTGGTCAACTAATTAGGGACACTCTTTGGTTAAACCGAATTGTGAATTTATTTTTTATTTTCCAACGAGTCTAAACCATATTCCATATCTCTTACATGTAAGTATAATTAGTCATTTATGTGCCCGATTATACAAACAATAACAACTTCTTAAACATTAAACCTCTTTACAGTATAGCTGATAGATTATCGTAGTGCTATTTGTTCAAATAATGCTGGCTGGCCATTTAATTAGGGACACTGAGATATTGCGTTCTATTTTCAAAATTTGAATCTCAATACTTTTTTACTTCTTCTCTTATTGTTTCGTGGTAGTTTTGGCGGCAATCCCGATATTTATTTTAAGTTTTGAAAAATATTTTGAAGAAAAATGGGTAAAAATAAAAGTTGCGATCCAACACTACGAAAAATTATCATGAAGTTTGTTGTCGAGCATGGTTGGCCATACCGAAGGATAGCAGAACATTTAAATTGTTCAAAAACTATGGTATACAATGCAGTGCAACATGTCAGACGCAATAACACAGATTTAAATGTGCCCAGAACAAAAAGATCGAGAAAAACAACTCCGCAAGAAGATAGAATGATAGCCAGGTTAGCTAAGAAAGATCCGTTTCTAGGCTCTATTTTAATTAAACACGAAGTGTTTGGGACAGACGAAAGAGCTGGTGTCTCAGCTAGGACCGTTCGACGACGTCTGGTAGAAGCAGGGTTGTTCGGAAGAGTGGCTCGCAAAGTACCGTTGTTGAAGAAAGAACATAGAAATGCTCGTTTGGCGTTTGCACGTAAATATGGACATTGGACCTACGCCCAATGGCAACATGTATTATTCTCTGACGAGACCAAGGTTAATTTGATTTCTTCAGATGGAAGGCAATACGTACGGCGTCCAGTAAAAGCGGAAATGAATCCAAGATTCACAAAAAAGCAGGTGAAACATGGCGGTGGAAACATTAAAATGTGGGGTTCATTTTCTGGACGTGGAGTGGGACCTGTGAGGAAAGTTCAGGGTAACTTAGACCAACATCAATACAAGGCAATATTGGAGGAAACGATGCTTCCCTATGCTGAGGAGCATCTCCCTATTATATGGACGTTTCAGCATGATAACGACCCAAAACATACCGCCCGTTCAGTCAAGTCGTTTCTTACCAGTCAGTCAGTATCGGTGCTAGATTGGCCAGCAAATAGCCCGGACCTTAACCCAATCGAGCACCTTTGGCACGAAATCAAGAAAAAAGTAGCCACTTATCGTACCACAACTTTAGATGAACTTAATGAAGCTTTTTGTGAGGCATGGGCAAACATTCCTGTCGAAACATGCCAGAAACTGATAATGTCTATGCCACATCGGTGTCAAGCGGTAATTACTAACAAAGGTTTTGCTACTGGGTACTGATTTTACACGTAATAAAATGGAGCTGTTAAAGATATTATAATACTGCAGATTATTAGTTTTGTTTAACTCTATTTTTCATTATAGTTTACTGTCCTTAATTAAATGTCCAGCTACAGAATTATACCTTAAAATTGAATACATGTTCAACCTTTGATATTAAATACTTTTTTCTATTTATTTATTCTTTTATTTACAGCCATTTAAAGCATAATAATCGGACCAAATTATGCAAATAATAGTTACTGAGAAATCAATAGGGTTTTATATTTGTATGTACATAACCGGTTATTGTTCTTCACTATCTTGCATGTCCCTAATTAGTTGACCACGACTGTATGTATATATGATCACGACTGTAATCCCCGGGCTCGGTAGATATCTCCTCAGATCTTTAGATACTTAGATCTTTCAGGATATCTAAAGGGGGTAGTCAGAGGCAAGTCCAAACATGACATTTGGTACATGCCCACATTTTGCACAGTAGTTAGTATTCCGTACGTGACAGGTTGCAAGCTCATCGCCGCTTATAAGAATACTAACCTATGACACATACCTTCGAATTTTTGGTTCTAGGGTATGCCGGTTTCCTCACGATGTTTTCCTTCACCGTTTAAGAGCACTGGCATTGCGCACATAAATTTATCGAATGGAAAAATTCATCGGTGCACGACCAGGTTTGAACCCACGACCTTCGGATCGTGAGGCAGGGGTGCTACCACTACACCACCAGCGCTCTTCAAGGGTATTTACCCTCAATATAATGTTTAATGGATTAGAGGGTTGAACCGTGATGTGTGGTCAGGTTCGACTCGTCGTGCGGAGTGGTGACGCTGCACATCGGAGACCGCATCCTGGAGATCGACGGCGCGCCGCCGCGCCTGTCCGCGCTGGGCGCCCGCCCGCCGACACTCTTGCAGGTAACATGCTACCACACTTACAGGTCAAATCCCAGTTGCTTTTATCCACCCACACAAATCCCACACTCACTTAAGTTTAAGTTTAAAGATTATTTATTTCTCATAAGATTTACAACAAATCACTTACTGAGAAACCTTATTATATACTACAGAGTATTTACATTTATCTTAAATACAGTGAGCTTTCGGTATTCTATAATAATTAAATTTATACAAAAGAAACAAGTATTAAAAATAAAATAACAAAAAACAGGGTAGTTTTGTGCGATGATGCAAACAAATACTCAAGGACAAAACCCAGAAACCTATGTTCGCAGAACCACTTGCACCGAGAACCTGTAAGTTTTACCCACCCAGGTAAAACTTACAGGTCAATTTGCACTCTCACCCAACCAGTTTAAACTTACAGGTCAAATCACACTCGCTTTAAACCACCCATGGCACACTTACAAGTCAAATCTCACTCTCTTACCAACCCGAGTAAAACAAACTAGTCAAATCCCACACTTTTCTACCCACCCAGGTAAACCCTACAGGCCAATTCCCACATGCTTTTACCCACCCACGGAACACTTTCAGGTCAAATCCCACGTGCTTTTACCCATCCAAGGTAATTTTTTTTTAACACACACACTTTGGGACTTGAAATTCATTATCTTTTTTCAGGATCTTTTATTTCTTAACCTTAGGTGTCTACCGATAACTTATACTCAAACAAAAACGTAATCTTTAAGATCTACTAACGTCGTTATTGTTTTTACAGTTGACCATAGAGCACAACCCAGAGACAACGACCAGAAACAGCAGAAGAATCATGTGCAATATTCTACCCGACAAAGAACTAAAAGACAAAACCATAGACAGCACAGTCAAAGACGAACTCAAAAACGACTTCAAAAAGACTGAGCTAGAAAATGAGCTCAGGCCTGAAATTAAAATAGGGGTCGAGGGAGAGGGTAAGAAAGAGAGGCTGTTCAAGAGGAAGGGAGAGGACGGAGGTAGGAGTAGGGTTATGAAGAGGAGGCAGACTCCTACTTCGCCGTTGTTGGGCGAAAAGGAACGCAGTAGCAGTATGTCTAAGTTACTAGATGTGTAAGTATATTCTATCCTTATAAAAAAACTAGCTTCTGCACGCGGCGTCGCCCGCGAAGTACCTACATAAAATATAGCCTATGTTCATCCTGAAAGTTCATTCTACACATTGGTGAAAGAATTTTTCAAATCGGTTCAGTAGTTTCGGAGCCTATTCATTTCAAACAAACAAACAAACAAACAAACAATCAAATCTTTCCTCTTTATGATATTAGTATAGAAAACATGATCACGACTGTAATCCCCAGGCTCGGTAGATATTTCCTTAGATCTTTGAGGATATCCAAAGAGGCACGTCCAAATATGACCACGACCAGGTTTGAACCCACGACCTTCGGATCGTGAGGCAGGGGTGCTACCACTAACCACCAGTGCTCCTTTTTTTTATCTTTATATTTTATAAAAATCCAAAATGGCGGCCTTAAGAAAGCTATATTCAATTATTTGGGGTTTGTATTTTTTGCAAATATGTGATGTCTGAATTAAGCATTGCCAAAATAATGGTATATTATGATGATGACAGGAACGAGGAGTCGGAGGAGTGCGGCGGGGTGCTGCGCGACCTGGGCCGCGCGCGCTCCTTCCGCGCGGAGCCCGAGCCGGGGCCCGGCCACAAGGTGTTCCGCGCCTGCGACTTGCAGCAGGTACCGCTCACCCCTCACCCCTCCCTGCGCGCGGAGCCCGAGCCGGGGCCCGGCCACAAGGTGTTCCGCGCCTGCGACTTGCAGCAGGTACCGCTCACCCCTCACCCCTCCCTGCGCGCGGAGCCCGAGCCGGGGCCCGGCCACAAGGTGTTCCGCGCCTGCGACTTGCAGCAGGTACCGCTCACCCCTCACCCCTCCCTGCGCGCGGAGCCCGAGCCGGGGCCCGGCCACAAGGTGTTCCGCGCCTGCGACTTGCAGCAGGTACCGCTCACCCCTCACCCCTCCCTGCGCGCGGAGCCCGAGCCGGGGCCCGGCCACAAGGTGTTCCGCGCCTGCGACTTGCAGCAGGTACCGCTCACCCCTCACCCCTCCCTGCGCGCGGAGCCCGAGCCGGGGCCCGGCCACAAGGTGTTCCGCGCCTGCGACTTGCAGCAGGTACCGCTCACCCCTCACCCCTCCCTGCGCGCGGAGCCCGAGCCGGGGCCCGGCCACAAGGTGTTCCGCGCCTGCGACTTGCAGCAGGTACCGCTCACCCCTCACCCCTCCCTGCGCGCGGAGCCCGAGCCGGGGCCCGGCCACAAGGTGTTCCGCGCCTGCGACTTGCAGCAGGTACCGCTCACCCCTCACCCCTCCCTGCGCGCGGAGCCCGAGCCGGGGCCCGGCCACAAGGTGTTCCGCGCCTGCGACTTGCAGCAGGTACCGCTCACCCCTCACCCCTCCCTGCGCGTGGAGCCCGAGCCGGGGCCCGGCCACAAGGTGTTCCGCGCCTGCGACTTGCAGCAGGTACCGCTCACCCCTCACCCCTCCCTGCGCGCGGAGCCCGAGCCGGGGCCCGGCCACAAGGTGTTCCGCGCCTGCGACTTGCAGCAGGTACCGCTCACCCCTCACCCCTCCCTGCGCGTGGAGCCCGAGCCGGGGCCCGGCCACAAGGTGTTCCGCGCCTGCGACTTGCAGCAGGTACCGCTCACCCCTCACCCCTCCCTGCGCGCGGAGCCCGAGCCGGGGCCCGGCCACAAGGTGTTCCGCGCCTGCGACTTGCAGCAGGTACCGCTCACCCCTCACCCCTCCCTGCGCGCGGAGCCCGAGCCGGGGCCCGGCCACAAGGTGTTCCGCGCCTGCGACTTGCAGCAGGTACCGCTCACCCCTCACCCCTCCCTGCGCGCGGAGCCCGAGCCGGGGCCCGGCCACAAGGTGTTCCGCGCCTGCGACTTGCAGCAGGTACCGCTCACCCCTCACCCCTCCCTGCGCGCGGAGCCCGAGCCGGGGCCCGGCCACAAGGTGTTCCGCGCCTGCGACTTGCAGCAGGTACCGCTCACCCCTCACCCCTCCCTGCGCGCGGAGCCCGAGCCGGGGCCCGGCCACAAGGTGTTCCGCGCCTGCGACTTGCAGCAGGTACCGCTCACCCCTCACCCCTCCCTGCGCGCGGAGCCCGAGCCGGGGCCCGGCCACAAGGTGTTCCGCGCCTGCGACTTGCAGCAGGTACCGCTCACCCCTCACCCCTCCCTGCGCGTGGAGCCCGAGCCGGGGCCCGGCCACAAGGTGTTCCGCGCCTGCGACTTGCAGCAGGTACCGCTCACCCCTCACCCCTCCCTGCGCGCGGAGCCCGAGCCGGGGCCCGGCCACAAGGTGTTCCGCGCCTGCGACTTGCAGCAGGTACCGCTCACCCCTCACCCCTCCCTGCGCGCGGAGCCCGAGCCGGGGCCCGGCCACAAGGTGTTCCGCGCCTGCGACTTGCAGCAGGTACCGCTCACCCCTCACCCCTCCCTGCGCGCGGAGCCCGAGCCGGGGCCCGGCCACAAGGTGTTCCGCGCCTGCGACTTGCAGCAGGTACCGCTCACCCCTCACCCCTCCCTGCGCGCGGAGCCCGAGCCGGGGCCCGGCCACAAGGTGTTCCGCGCCTGCGACTTGCAGCAGGTACCGCTCACCCCTCACCCCTCCCTGCGCGCGGAGCCCGAGCCGGGGCCCGGCCACAAGGTGTTCCGCGCCTGCGACTTGCAGCAGGTACCGCTCACCCCTCACCCCTCCCTGCGCGCGGAGCCCGAGCCGGGGCCCGGCCACAAGGTGTTCCGCGCCTGCGACTTGCAGCAGGTACCGCTCACCCCTCACCCCTCCCTGCGCGCGGAGCCCGAGCCGGGGCCCGGCCACAAGGTGTTCCGCGCCTGCGACTTGCAGCAGGTACCGCTCACCCCTCACCCCTCACCCCTCACTGCGCGAGAAACTGCAGAGAAACGTCTTACATGCGGTGAATCTATGTGCCAATTCCAACCTAACTCAAGTACGAGAAGAACAGGCAAGAAACTCGTCTCGGTCCTAGAGTTTTTTTGTATGATGACACCTCACACCTCACCCTTCACCGCTCACCCCTCACCCCTCACCCTCAATCTTCACCCCTCACCCCTCACCCCTCACCCTGGCCCTTCACCCCTCACCCCCACTCACCCAGAATAAACATAATACCAAAGAATCGGATATTATTTTTGATAAATGTATTTCTTGGTCCAGGGCGAGTTGCTAGGCTCCGGGTTTTTCGGCGAGGTGTACAAGGTGACCCATCGCGTCACTAACGAAGTTATGGTGCTGAAGCAACTCTACAGGGTGGACGACGACGCGCAAAAAAATTTTCTTAAAGAAGTAAGTGGGAAATATTGTAGTGGTTCACAATATCCAGAGTGGTTTTGACAATACCTAAAAAAGTTGTCATAATATCCAAAGTGGTTCCCACAATATCCAAAGAACACGTCAAAATATCCAAAGCTGTCCCAACAATATCAAAGAGGACGTCAAAATATCCAATTTGGTCCTCACAATATCCAAAGAGGACGTCAAAATATCCAAAGTGGTCCTCACAATATCCAAAGAGGACGTCAAAATATCCAAAGTGGTCCTCACAATATCCAAAGAGGACGTCAAAATATCCAAAGTAGTCCTCACAATATCCAAAGAGGACGTCAAAATATCCAAAGTGGTCCTCACAATATCCAAAGAGGATGACATAATATCCAAAGTGGTCCTCACAATATCCAGAGTGGGGACAACAGTAATTAATTTTTATCCAATATATTGATGTATATGGATATTGTGATGTATGATGTTTTATAATGATGATATATCTGTTTCAGGTGGCAGTATTGCGGTCTCTGTCGCACCCGAACGTGCTCAAATTCGTGGGCGTTGTGTACAAGGACAAGCGTCTACATCTCGTCACGGAGTACGTGGCGGGAGGCACCTTGCACCAACTCATACAGGTACTTACCTGAAAATTTTCCGACCACAAAATTGAAATTGAAATTTGAAATTGAAATTGAAAAATATTTATTCAGTACAATCACAAGGATCACTTTGAAACGTCTTACATGTGGTGAATCTATGTGCCAATTCCAACCTAACCCAAGTACGAGAAGAACAGGCAAGAAACTCGTCTCGGTCCTAGCGCTTTTTTGTATATCACATGTAATGAAAATATAAAATATCTTTATTCAAATCTATCCCACGGGAACCGTACATTTTTCCGGGATAAAAAGTAGCCTATGTGTTATTCCAGACCATAATCTATATCTGTGCCAAATTTCATCCAGATCCGTTCAGCCGTTTCAACGTGAAAGAGTAACAAACATACATCCATACATCCTTACAAACTTTCGCGTTTAAAATATTAGTAGGAAAATCATTGTGATCATTTTGAATCGTCTTACATACTAGGTGAGTCTAGGTGCCAATTCCAGTCCTATCCCCAGTCCGAGAAGAACTGACAAGAAACTCGCTGGGCCTGTTAAATCATTAATTAATGATAAATATTGGTGAACAATTCACACAACGCTATCTCCAAATTAAGAAAAGCTAACTATGGGAACCAGATAGCTGATAGATTAATTTAATACATACATAGAATACGAGTAATACATATTATCACCCAGACACAGAACAAACATCTAAGTTCATCATAGAAATGTTTATCCTGGGTCTGATCGAACCCACAACCTGCAGCGCAGTAGGCAGAGCTACTACCGACTTAGCTGTGAGGCCAGTCTATCGGGTGGGATGTCAGGGCGCAGCTAGTGTTCATATAGGTTGTACAATGAGATCTGGGAGGATGTCAGGGCGCAGCTAGTGTTCAAGTAGATTGTACAATGAGATCGGGGGGGATGTCAGGGCGCAGCTAAGCTAGTGTTCATGTAGATTGTACAATGAGATCGGGGGGGATGTCAGGGCGCAGCTAGTGTTCATGTAGGTTGTACAATGAGATCGGGGGGGATGTCAGGGCGCAGCTAAGCTAGTGTTCATGTAGATTGTACAATGAGATCGGGGGGGATGTCAGGGCGCAGCTAAGCTAGTGTTCATGTAGATTGTACAATGAGATCGGGGGGGATGTCAGGGCGCAGCTAGTGTTCATGTAGGTTGTACAATGAGATCTGGGAAGATGTCAGGGCGCAGCTAGTGTTCATGCAGAGTGTACAATAAGTGTCTGTGCAGGAGCTGCGCACGCCGCTGAGCTGGGCGGTGCGCGCGCGCCTGGCGCGGGACGTGGCGGCCGGGCTGGGCTACCTGCACCGCCGCAACGTCATCCACCGCGACCTCAACTCGCACAACTGTCTCGTCAGAGAGGTACGCACTGTCACCGCACCGGTCACTGCACGGTCACCCGCCCGACGTGGGACGTGGCGGCCGGGCTGGGCTACCTGCACCGCCGCAACGTCATCCACCGCGACCTCAACTCGCACAACTGTCTCGTCAGAGAGGTACGCACTGTCACCGCACCGGTCACTGCACGGTCACCCGCCCGACGTGGGACGTGGCGGCCGGGCTGGGCTACCTGCACCGCCGCAACGTCATCCACCGCGACCTCAACTCGCACAACTGTCTCGTCAGAGAGGTACGCACTGTCACCGCACCGGTCACTGCACGGTCACCCGCCCGACGTGGGACGTGGCGGCCGGGCTGGGCTACCTGCACTTGGTCGACATGATGAAAATATAAAACTAAGTACCATTCTATAAGTTACATATTCGGCTCCATACGCTAGATGGCGCTATATTAAACGGTTACTAATTCGCCTCCATAGTTCAAGCTCCGCTTGCTAGATGGCGCTATATTACATGGTAACTTAATTTCGTAACTCGGTTCCATTGTTCAAGCTCTACAAGCTAGATGGCGCTATACTAAATAGTCACTCATTCGGCTACATAGTGCAAGCTCCACAAACTAGATGGCGCTATATTAAATAGTTACTTTTCAATGGTGACTATGTACCCGGTCCCCAGGACAAGTCGGTGGTGGTGGCGGACTTCGGGCTGGCGCGCGTGGTGCAGCGCACGGCCAGCAGCACGCCGCAGCGCGCCGCGCCGCCCAGCGCCACCCTGCGCCGCAAGCGGTACACGGTGCGTACCGTAGGTCTACCATGAGTTTTCACAATCTACACTCGCTAGCGACTGCAGTTAAAAAAAATTATGAAAACTTGTACAGCGCCTCTAGCGGAAGTTGGGTACTAAAACGTCACGTAGTTAACTATCCTACGTCACAGTACTACAGCGACTGTAGTTTGCGCTTCATTCGTTTGCTTAGAATTTGATACCATGAGTAACAATTTTGACAGATGTCATAGTAACGTACTATTACTACTGTAGTAACGTCAGCCGATCTAAATGTGACAACTCATGGTAGACGTACTGAGGCGGTCCCAGGTGCGTACAGATGCTGGACGGATTTTGATGAAATATGGCAAAGAAATCGGCCTTTTCTTTTGTCTCAAATAACCGTTAAGGGGCTGAAATAAGGGATGAAAATTTTTATGCGGAACGCATGGTTAATCAAGGCAGGGCGCGGACAGGTGCCTTAGATTACAATACAAAAAATACAAAAATCTTTATTAGGAACAAAGAAAAACAATGTAGAATAGGTACAGTTGTGGGCTGACTTACTGCAAAAGTTAAAAAAACTGTGTAGCAGAGTCAGCGCCCTCCTCCGCTAGAAAGACAATATTATGTTCCATCTAAATCTCTAGATTAATAAAGTACAAGAAAAACTTTCGTCAGATTTTACTACATTTGAATTGACGATTTGATTATGACATTGACTTAACTTCTTTATTTTGGCCGTGTCTTCTACCAAAATTCTGTCAATGTCCATATTCGTGACATTGACATTACTACTAATTTAAACAATTGACACTGACAAAGTTCATCTCAAAAGAGACAGATGTCATAACAAAGAGGAAGAAGAATGAGTTTTGTTCGGCAGGTGGTGGGCAACCCGTACTGGATGGCGCCGGAAATGATGAACGGGAAAGTTTACGATGAAAAAGTCGACGTGTTTTCATTCGGAATTATTCTTTGTGAGGTAAGATTCAAGAAAATATACATTGATCACGACTAATCCCCCGGGGATATCTCGGTATCGGTAGATATCTTCCTCAGATCTTTAGTTACTTAGATCTTTGAGGATATCTAAAGATAGTAGTCAGGGACACGTCCAAACTTGATGTTTGGCACATGACCACATTTTGTACGGTGATTAGTATTCCATACGTGACAGGTTGCAAGCCCATCTCCGCTTATAAGAATAGGTACTAATCTATGACACACTTCGAATTTTTGGTTATAGGGTATGCCGGTTTTCTCACGATTTTCCCTCACGTTAACAGTGAATTGCGCACATAATTTTTTGAATTGAAAAACATTCACAACCGAGTTTGATTGAACCCACGACCTTCGGATCGTGAAGCAGGGTGCTACCACTACACAGCACATTACTTAGAGTATTTCCATTCGGAACAAAATGAGTGTACTTTAGAGCACACGACTGAAGTAAAACTTCTTTAGCTCCTTTCTTTAACTTCTTTTGATCTGCAAACACATAAATAAATAAATAATGCTGGACAATCCACACAGCATCATCTAGCCCCAAAGTAAGCTACTGAAAGCTTGTGTTATGGGTACTAGATAACTGATATATTTAATACATTATATACATATTATATTTTTATTATACATAGGAAAAACCCAGACCAACGGAACAAATTTCTGCAGATCGTACACAAATTTGTTCCGAGGCGGGAATCGAACCCGCAACCTCTAGAGTCGCAGGCGGACTCTCGCCCGCTGCGCCACTGAGGTCGTCGAATTGACTAAGGGACTGTGTTTCAGATAATCGGGCGGGTTTCTGCGGACCCCGACTACCTCCCGCGCCGGTCCGACTTCGGCCTCAACGAGGCTCTGTTCGTGGAGAAGTTCTGCCGGCTCGCCGCCTGCCCGGAGCCCTTCTACCGCGTCGCCTTCCGCGCCTGCCAGCTGGACCCGGACGCCAGGTCGACCACATGCTACTTATTATTTAAACGGATTTATATTGAGGGCCATGAATCACTCGCGTTGCTCAGTATTCTAACACTTAAATCACTCGCTACGCTCAGGATTCTAACACTTGAATCACTCGTTACGCTCAGGATTCTAACACTTAAATCACTCACTAAGCTCAGGATTCTAACACTTGAATCATTCGTTACGCTCGTGATTCAATAATTATGAATCACTCCCCACGGTCGTGATTCAGTCGTAGAATCCTTCACTTGCTCGTGACTCATCTATGGCCCTCGCTTGAAATCCGTCCTTTATTCACTAGTTCCATAATATTAATATACTATTATATGGCTCTATTTGATTATAGCTTCGCCCGCGTGGTACCTTGAAAAACAAAAACAAATCTATCTCGCGGGAACCGTACATATTTCCGGGATAAAAAGTTGCCTATGTGCTATTCCAGACTATAATCTATATCTATGCCGAATTTCATCAAAATCCATTCAGTAGTTTTTGCGTGAAAGAGTAACAAACATACATCCATTCTTACAAACTTTCGCGTTTATAATAATAGTATGATACCCATTATTCTTCAGTTTTCTTCCTCCATTTTCCTCTATCATCCGTCATCTCAGTACTCACTCCTTTCTAACTCATATCATCAAATACTTATCAAGAGTTCCACTAATCTCAAATATTCTTACCTTTCAGGCCGCCTTTCGAAGTGATAGAGATATGGCTGGAGAGTCTAGTCATGTACCTGTCCAAACCAGGTCCTCTCCCCCCCACTCTCCTCGCAGACATCCTGCAGTACGCGCACTCCCCCCACTGCGGACCCAACACGCCGGACTGCCAACAAGACATGTGCTGTCACAACTGTCAAACTGCAAGCGTCCAAGACAGGTCACCCTGTCACCGTGACAGAAACAAATCCTGCTGTCAAGAGGACACGTGCTGTCACTGTCAAACGACGTACAGTCAGAGGGAGCAGTGTTGTGTGCACGCGTACAATCAGCAACAAGTGTGTTTTTGTGTGAACGGTGCGGACGGTCAAGGGGAAAAGTGTCAGCATTTGTGCGGTGATGATAGGGTGTGCGGGTGTAGGGTCCGGAGGATGCCGAGCAATGCCGGCAGCGAGGATTTGATACCGGATGCTGGAGTGATGAAGGTATGTCTAATTTAATTATATAAATTAACTAGCTGTCCCGCCAGCGACTTCGTTCACTTAAAGTATCTAAACTGAGTTTCAAACACATCACACAACTCATAAAAATCCCATACTAACTTTGACACCCCATTTGACCCCTTTATGAAGGTTATATTGAAAAATCCTGAAACACGTGTCCATTTGTTTTGCATTTAGAGTACACAAACAAAGTTTCAGACCAATCGCACGACCCGTTAAAATCTTCCCATACAAACATTGACCCCACATTTGACCCCTTTTTGAAGGTTATATTGAAAAATCCTGAAATACGTGTCTATTCATTTTGCATTTACAGTACACAAACAAAGTTTCAAACCAATCGCACCACCCGTTAAAAAGTTCCCATACAAACATTGACCTCACATTTGACCCCTTTTTGAAGGTTATATTGAAAAATCTTGAAACACGTGTCCGTTCATTTTGCATTTACAGTGTACCATCAAAGTTTCATGAAAATCGCTCCACGCGTTAAAAAGTTTCATACAAACGTTTTCACCCTTTTTCACCCCCTTAAAGGTGGAATTTCCAAAAACCCCGCCTTAGTGGGTGGTTTTGTTATAAAAGGAAACCACCTTCCAAATTTCAGCTTTCTAGCTTCAGCGGTTTCGGCTCGGCGATGATCAATCAGTCAGTCAGTCAGTCAGTCAGGTTAAGCTCTTATATAGATATAGATTAGCTTCCGCCCACCAATATAATCATCAAAAAGGGGTCAAATGTGGGGTCAATGTTTGTATGGGAACTTTTTAACGGGTAGTGCGATTACTCTAAAACTTTATTTCATGTTTCAGGATTTTTCAATATTACTCTAAAAAGGGGTTAATGTTTGTATGGGATTTTTTTAATGGGTGGTGCGATTGGTCTGAAACTTTGTTTGTGTACTGTAAATACAAAATTAATGAACACGTGTTTCAGGATTTTCAATATAATCTTCAAAAAGGGGTCAAATGGGGGGTCAATGTTTCTACGGGTACTTTATAAAGGGTGGTTCGATTGGTCTGAATTTTGGTTTGGATACTTCAAATGCAAAATAATAGAAACGTATATCAGGATATTTCAAAATAACCCTCTAAAAGTGTAAAATGGGGTGTCAAAGTTATTAACTCAGTTTCGATACTTTAAGTGAACGAAGTCGCGGGCGGGACAGCTAGTATTTATGATAAAATAGTAATAGAAAATATTCATTAATACTTGAGCCTGGCTGTTAAGGCGGTACCCCGAGTCAAACTAGCGCCGCCACCTATTTTATCTAATTATTCTGTAAAACAAAGGAATTTTCAAAAAGTGATTGGGTAATTTGTGATACCTATCATAAGCTTTTTTTTAATACCTCTGTAATAGTTTTATTTTGTTTAATTTAGCAAGAGATACGAAGTTGCACTTGGTGGACACTAAATTCTTTTTTCGCCTCTCTGCCTAAACTATACAAAATAAAATTATTACAGAGGTATTAAAAAAAAGCTTATGATAGGTATCACAAATTACCCAATCACTTTTTGAAAATTCCTTTGTTTTACAGAATAATTAGATAAAATAGGTGGCGGCGCTAGTTTGACTCGGGGTACCGCCTTAATTTAATACCTAACATCGAATGTCTATAAATAAATATAATAATAATTGTTTCTAATCCCAGTCGAAGTCGAACGCGACGATAGACTTCACGATCTCGGTGGGCGCGGGGCGCGCGCTGGGCAAGTGCGTGTCGGCCAGCCAGCTGTGCGCGCGCGGCCCCGCCCCCGGCCCCGCCCCCGGCCCCGCGCCCGCGCACTCGCGCTCGCAGCACGCGCTGGCCAGCCCGGGGTACATCCTGCGCGCCGTGGGCCGCAGCATCAACATCACCCAGGTCACTATTCTAATCATGCCACTGCTCATTTTGAACCGGTGTGGTGAAATGATCGAAGTGTGTATCCGAAGGCCTCCTCCGGCCGCTCATCTGAAAACTGCCGGAACTTCGCTTAACTTTATTGACCGACGGTCAGACGAAGTGACATTTTTGTTTGGCCAAATCACAGTTGGAACGAAGTTCCTTACGAAAGGGGGCTAGACGGAAAAAATTAAGACCAAAAGTTGTAACGACACTTTTTGCTATAGTTGTAAACCGTGCGGCGTGCGCGTGTTTCTCTGCCTGTCTCTCTCTCATAGAAAGCAAGGAAAGGAACTTCGTTCCATCCGGGTGTCCTTTGACACCTCTCAAGTTTTTTATTATCATTTTGTTTTCTTTCCCGTAAATAAATACAGTCTTCGGTCCTGTGAGATGGTAGAACAAAAAACTAGCTATGCCACGAGCGCTTTTACACTACGATTCATGTCTTCCATGCGGTGCGAGCGATGCGTTGTGACATTCCTTATTTTGTTTACAGGTGGATGATATAACGGAGTGGCTGGACTTCCCGCCGCCTTTAAAACGAACCAGTCCCGACACCCAACTCGACAAGCTCCAGGAAACCAAGACTAGGAAGGTGGATGATGCCGACCTGCCGGCCTTCCTGCGGAACCAGTCGGTGGAAGGACTCGAAAGTCAGTACAAGCACGAGAGTGCGCCTCTCTCTCGCCGCATCAGCGACTCCTCGGACTCCTCGGAGGACGAATACATAGATTGCTGGTACAAAAACGTTAGTAACTCTAAAAAAATGGACGTTGAAAAATCGAGTATCAAGGACAGTTTGTTACCAAAGAAATCTAGTTACGACGTCGCTGATGTGATGCTGCGGAACACGGACCTCTGTAACGAGAGGAAAATACCAGAAGAAGACCAAAGAAGGTATAACATAGATTATTTACGAAAAAGCCCCGTCCTGGCTGAAGGGCTCAAACACATTCCGAAATCCGAAATCAAAGACAAGGAAAAATCTAATTTTTTCACCAAAAACTTACTATCCCCGAAGTTTACTAGGTTGTTCAAAAATTCTACAGAAGTCGATAGAAACAAAGTTGAAAATGATAAAGATAAATCTCGGAGCAAATTTTTCATTCAAAGACCGATTTCACCCAGTAATGTCGGCCGGTCCTCGTACAGAGTCCGGCCCGTGGACCCGATAGAAAGTAAACGCGCTAACTCAGACAAAAAGATACAAAGCGATATACTCAAAAGCGATGTAAAACTCGCTAGCATGGGCAAACCTATGACACCAACATTCAGACGGCATTTAAACAACGAAAGACCAGAATTTGCTGACACAAGATTCAGTTACAGAGTCAACAGAACTAAATTTGAACCTAAAAGTGAACCGAAATTCGTAGACGTAGGTCGCAATAAAATCAAAACTCCAATACCTGTTGAGAAACGAATACGCAGCGCGCAGAATAACCAATATAATTTATCCAATCAAGTTCCAGCTAAACCCTTTTTGGTAAAAGACAAAAGTCCTACGAAAGATGAAAAGAAACGTGAGGGGATTTCTAGGAGTAATTACGTCAGTCTGGCTAATCTAAAGATCAGCAAAAAGGACTTGGAAGGTAAGAGAGAGACGGAACACAGTCCGGTCGAGAGAGTTATATAGTTTCTGGATGGAATAGACCTTTAGTTAAGGACTTATTGGTCTCTTAGGCCGCCGGTAGGCCTCCATCGTAGATTGGTAATTGTTATTGATCATTCCATTATTGTAAAAGTATTGAAAAGTCTGGAATTTACAAGAATCTCGTCACAAAAGACAATTCATTTATTTATTTATTCAATATTTGATACGATTCTTTGTAAGTTTTTCTTTAGGTCTTATTAAAAGTAGCTTATAAACAATTCCAGAGGCCTTACCACAGGCTGTTCTAGCAATATTAAAGTAATATTACTTCGATATTTCGCACCATGACCTATAAAATTAGATTGAAGTAGTGTTATTTCAAGCTTGGAATGTGACGTTTCTGAGACATGGTGGTTTCTAAGAGCTTGTGGTAGGCACAGACTGTCACAGAATATTATATTTCAAATTTTATCCAAATCGGTGGGCGGATTGATTCGTGATAAAATCGCAAACAGTTACCTATTGAAACATATTTTTATTTTATAGTATTTTCAAATGGGGCACTTTTTATTTGAACAAATTTATTTTAAAAGATAAGGCACTAAAGTGAAGAATAGGGGCACTAATCTATCACTTCGACTAATATAACTTTTGAAAATGTTAACTTTTACTACTCTAAATTGCATTTTATATATACATTTTTTTATACTACTGACTACTAATAGGTACTAATCAAAATGTGGGCATGTACCAAAGTTAGGACATGCCTCAGACCACCCTTCGTATATCCTTAAAGACTTAAGTAACTAGAGACCCGACATGTCCACCGAGCCTGGGGATTACAGTCGTGATCATGTTTGTTTGTATGTTATTTTATTTATATATTTATAAAATACTAGCTGACCCGGCAGACTTCGTACTTATTTAGAAAACGTTTGTATGGGAAATAGAAAAGGGCTATTTTAGGGTTTTCCCGGCAGTTATTCGAATTTTTCTTACCTTTTAAACCTTCCCTAGACCTCCACGAACATTTCAAGACCAAGATAAGATAAATCCGTTTAGCCGTTCTCGAGTTTTAGCGAGACTAACGAACAGAAATTCATTTTTATATATATATAGATACATTATCTAGACAAAGAATCGTATCGAACTTGTAGCTATACTAATATTATGTACAAAATAATGTAAAATCTTGTAATTTTACATAAAAGTATACTCTTGCCATGTTAAACATGTACCTTACCCACGTTTACAAAGTATAAAACATGTATTATACTAGTATGCTGTTTTCATCTATCATTTACACCTAAAAAAAGTTGCTAGGATAAATGTATACATGTAGAAAACGTGTAAAGGACGAACAAAACATGTTTTCTTGTTTAAAACAAATCATGTTTGCGGTCTCTTACGCTATGTTGTTATCATGTATGAAACATGTTTAAAACAATGGGTTTAAACTGTTATTCTGTCTTCTATATTTACTAGTAATATATCTGTAGTCTATATTTTTAAACTTATGCGATCTGAACACATTATTATTAGTATTAATCAGGTATTTATCGCGTTTTATTTATCTATTTATTACCACGGTCATCTCGTGATCACGACAGTGTGTCAATCTGTCAAAACGTCGGGAAAAATAGGTAAATAAACCGCGATAAATACCCGTTTAATACTAATAATATCTGTAGTCATAGGAAACATTGTTTAAAAGCTTCATAATTTTTACTTTTTTAGTAATTGCTTGCAACCTGTCACGTACCGAACACTAACCTAAACGTGGACTTGCCTCTGACTAGTCCTTTTTTCAAAAGTGTCAAGTAATTACAGATCCAAGGTGTTTACAAAAACTTGGGGATTACAGTCGTTGTCAAGTTGTTTTTTGATTTTGATCATGAGCGATTACAGATACGGGCGTCAGTGTAGAGGTCTCTCTGCACATGTGGTTGTGCCTTTAAACCAAGACTTTGACCGCGTTTATAAGTTAACCATTTTTCTGTAAGTAAAAATATTGAGCAAAGTGTATAGCTACTTTTGAAACCCTTAATATTCATTGTTAAATAGTTCTAAGATGAATTTCGTTATATTTATAGAAGTATAACGATATACCTTTACAATGTAAGTAACTATAGTTTTGTAACCTTCTTCTTCTTCCTGCCCTTTTCCGCACAACACGTTTTCTTCTTCCATCTCCCTCTGTCATTCGTCATCTCAGTACTCACTCCTTTCTTACTCATATCATCTTTCACACAGTCCATCCATCTTTTCTTTGGCCTACCTCTACCCCTGTATCCATCCACATTCATAACAAAAACTCCTCACATGAGATTTTGTAACCAAATTAAATTAAAACTAAGAAAAATACATGAATTATGGACATAAAGGTACATAATAATACATAAGCTTAGGTATATACCTAGACTATATTATTCTTCATCTGTTAAAAATAAGATCTGGAGTATTATTCTCGAATGATGCTGTATGTAAAGTACTTATTTCCATTTTTTCTCTTATAATTGTGATATTTTAAGGGCCAATTTACATTGTGTCAGTACTGGCAGTGCACTGACGCCAGTGACTAACCCAATGTAAATGGGCCTTCAGATTGTAATATTTTGCAATATTATTATAATTAAGCGATTAACTGAATTAATTTAATTAACGATCGAATTATGCTTTATTTTATAAGATATTTGTTTAGTGAAACAGGGTGCCATTTTATACTTTATTGTTTTTTTTTTACATAATACTTAATATAATTTTCTGATAGTTTTACATCGATAGGAAGGCTATTCTACTCAGTTTGATATTTTACCGTTATTTTAAAACTTTTTTAACCTTGATTTTAGCCTTCGTCTTTCAAGCTGATAGCATGAATATGGAGCAATAAAAGATTGGTTAACAATAAGTTATTTCACGAAGGTTACATTCAAAATTTACTAATATTTTACGCGATAAAACAAAATTGTTTGTTGCGGTTGCGAACAATGACGAAGCTGAGAATAATGACGAAACCGTTGAGTAGAATGGCCCAGGTATAGAATCTTGTCTGACCAAAGCTGCTTATATTAAACTTCGTATCTACGAGGAGATAATTTGGAGTTTAGTTATTGACTAAATTAGTGGTGCTTTCGAACGGTGAAGGAAAACACCGCCAGGAAACACGTGGCTTAGTCAGCTTCGCACGTATTAAGCATGTCTTTGTGCATACGGCTGTCTAAGCTTAGTGGCTGGTCTAGGTTCTGAAATAAAACATTTAGAATACATTAATAAGTATTGTAATAAGAGGAGAGCTTAATGCTCAGAGACATTTTCTACCAGCCAGTAATAGTAACTAACCAGCCAACCTGATATGTGCGATGTTTAAATACAGGGTGTTACCAAACTACTTCCGAAAACTTTAGGGGGTTAAAGTATCCATCAATATAAACAACCTTTTTCTAAGAAACCCACTGTTATTTCATACAAAAGTTATCTCGTAGGGTGTTACCAGACCAATCGATCGATCGTCGATCGACGGCATCGATCGATGGTAGAATGGAATAGTCGACGTCGATCGATAGTTTCTACCAGACCAATCGATCGCTCGTCGGTCGACGGCATCGATCGGTGGTAGAGTGGAATAGTCGACGTCGATCGATAGTTTCTACCAGACCAATCGATCGCTCGTCGGTCGACGGCATCGATCGGTGGTAGAGTGGAATAGTCGACGTCGATCGATAGTTTCTACCAGACCAATCGATCGCTCGTCGGTCGACTGCATCGATCGGTGGTAGAGTGGAATAGTCGACGTCGATCGATAGTTTCTACCAGACCAATCGATCGATCGTCGATCGACGGCATCGATCGATAGTAGAGTGGAATAGTCGACGTCGATCGATAGTTTCTACCAGTCGATCAACATCGATCGACGTTGATCGATGCCATCGACCGGCAATCGATCGATTGGTTAGTCGAACAGTATCTGTCGATCAATTGAAGTTACTAGACCAGTCGATCAACTTCGATCGATGCCGTCGATCGACAATCGATCGATTGGTCTGGTAACACCCTTAGCTAAAATGTATGAAACAGCTGTTTTTCCGCGCTCACAGTGTTGGTTTCTTCTCAAAAGTTGTTTATATTGATGGGTAGATGATTGAAGTAGTCTTGTAACACCCTGTATTTTGAGATGTGCGATGTTTAAATATAAGCAGTCTGTTACGACTTAAAATCTTCATTTAGACATTACATGCATCTGTGATAAGTTAAGTGCACTTCCTTTCGTCACACTAGTTATTGAACCGGTGACGTGATAACAAGTTAAGTTTAAGCTGCAATAAACAAAGTAATACTTTAAGTGCCTGTTAAAGTTTTAATTGAGGGTCATCAGATTTTGATGTTTTTACACATCAGAAACTGTAGTTAGAGTTTGCATTGATAAGTTGCGCCTGCGGTAAGTATTGTTATGCAATTTTGTATTGTCAAATTGGAAATTTAAACAAATATGGGAACTTTAAACAAAAAATGTATTGTACAATATTATTGGAGCTGGCAACAAAAACCGGCTGGTACACTTATCCCTACCAAGCTATCCCTACTGGTAGGGATAAGTGCACGTTTGGCATGTTAGTGCGTTGACCGGCTTCAATGGGACGCGGGTTTGAGTCCTGCCCGGTAATTTTGTATTACATTTAAATTAAAAAAACTTTTTATCAATAAATTTGATATAACATTTAAATAAATACATGTTAAATTGCATTAATAGGTTGAGTTGATTCAAAAGGAGAATTTTAGGTGCTTTTGTTATTAGCAACCCTGAAATTTTCATGCAAGTATTGTATGTTAGTGAAATAGTGCGTAAGTTAACTAATAATCCTGTAACAACGAATATATTCCGTCTGGCATTCCATTTTCTGTATTGTAAGTACAAAACTAAAATAAAATGTTTATTCAAATATACATTATATATTTTATTTCTGCTTACGTATCCTACTAATTAATAAACGCGAAAGTTACTAAGAATGTGTGGATGTATGTTTGTTACTCAATCACGCTGAAACGGCTGAACGGATCTGGATGAAACTTGGAATACTTACGTTTGTGGCCTGGAATAATATAGGCTACTTTTGGTCCGGGTAGGTACCACGCGAGCGAAGCCGCGCGCGGCAGCTAATTTATAATAAAACAATAAAATCTTTAAAATATTCTTTATTACAAAACAAATTCGGAACAGGGTACCGATAAAAGGTATATTCGTATTCTACAAAAACGATAGTTACAAACAAACAAACCATTCAGTACTGTCAGCATAATATTCACTGAAGTAAACTAAGGCCTATTCTTGGTAGGTGCTGTAAGTCTACCATGAGTTTTCACAATCTACACTCGCTAGCGACTGTAGTTAAAAAAATGTATGAAAACTTGCCTAAAGCGCCTCTAGCGGATAGTTGGGTACTAAAACCTCACGTAGCTAACTATCCTACGTCACAGCGTACTACAGCGACTGTAGTTTGCGCTCATTAATTTGCTTAGAATTTGGTACCATGAGTAACAGTTTTGACAAATGTCATAGTAACGTACTATTACTACTGTAGTAACGTCAGCCGATCTAAATGTGACAACTCATGGTAGGCGTACTGAAGATAATTTTTAAGGTATACATGTCACTCTCGTTCATTTCCGGGGTAAAAGAGAAATCAGATTGTCAATTGGTTACTTGTATTGCCAAATTAACAGTTTCATACTCAATTTTGTTTCCAGAAGATCCGTAGATATGCCGGGCTAACATGCGCGTCACGACAATTTTGTCGACTGTTGAACTCACGTGCGATGCACGACAAAAAAGTCAGCATTTTGTCGCGGCTGCCATATTAGCCCAGATGACACCTAAAAAGTTACTTTAGTCAACTTCAATAAATATTGCGCAGAATTACAAAGTATTTTTTAATAAAACTTTTTTAAAATACCCTTAACCAAGTAGATAATAGGAAATAGTGTTACATATTGTCGAATTTGGACATTTTGGACACATTAAGGCGGCCTCCGACGCACGATCGCACGATTCGGATAACTTACAACAAATAATACTGTGCGTAATGTAGAGATTCAACGGTTTGGCTGGTCAGTCGAATCGAACGCTCGTGAATCAGAGCAGTAAGCGAAAATTATAACAATACAAAGTACAATGGACAGTTATTTTTCAAAATAGGTTAGAAAATATTCATGATTTGATCAAAATATAACTACGTAAAATAAGTGTATAGAAAAATATCGGTAGGTAATAATCACAACACGACTTGGTAAGTTAAGTTATAAATAAATATAATAGTTCTAATCCTCTATACCACCAACTCAACATATTGAGTTATAATACATTTCTGTATACTACAGGGACCTTACCACAAGCTTTTCGAGCAATATCAAAGTAATATAACTTTGATATTTCGTATCATGACCTAGAAAAATTGAATTGAAGTAGTGTTACTTCAAGCTGGAAATGTGACGTTTCTGAAACATGATAGTTTGTAAGAGCTTGTGGTAAGTCCTCAGGTTATGAAGGGTTGGTGATCTAAGTCTAGATCTAGGACACAACAGACACTACATTAGCATAGGTGGTATACTATTGTTCCGCGGATTAGCTTAAAAAAAATGGAAATGTTACGCTAACTTGGTCTTTATAGCGAACAAAATAAGAGCGTAAGTACATCTTTTAATATTTTTCAAGATAGTCCACGAAACAATAGAATAACGACCACATGAAACAATAATTAAATAATTTAGCAAAAATTTAACTGTGCAGTTATCACAATACATTTTTTAAGCTATTTTAAAACACAGAAAGACAAATATTTAATTTAAAATAAACTCTTTGTAAGTACTAAATATTTAACTATAAAAACACTAGACTTTATAAGCATGGAAAAATCCAAAAATATTGCAGAATTGGTCCTACCTATTTACCTATCTGTTGTGATACAATGCAAAATAAATTTTACTATTACCCGACCAGGGCAAAGCCAAAAGGAGGGTTATGATGTATAACTAATATTTTTTATTTGACTTGACTCAAAACTGGATATTAAAAACTTGACTAGGTAATTTCCGACTATGAAAACATTAAATTATTGCATTCCTATATTTTTTTTTATAAATATATATTTCTGAACATTCCACACAGCGCCATCTAGTACCAAACTAAACATAGCTTGTACTACGATTACTATTACGGGCTATTACCCACTTTTTTGCTAAACTTATAATACACAGTAACAAAAAAATTTTGCAAGAAAATTGATAAATAACGAAAATTGTATGTCCAACACAAAATGTTTGTCCAGGGTGGGAATTGAACCCGCAACCTACAGCGCGGAAAGCGGAGCTATTACCAACCGACCTATGAATCCATCAATATTTGTGAAAAATAATTAAGTAGTTATGAATCTAAAACAAACATAACTCATACGACTGTAATCCCCAGGCTCGGTAGACATCTCCTCAGATCTCTAGTTATTTAGATCTTTGAGGATATAGTGAAAAGGACGGAAATGTCTAGTACTTTCCCGCTAAAACTATTATCTAATGAGGTTATTAATTAAGCTTATTAAAATAATGAGCCCCACAAAATGCCTTATAGAAATATTATTAATATTAATAATCCCAACACCACACCTCAAATAGAAACTCGACACGTGTTTCGCTTCTCCACGAAGCATCCTCAGGAAAAGACTTTTCTCTCGGCGCTCGGTGGAGCAACACCAGTGCGGAGCGAGTCAACGGTCCTGAGGATGCTTCGTGGAGAAGCGAAACACGTGTCGAGTTTCTATTTGAGGTGTGGTGTTGGGATTATTAATATTAATAATATTTCTATAAGGCATTTTGTGGGGCTCATTAATATTAATAAGCTTAATTAATAACCTCATTAGATAATAGTTTTAGCGGGAAAGTACTAGACATTTCCGTCCTTTTCAGTATTTGTAATGGATTTCCGCAAAGTCACGCCTAAATCAATTATTTATCTTTGAGGATATCCAAAGAGGGTAGTCAGAGGTACACGCAAACATTATACTCGTATTTGGATCATACCAACATTTTGCTGGGTTGTTAGTATTCCGCACGTGACAGGTTGCAAGTCCATCGCCGCATCGAGTTATGAATCAATGAAAGAAAAAATCTGTCATGAAAAACATGAAAATAGTTTAAGATTCCTTTCTAGAGGATCACCAATAAAATAATCCTTTTTTCAACCTTTAAAGCGCAGGAGGTTGAAAATGTGAACAAAACAATACGCGAACGAAATCGCGCGGGATCAAAAGGTGTAAAATATTATCAAAATCGGGAGACCTACTCTACCTACAGCTAGTTAGTCTACAGATTCAGGTATACGGTAATTTAGAACGACTTAGACATAGTTCAGACATGTATTAACTTACAACTAACACTGACTATCTAAATAAACCTTTGGACTTGGATTTTCTCTTTTTTATTCAACCTCTTTCGTCCCACAGCTGGGCAAAAATCTCCCTTTTATTAAATTACTAACCGACTCTCGCGCAACTCTGTTTGCGCATTTTAAGTATTTTTTTCAGTTTTTGCAACATTTTTATTGATGCTCCGCTCCTATAGGTCATAGAGTGATGTTTATATAGCCTATCTATACTATAATCTTCTTAGATAAATGGACTATACAACACAACAATTATATTTCAATTCGAACCAGTAGTTCCTGAGATTAGCGCGTTCAACCGAACAAACTCTTCAGCTTTATAATATTAGTAGGTATAGATAATTATTATAAGGTAATCTCTTACTAAACTTTGCTAATACAGCTACAAGGGTCAATTTTTATTATTATGAATGCGAAAGTTGTGTTTGTTTGTACTTATCTTTTTAACTCTTTAACCGGCTGAACTGATTTGAATGGATGTGAATTTATTTTACTAGAACGACAAAATCTAAAATTCTTACTAAATCATGTGCGAATGTAAATTAAAACCAGGATTAACACAGGCTATCCTGGATAGGATAATACTATCGCTTTTTTCAGGAAAAGCTCCCATGGGCTAAAAAGGAGGTAAATTCGAGTCCAAAGGATACATATTCAAAGCACACTAGATGCATAGTAGTTTGTATTACAAAATTAGGCTTGCAATACCCGGCAGTTACCATGATACTTCCGTGAAATTTAATTTTAGCGCCATCTATGTCATGGAACTTGTATCAGCTGCATAAAATATGAGCCAATCAATGTCTAAAAAAGTCCCGAGACTTTAGAATCACACTGGTTGAAAAGAACTAGTGATATGATAAGAGGAGGGATCTTTATAGATGGCTTTAAGCCTAATTTTGAAATACATTTCACTTGCTGGCTCTCTACACAGTTGGTTGCATATTTTATTAACTAAGTACTATTTACGAGTAAATATACACTGTGACGTTAGAATCACTGTTTTTCTGTTATTCAGACAATTGCTTAGTAAATAATAAATTGCTCAATAAATAAATAAGATTTTGTTTATTTAAACATCTTAAAAATCGGGAAACAGGCGTGATTTAAAATGACAAAGATTTTTAAATTTGAGCGCCTATTTGTCTATTTGTGCCTATTGTAATTTTAAATCTAACGTTTAGGTGGACCTAATAATAATAATTAGATAATAATTATAGCAAATAAATTTCCATTTAACGTAAGTTTAGTATTTTTTAGTAAAGTATATGATCGAAGGTAGACGTCATGGTCAAAAAGTTTGTTTTAAAAAAACAGTGATTCAAACGCAACGAGAAATGTTATTAAATATGTTATAAATTTAAACATGCAAGTGCGTGATATGTGCCGTAATGTTAAAATGTTTTATTGGATACATAGATTAAGGTTCAATATTACTTTACCCAAAAAATAACTATTCGCTGTCCTCATTATGGAACGTTAAGGGGACAGCGGGAAAAGTTCTCCCCATATTCCATAATGGAGATAGCTATATATAAAAATTTATAAAAACAAAGCTAATATAAAACCGTGCCTAACTACTTGATAAAAATAACAGATTAATTAAACAACTATTTTTCATCTGTCAAATTGACCTTTGAAACTGACAGGTTTCTGTATTTTTTACAATAACGATGTTCTTCTACAGCTATAATATTTACTGTGTGACCAACTTACAACTAATTCTACTTTAAAAATGCAAATATAAATGCAACAAGTAACTAATTACTCCAACGAAAAAAGCATCTACAAAAAATTAAGTAAACTACAGAGAACGGAAAAACGGCTAGCAATAAGGTACACATTTATTATCAATTTTTTTTGTAAATTCGATCCTGATGTTGCTAATAGCTGATACTATAGTGAATTGTGATCTAAACTTCATCTTTCGATACAGTACGCGACAATCACCAGAGCAAAACTTTTTTTTTGTAATTTGTATTTTGTATTTGTATTTGTTTATTTATTGCAGTCATATGTTACATGGTTGGGTGTTAGTTTAGGAACATATGAACCCTATTAAGGGTACAACAACAGTTTGGAGTAGAGGCGGAACGATTTTTATAGCTTTAGTTATAATTATAAATGATTTTCCAAGCAACTGTATTTTTCTGCCAGAAAAAAGTATATTATAATGTTACGACTGTCTGTTTTTTTGTAATTTTTAGAGCATATCTGTTTTTTTCTGCCTCTAGCACGGACACCGTTAAACAGCATTTTTCTCTGCGGAAGACAAGATAATAACGTAAGTGACGAAAGAAATATTTATTTGTGTTGTCATCAAATCAATTTGTGACATTTTCTGTCAGTAATTTTCGTCATTTTGTCAAACAAAAATGTTGTTTTTGACGTCATAAATGTCTTCTATTCCGTAGATATGCCAACGATGCTCATGCTAAGATTGCTTGGCTGGAACAATTTTTTAGCAATTTAATCCCTTGTGAAGTCTTCACAGCTTCTACCAGTATAATATTAGCTTACCCAACATCCCCGTCGCAAACAACTGATAAATCCAATGTTTTCATACATCACCCAAGTTCCACATAGCACCAAACTTGCCATTTTATAATTAGCGCATTTCACGAAGACTCGACCTTTTTACATTGATATAAAACACAAATTGCAAACGCGTCTTCGTGAATTGTATTAACTTGAAGTAAGTCTAACTTCTAAACGAACAGTCACTTTGAGTAGACTAGTTAGAAGTGCTGGGGATTTTTCAATTATATGTCGTTTTTGGCAAAAATAATAATATTACAACCTGAAAACGTGATGACATTGGCAGGTAATCTACCTTCTTTTTTTAAGGTGGTTGAAAAATTAAAAATAAATCCTGCATTGTGTTATTAGAATGTCAAAGTAACAAATAATAATATTATATTATTTCATAGTGAGGCTAGTAAATCTCAGGTATAACAATTTTCAAACCTTTTTATGCAATAATAAAGTAAATAATATAACTCTGTTTAAAATTCTAAACGCCCCAGCACTTCCAAAACATTGAGATCAAATTCTATTAAACAAAAATCTATCACTAAACTAGTATTCAATTTTATAACCTACTATTACAATTTAATACAAAACATTGTGCCGAATATTGTGATAAAAATGATTATTATATTATAATTTCTCTAATTATTATCTAATTTAGAAAGTTACGTTGGCACATTATTCGATTAAGTTTATTAATTGATTGGGACACTAGTAAAATTGTATGTGATACTTAAGATAAATGAGCCTCTCATGTCTTTGAGATACAATTAACAATTTCAATACAACCGATAAAACAGATCTTAAAAATCGACTTTAGGCCTCGACGAATTTCGTCGATAAACAATCATAAAACTTCGTTCATTCTGTTTCGTCGGACCAGCTAATATTTCTAAAATACGAACGATCAAATTTTGTTCATCATTTTGAAAATGTATTAGTGCAAACTTTGGATTTTTTAGCTAGTCCGGCGAAATGTAATTTCTACTTATATTTATCATGTATCAATCAACCAATTATCCCTTTCATTTTACTTATTACTTATATTTTTTAATTTATCATCCACACGTGCCATACAATACCATTCACGCTATACTAATAGCTCAATGGCATCAAAAGATATGTAAATAACCCAACATTTTTTCAACCAAACAAATATACATTTCTATACTATACAGGGTGTTACCAGACAACTTCCGAAAACTTCAGGGGTTAAAGTACTCATCAATATAAACAACTTTTTCTAAGAAACGCTGTGAGCGCGAAAAAAAGCTGTTTCATACATTTTAACAAAGTAGGTATTGAACTTTTGTACGAAACAGCTATTGTTTTCGCGCTCAGTGTTGGTTTCTTAGAAAAAGTTGTTTATATTGATGGGTACTTTAACCCCCTGAAGTTTTCGGAAGTAATCTGGTAATAAAATAACTTTAGACATGAGAGAAAAGGCTGAGGTTCTAACGAGGAGGGGGTACAGCGGCGATCCTTTGCCTGAGTCTCGCAAACTTGCCGTGCACCAGCCTGAGCTGAGCCCTCAGTCGGGAGGACAGCTCTCGCTGCAACTCCTGGACCTCCACCAGCTCTCGGCGAAGCTGCTGGTAGTCGGAGCGGACCTGTGTTGGAAGCTGGGTGAGTTGGGGCGGGGAGCGCCAACTCTTGACCCTCTCTGATGCAGTATTTTCTTAGCTGAACAGTTCCTAGCATGAGCATGTGCTATGTCGGAAAAGTATGTGATTTGGCCAGTGAACGGAAATACATGGAAGTATTCTTTGAGCTAAAATTACCCCACAAAAAATGTGCTGTGGTAGGCGGGGCTTATCAATTATGCCAAAAAATTATATCAAAAAGTCACATAAGCAGCACATAAGCTATAGCACATATCTACACGTTACGCGGCAATTTAAACCCAAACGTCGAGAGATTAAATCAATATTAATAAAATTTTGGCAAATCCACGAGATTCGATGTGAAATTTGGTGTCAAGTTTTGCGGATATTTCCCTTGAAGTAATGCTTCCATGTTTTTTGCGCTCACTGGATTTGGCCAATCAAAACTATCACTTTTGCCATCACATTAATGTTATTTTGTCTATTTTTCGTTGACCTGTCTACACTGCTCATGCTAGAGGGCTTGGTTCTCTTAAGCCTTGGTCAAACAGAACGCGTAACTAAAACGCTTCAAGACATCGGCATCGCGTACTCTCACGCGCGCTTGTGACAGGTTAAAAACTTCAAACTAGCATGAAACAACGCAGCATTAGCACGCGACGGCCTTTCTACTCAACATTTTCGTCATTTTTCGCACTTTCGTCTAATGTTGCTATTAATATAGCAACAATTTTTTTTATCTCGTAAAATATTAGTTAACGGTTTCGTCATATTCGCAACAAACAATTTTGTTTATTTCGTAAAATATTAGTTAATTTTAAATGTACCCTTCGTAACTTATTATCAACCAATTTTTTATTGTTCCATCTTAGATAAATGATTGATTCACCGAGCGCCGAGAGAAAAGTTTTTTCTCTCGGCGCTCGGTGGAGCAACACCAGTGCGGAGCGAGTCAACGGTCCTGAGGATGCTTCGTGGAGAAGCGAAACACGTGTCGAGTTTCTATTTGAGGTGTGGTGTTGGGATTATTAATCTATACTAATATTATAAAGAGGAAAACTTTGATTGTTTGTTTGTTTGTTTGTTTGTTTGAAACGAATAGGCTCCGAAACTACTGATCCGATTTGAAAAATGTTTTCACCAATGTGTAGAATATACTTTCAGGATGAACATAGGCTATATTTTATGTAGGTACTTCGCGGGCGACGCCGCGAGCGGAAGCTAGTATTAATAATATTTCTATAAGGCATTTTGTGGAGCTCATTAATATTAATAAGCATAATTAATAACCTCATTAGATAATAGTTTTAGCGGGAAAGTACTAGACATTTCCGTCCTTTTCAGTATTTGTTCCATCTTCTTGCTTGAAAGATGAGCTCGAAATCAAGATAAAAAAGTTTTTAATATAACGGTAAAATAGCAAAATGGGTAGAAACAGCCGACACTGAATAACGCGTAGACGCGTGCTAGGTACGCGTTGTTTGACCAATTTCTTATGACTTATACTCCAAAAAACAATAAACAAACACACAAAAGTCACTAATCAATACTCCATCTGAGGGGTGTAGTAGTTTGAGATAATGTAATGAACACTCTCAAAACAACAAGAGTTGGCGATGTTGATATTTGTAATAGTATTGACAAAGCCAATAGATTCGAACTGAGTTGTGTAACTTTCCTCGACTTTGCTTGTATTATCTTGTAAGTACAAGTATTTTCAGGTATTTTTAAACTTACGCGATCTGAGCACATTATTATTAGTATTAAACGGGAATTTATCGCGTTTTACTTACCTATTTTTCCCGATGTTTCGACAGGTTACACTGGTCACGGGATGACTCAAAAAATGACGGGAACAATAGGTAAATATTTTTTTTAATAAAACGCGATAAATACCCGTATACTAAGACTAAAGTATTTTAAGGGTTAAACGAACTATGAAGATTTTACAAAATGTCACTTACCCTCACTATACAATGGTAAGGGAACATGCATGCTGCCTTAAATTTTGAAATTTATCGCGAAGAAGTAATTTGTGGAAGATAACAGTTCTCTACAGTTTCATCATTGCTCTCAAATTTGTCATCGTTCGCAACAAACAATTTCTGTTATCTCGTAAAGTATTACTCAATTTTAAAATGTACCCTTCGTGAAAAAATTTATAATCAACCAATATTTTATTGCATCATCTTCATGCTATCAGCTTGAAAGACGAGCTCTGATATAAAGGTTATTTTTTTTAAATAACGACTAAAATATAAGTTGAGAAGAACAACACTCAAAGATCGTAATAACTAGTGATCTGTACCCCTAGTATGAGTTTTTGATAGTTAACGAAAACTTTTTTCGAATAGTATCCTTTCATACATTTACCTCCATCGGAAATTTTAAGGAACTAAAATAAAGTCGATACCGTGAAAACTTGATTTAAAAATCATCGCTGGGACTGCCGATTACATAATATTTTCGATATTATCGACCTTATTTTAGTTCCTTCACATTTCCGATGTAGGAAAATGTATGAAAGGATACTATTCGAAAAAAGTTTTCGTAAATCAAAAACTCATACTAGGGGTACTGAGATGTCTAACAAACCTGGGGATTACAGTCGTGATCGTGTTGTCTTCACTAATATTTTAAAGAGGAAAGATTTGTTTCTTTGAATTGAATAGGCTCGGAAACTACTGAAACGATTTGAAAAATTCTCTCACCAATTTTCAGGATGAACATAGGCTATAATTTTATGTTGGTACTCCGCGGGTTAGCTAGTTTGTTTTAAAAAACTCAAAATATGTAAACAACTTTAGAGGACTATCTTTTGGCTTAATCAATTCAAATTACTGGGACATGAGAACACCATCTATCATGATAACATGAATATGGCAACATTTGAAGTATTCATATGCCTGATGAATGAACAAATACTACCAATTTTTAAAGAAAAAAACACGGAGAGGATTAAAAGCATCTTTATGCATTATACATGAACCCTTAATAAATGTTGTATAGCCATCTCTTTCTACCTAGTACGTTTCTTTTTAATCCCGGAATATAAAATAATACCAAATGCGCCTGAATATAATATATCATACTGTATACAACTTTTTCAAACAATTTCAATTCAAGAAAAGATGGATGGACTGTGTGAAAGATGACATGGGTATGAAAGGAGTGAGTACTGAAATGACGAATGACAGAGAGAAATGGAAGAAGATCACATGTTGTGCCGACCCCACATAACGTGGGATAAAGGCAGGAAGATGATGATACAACTTTTTCAATTGATTGGAAAAATTGAATATAATATGCCACAGTACAGCCGGGCACTGTAGATAACTTTAGTGTAGATAGCTATGCAACATTTATAGGGTGTAAATTATATCATTTATGGTTTTTTTGACACTGGTATCTCTGACACATAGTCGGAAGCCCTAAAAGCGGACGTCGCCCGATTTTGAGGGCTTTGGAGAAGAACGGCTTACACTCAGTACCTCGTTAAGCCCTTTCTTAGCTATTTCAAAGCGTGTCGGTTACAGCTTGTCATAATTAAATAAATCTAGTCAAACAATAGACAAAACCACACACTAATTCAAGTACAAAACTAAGCAAGGTCAATGTCGCGGTCAAGATCAATGTCAAGGTCAAAATATTTAATAAAATCAAAAGGAACTGTCAATTTTGAGGTCAAGATCAAGGTCAAAATAATTTAATGAAATCAAAAGGAACTGTCGATGTCGAGGTCAATGTCAAGGTAAATGTCAATGTCAAAATATTTAATAAAATCGTAGGGAAAGTTTTGAAACGTCTTACATGCTAGGTGAAGTTAGATGCCAGTTCCAGACTAACACAAGTCCAAGAACTCTGGGTGTCTACTTCGCAAAATCATCAACGATAACTATTATCGGCACAATAATTGCTCAAGACCTACTCTAAGTTACGTGTCGAGTATCATTTGAACATTAAGCTATATCTTTTGACAATCTCATATTACTATACCATTTATGGGCGATACAATACTTTGAATTTGTCACCAAACAATGGTTAATTCTACAAACATTTCGTCTCGATTTTATCGATGTAGTTTTGCGCGGTAGACGCCCTGACATGTCAGAGTAATTATTAAAATTAAAAAAATGATAAAAATGAATGTCAAGCTGTAACCTAGGTACATAGCGCGGTTAGTATCGTTATAATAGTTATTCACCTGTTGCCAACACTAATATGCAACCGCTGAAAACAACATACAATATAATATAGTTTTTTATAATATAAATATAAACTTTGGACTTAATATAAAAGATTGACCTAACCCAGGGTTGGGCAAACTTTTTACATCAAGGGTTAAATAAAACCTATGAAATGTGATGGGGGCCATTTTTAATGATTTTACTAGTAGATACTTTATCATTGTTACGTTGGATGGAACATTTGAATTAAAAATAAGGAGAAATTATTAAAATGGTTTGCGGGCCGGAGATGGCCCGCGGGCCGTAGTTTGCCCGTCACTGGCCTAACCCAAGCCTAATTTTAGAATGATGAAAATAAAACTCGACATTCTAAAATAAAATGCTAGCAGACCCTATGTCTAAATTTAAATTTGACATTTCAAAAAGGAATATTTGAGATATTATCTCAAATGACCTTGAACATCGTTAGTATATTAACCTTGAAAATTGTTGGTTTATCAAAACGTTATAAACAAATAGGCCTCAGTTATGTAATGGCGTAAGCCCCGTACTGTTGAAGGCATGTAGTGATTCATGATAGAAGACTCCAGGTAGAATACATTGATTAAAATTAGCTTGTAGTATGACACACTCTGCCCTAATATTAATTACATTTTTTCCTTGTATTCTTAGTCACTATTTTGTTATTATTGTTTCCCTCAATTATTTAAAAATCACGACTTTTAGAGTTAGGTAGAGAGCACGGATCTCCACCGGCTATGATCCTGACATACCCCTTTTACTTTATCACTCTCATTATAATCGTCATGTAAGGGCGTCGGTTTAGGGTAGGTACTCTAGACCTGGCTTTTTTTGTTTTTTATATATTTTGAAGGATAGGGTCTAAAATAATGAAAATGATCTTAAATAGCTCAGTGATGATTGTATTTGGTTGGGCATTAGCTTTAGTGAAGTATAAGTAAGTAGATTTATGTATGTTTAAACAAAGCTTTGTGTTCGGCCTCGGCATTAGCTTACAATGTGAAGTATATGCAAGTAGATTTGTTAAATAAACCAAGTTTACCTCGGAGACGGACTGTAGCAGGTTCATCACGCAGACCTCCTGGGTGTTGATGGGCTGCACCAGCTCCTTGCCGTCCATCTTCCACTCCATCAGATTCAGCTGTGCGTCTGTTTGCTTTGCCTGCAGTTTTTGAGGAATTATTTACATAGTAGTTAAGCAACTATTCTACTTCTTATTGTTAGGGTGAGGTTGAAGGATTAACCTGCGACATGTCAGAATGCAGGTCCACACGAGACATAATAGATTTTATATTGTGTCTGGAATCCCGACATACCACAGGTTAAAGTCAACCCTCAGATCCTCTTTTTGTTGACTACTCAAACTAGGTTCAATCTAAATACAATATAGAAAAGGGTGATTATCACTTAGAGGTTGAATTTCGAGAATGCCATTTTAGGTGAACCTATAATCCCTGAAACCGAACTTACTCAAAATGGTTTAGGTTTAGGCTGTGCCTTTTTATATCAGTCAGTAAATTAAAAGTTTTATTAAAGAATGTATATGAATCACAAGTAGGTAAGTTCATGTAGGTACTGTATGTATCATTATGTACATATACATAGGTACATTTATCAATATCACTTCTAGCTGTAGTGTGTACTCTGACTAAAACATCAAAGTGAGCTTTGTTTGCACAGTTCAGCTAATATTGTACCGTAAATACTGGGTAGGGTTTTGAGAAGGTATACAATATGAATATTGACTGGTTAGACCTCCAACCACTTCCCAATATCTGCATACTTTTGCTAGGCAATTAAGCCGTAGGGCTCCTTGTCTGTATTATTGAACATCTGAATATTTATAGGAAGTACGGAAGCGGCTTAGTGACCTAGATTCAAAACCCGCATCTGCCTTCGACTGTAATGTTATTTTAGCAAAAGGCAGCTTTCTACTTACACTCTCGTCCAATTCTTCTATGGTAACGTCTTTGTCACTCATGTTTGATGGTGAAACTTGGTGATTTTTATTCAGGATTTGGTAAAAATATTCGATAAAAATTGAGCTCGAATCTGGCTAATTTCGTAACTTGTACCAATACAAAATGCCAAACCAAATGTCAAAAGAGAATGAAATCTTCTTCGTTCGGCATATGTCTCGTTTGAGATAAATTTGCCACTGTCATGTTTTTTTTTAAATTTAATAGTATTGTCAACGTCACAGTCAGTAAAATTGCCAAAGTCAATTTTAAACAAAAGATGGCTGTTCTAATCAAAATAGCATCTGCCGCCATGTTGTCATTTTTCCTGTCACTTTCGTAATCCAGACGAATCTAGACTATGTACCTACCTTTGGTTGTCTAGAAATTTTTGAAATTTCATCAATCTTTATGTTCAACCCACGTAAGGAGTTTTGCTGAGAATTATATTTATAAATTCAAAATAGCATAAAAAAAAATCGACCAGCCAGTTATAAAATAGGCTGTCCTAACGAAAATATCTCAGTGGTCGCCCGTCTAGATACTGACCTCACAGAACGTTGCTTATTGGGACCTACAGTTGGCAAGCTCATTAAAACAGCACTTCATATGTACATAAATTTATTTTCAATTAAAATATAAATAATCATGAGATAAGTAAAAAAAATTGAGACTGTACAAGTAGTTTCAGTTCAGAATATCGTATAATTCATTCCACACCTAGTTATTTTAATCATTATAATTACAATATCTGTGCCTAATACGGGTTCTGAGTTTACGAAACTATATTTCGTTTCCTTACATACGATACGCATGACAGTAGGTAATAAAAAACCAAAGAACAAATTATTTTAGAATAAATAAAGTTACATAAATGAAATTTTTAAACTTTTATTTTCCTGTATGTGTCCATGTCTGAATAAAAATCAATTCTATTCTATTCTATTCTAAATAATTTGCATAAAAGCTTAATTTTATGCTGAAATTATGTGTATTTCGGATATATTAAACGTAATACATAAATTATAAAAGGTTATTTTAAAATCATTCTTCCCAAATTCATATATTACCCTTCAACCTTGATTTTAGAGCTCGTCTATCAAGCTGATAGCATGAAGATGGAGTAATAAAAGATATTAATAAGTTATTTCGCAAAGGGTACATATCAAATTAACTAATATTTTACGAGATAACCAAAATTGTTTGTTGCGAACAGTGACGAATGTGAGAATCATGACAAAGCCGTTGAGTAGAAAGGTTCCATCATGCCTATTATCAGCACTGCCGCAAGTTCCCGTTACAGGCGCTGCAGGTGTATGGAAAGAAACAAAACGTTAAAAGTTTCATAAACTATCAAAACCCGTACTAACCTTCCATATCACTTTTAAAAGCTTAAAGGCGGAAACATACTATTAACACGCTACGCGAC
The DNA here is from genome assembly GCA_963675405.1 of Cosmorhoe ocellata. Lineage (NCBI taxonomy): Eukaryota > Metazoa > Arthropoda > Insecta > Lepidoptera > Geometridae > Cosmorhoe > Cosmorhoe ocellata. The sequence goes on along the minus strand of OY776265.1, from coordinate 8,677,341 downwards.
CCGATGAAACGCGACGCGTGTCGACTCGAATCAAATTGTACTATTTTCTATGACTAGAATCAAGGCGGAAACATACTTTAAACACGTGACGCGACCCAACGTCGGATGTTCATAGTATGATTCTAGTCATAGAAAATAGTACAATTTGATTCGAGTCGACACGCGTCGCGTTTCATTGGGTCGCGTAGCGTGTTAATAGTATGTTTCCGCCTTAACATTGATACAAAACTATGATTGAAATTTCTAAGCCGATAAATTTCATTTATTTTCGTACGAACGGCCGACAGTGATATTTACAGTGGCGGATTTACCAGCTGAGTAGACTGGAGCTTAGGGCGGCAAACTGGTTTATTGTCATAATCCCTACTATGCTGTCCCCACCAGTGGGGATTATGACAACTCGATTTTTTTTATCGTTTTCCCCACTTTGTATCCTGGTTGGTAGGGATTATGAAAATTTAAATAATTAAGTTAAATAAGTGGCGCCCTCAATTTACATATTTCGACCAAACATCAAACATTACAAAATTTGATTCTCAGAAGATAAAACAAGCAGAATAATTTTAAATTTGTTTTTATTTCTGTCATTTTATTTATTTTAATTTTTAATACATTTTTTTACAAAATTCGAATACCATTGATTTTGAGATACATTTGACACAATCGTAATTTTACAAGTATAGAAAAATGTTGATTATGAACATCCTTACTTATAAAAGTCACAAAGTGCAACACTGCCAGTGTTGCCATATCTTACAATTTAGTACAAACTAACATAATTTTAAATAATATTCGGCTCTACTAATCAGTATTGCCATTCAACGTGGTAATACCAGTCTCGCGTACGCTACTGTGATCTAGATTAGTAGAGCTATCTATAGATCGTTTGTAACAATCCTTAGTTAGCTCAACTGTTTCACATGTATATACACTGTATATCTGTAATGCTGCTGTAAAAATTATATATCTGTAATACAAATGGCATTTTATAAGTAAGGTTTATTGTTTAGGACAACCTAAAACAATAATGACTGAGTTGCAAAAAAAATTAAAATGTTGCCATAATCACGACACGGGAACTTAAATACGTATGAATATAAGGCGTCGTTCAAATTGGCAACGATCGTACGATCATACGATGCTTTTCGTCACGCGTTTAAAATTTGCAAGCTTCAACTAGGATTCTAAAAAGAAAAAAAAAAAAAATTTGATCACGACTGTAATCCCCAGGCTCGGTAGATATCTCCTCAGATCTTTGAGGATATCTAAAGAGGGTAGACAGAGGCAAGTCCAAACATGACATTTGGTACATGCCCAAATTTTCTAAAGAAATGTGTGTGTTTAATCTCGTCGTGCGACAAAAACGCATCGTTTAAACGTATTATCGTCGCCAATTAGGACGCCGCCTTAGTCCTGCAGAGCTAACATGGTCACCACGATATTATCCATTTGTTGCACGAGAAAGAGCGAGACAACATTATTCAGTCTATCATCAAAACATCACGCAAAGTCGCGTGCAAAGCTTAAAATAGAACCAGAGCGTAATAAATTCAGTTTATTATTATACTCAAATAACTTAATTATCCATTGCGTCATAGTGGAACAGATATTATACACTAGCTGACTCTTGCGCAACTTTGTCTGTGCGTTTTAAGTTATACACCGTGAAATTTTAATGGTTGTTTTCCCGCAGCGAAATGGTTTAGTTTTGGTAATACAATCGTTGTATAAACAAATTAAATATTAGAAACAAAAAATGCTGATATACCATTGTGAAAATTTAATTCGAAAGCGACCACGAACCAATAGTAATTCATCCCGATACCTACGCGCAGGCGGCCGGCGGCGCGTGCGATTCGAATAGTACCTACAAGTTACGTCTAATGTTACTATCGTTCCTCACGTTTTCGAGTTGATGAATATTTTTTAAATTATTTCAAAACAAAAATATCTTTTTTTTTTACTCTATGTTTCGAAAGTACTCCTTATGGCAAGTTGTTCTGCCGCGGGAAAACAACCATTAAAATTTCACGGTGTATATTTTTCCGCTTTTGCAACATTTTTTATTGATGCTATTGGTCGTAGCGTGATGTTATATAGCCTATAACCTTCCTCGATAAATGGACTATATAACACAAGAATAATATTTCAATTCGAACAAGTAGTTCCTGATATTAGCGCGTTCAAACAAACTCTTCAGCTTTATTATATTAGTATAGATTAAATTGGCTTGACTGTTGACTGTACGAGTGACAGAGACGAAAACCAATTTATTGTCCTTCTCTAAAGCTCTGTATTTTGCCGAATCTATGTTCCCTGTTCGTCCGGAAAGCGAAAATTCATTTCAAACTAAGCTTAGGCGAGTTTATCTTATTTCTTTTGTCAATTCTAACATATTTTCCATCAAAATACATAAATTATGACTAATAGCGTAAGTACATCGTATTATGGATAGGTGCAGGACCTATTTTATTTGATGATCAAAAACACCATATTGATGTTTTTGCACATGTCACAAACCTAAAGATTATAAAGTGTCAATTATTGCACTATACAGTAATTCGATAGACAAATTGTTGAAGCATAATCTAAATATATATAACTCAAAGGTGACTGACAGACTGACTGACTGACTGACTGACTGACTGACTGACATAGTGATCTATCAACGCACAGCCCAAACCACTGGACGGATCGGGCTGAAATTCGGCATGCAGGTAGATGTTATGACGTAGGCATCCGCTAAGAAAGGATTTTGATTAATTCTACCCCCAAGGGGATGAAATAGGGGATAAGGGGATGAAAGTTTTAAAAAAAGCTACCGAAAATCACTATTTCACGCGAACGAAGTCGCGGGCACAGCTAGTTAAAAATAAATCTAAACAATTACATTAATTAACTTAACATTTTGTACATTAACATAAAATTGTCAGTTCGTATACATATCCGGGGGGCGATTATGGATCTTTGCTTACAATCAATGTCAATACGTTTTCATTGTAATCAAGTGATTTGGTATGACATAAGAGTGTTTATTCAATAAATTTGAGCCAGTTTTGACAAGTGTTGATTGTATCAGAGTTCCGTAATCGCACTACCGATCTACAGCGAATTATAATGAAAGCTAACGAACTAACTTTATATACAATAAAAACGTACAGTCGGTATGTACGTTTAAGATCACTAGTTTCTTATCCAATACTCCTGACCTCGCGACTAATATCCGCATCAAAGGTCATTCAAGGTCACCTTGGGTCACCTTTGAGAATGGAACTTAAGATCATCTGTGTCACGTGCTAGCTCCAAAGCTAAATATGGTCACAATCTTTAAAGGTCACAATTCAAGGTCACCTTAGGTCGCCTTGGGTCACCATTGAGCTTGGAACTTAAGATCCAATACCTGACCTCGCGACTAATATCCGCTCATCAAAGGTCATTCAAGGTCACCTTAGGTCACCTTGGGTCACCTTTGAGATCGGAACTTAAGATCATCTGTGTCATGTGCTAGCTCCAAAGCTAAATATGGTTGCAATCTTTAAAGGTCACCTTAGGTCACCTTGGGTCACGATTGAGATCGGAACTCAAGATCATCTGTGTCACGTGCTAGCTCCAAAGCTAAAAATGGTCACAATCTTTAAAGGTCACAATTCAAGGTCACCTTAGGTCACCTTGGGTCACCATTGAGCTTGGAACTTTCTGAGTCACATGCCACCTCCGAAGCTAACAATGATCACAATCTTTAAAAGTCACAATTCAAGGTCACTTTAGGTAACCAAAGGTCACCTTGGACCACCCTTAAAATTGGACATTAAGATCATCTGAGTCACATTCCACCTCCAAAGCTAAAAATGGTCACATTTCAAGGTCACTTTAGATAATCAAAGGTCACCTCGGACCACCCTTAAAATTGGACATTAAGATCATCTGAGTCACATTCCACCTCCAAAGCTAAAAATGGTCACATTTCAAGGTCACTTTAGATAATCAAAGGTCACCTCGGACCACCCTTAAAATTGGACATTAAGATCATCTGAGTCACATTCCACCTCCAAAGCTAAGGTCACCATCTTTAAAGGTCACCACACCCCAAGGTCACCTTTCAGGGGTCATCTGTTCAATTGACTATATCCGAGACCCGCACCAGCCATAAGGCATCAGAGTCTGCAGCCGTGGTCCCGAACGAGAAATAAAGAGAGATAGAGGAACTATGGGGTCCGCGCTAAACTAGACTTAATGCTAAGGCGGTAGGGTTCACTTCAGGCCGTCCGTCTCGAACGTCTGCTCGTTCACTGAGACCGCGTCGTACGACAGAGCCTCCTTCAAAGGCTCCACGCAGTTCTTTGGAATCACAGTACCTGTGGGACAGAGACAAAACATTTTACTTAATACTGAGCAGGACAGGTGGAGCGAGTGGTGTAGGAGAGAGAGGGAGAAGGAGAGAAGGGAAAAGGAGTGTCGGCCGCCCGCAGGCAAGATGGGTCGATGACATAGACCCGCAGGTCGGACATGGGCGAGGTTGGCACAAGATAGAGGCGAATGGCAAAAGAAGACTATGCCCAGCAGTGGGATGAGAAGAGATGATGATGATGAATACTAGCTTCTGCCCGCGGATTTGCCCGCGAGGTACCTACATAAAATATAGACTATCATCCTGAAAGTTCATTCTAAATATTGGTGAAAAAATTTTGGACATCGGGTTGGTAGTTTCGTAGATTACCTCTTGCATACAAACAAAGTTAACCTCTATAGAAGATTAGTGTAGAAAATCATACAGACTATAGAGTAATGATCGTAGGTTCGAATCCAGACGTGCACGAATGGATTTTTCGCAAACGGTGAAGGAAAACATCGTTTGAAAACCGGCATGTCGTAGAACCTGAAAAGTTTGAAGGCATGTGTCAAGTGCACAAAGGAACCACACTGGTTGGTCGAATGAGTGACTCACCAACAATCTTGAGTCCGGTGTCGGTCTTGAGGCGCACCACCTGCATCTTGTTGAGCATGGAGCGCTGCGCCAGCACCGACTCCACGCGCGCCCACACCGCCAGCAGCGAGCCCGCCACCACGTGCCAGCTGCGCACGCGCAGCCCCACCTGCGCACAGTACACTCACAACTTAACCATGAGAGACTCTGAGCTACTAAAGTGAAATATAGTTTGTAAAGTACGGAGCGAGGTTAGAGCGGGAGGCCGGTGCTGTTTGCGAGAGGTCGCGGTGAGGACGGCTCACCTCGCAGTCGGCGCCGTTGCGGCAGGCGCCGCGCCAGTAGGCGTGCGAGCAGACGCGCGAGGCGGCGCCGTGGTGCGCGGTCACAGTGGGAGGAGAGGTCGCGGTGAGGACGGCTCACCTCGCAGTCGGCGCCGTTGCGGCAGGCGCCGCGCCAGTAGGCGTGCGAGCAGACGCGCGAGGCGGCGCCGTGGTGCGCGGTCACAGTGGGAGGAGAGGTCGCGGTGAGGACGGCTCACCTCGCAGTCGGCGCCGTTGCGGCAGGCGCCGCGCCAGTAGGCGTGCGAGCAGACGCGCGAGGCGGCGCCGTGGTGCGCGGTCACAGTGGGAGGAGAGGTCGCGGTGAGGACGGCTCACCTCGCAGTCGGCGCCGTTGCGGCAGGCGCCGCGCCAGTAGGCGTGCGAGCAGACGCGCGAGGCGGCGCCGTGGTGCGCGGTCACAGTGGGAGGAGAGGTCGCGGTGAGGACGGCTCACCTCGCAGTCGGCGCCGTTGCGGCAGGCGCCGCGCCAGTAGGCGTGCGAGCAGACGCGCGAGGCGGCGCCGTGGTGCGCGGTCACAGTGGGAGGAGAGGTCGCGGTGAGGACGGCTCACCTCGCAGTCGGCGCCGTTGCGGCAGGCGCCGCGCCAGTAGGCGTGCGAGCAGACGCGCGAGGCGGCGCCGTGGTGCGCGGTCACAGTGGGAGGAGAGGTCGCGGTGAGGACGGCTCACCTCGCAGTCGGCGCCGTTGCGGCAGGCGCCGCGCCAGTAGGCGTGCGAGCAGACGCGCGAGGCGGCGCCGTGGTGCGCGGTCACAGTGGGAGGAGAGGTCGCGGTGAGGACGGCTCACCTCGCAGTCGGCGCCGTTGCGGCAGGCGCCGCGCCAGTAGGCGTGCGAGCAGACGCGCGAGGCGGCGCCGTGGTGCGCGGTCACAGTGGGAGGAGAGGTCGCGGTGAGGACGGCTCACCTCGCAGTCGGCGCCGTTGCGGCAGGCGCCGCGCCAGTAGGCGTGCGAGCAGACGCGCGAGGCGGCGCCGTGGTGCGCGCGCCACGCCGTCTCCGCGTCGTCGCTGCTCACGCGCTTGTACTTGCGCTCCAGCTCGGCCAGCGACTCGGCGCGCACCTGCAGCCCCGTGTTCGGCCTGCAACGGTACACAAACTTTAGTCGACTGCGAGAGACAACTTTATAGTCCCTGCGAAGGAGGGTTTGTGTGTATGCGAGTTCTCTGGGCTGTCACTGTAGCCCTAACGGTAGTTTACTTTAGTCAACTGCGAGAGAGAATTCTTTTAAAAAAAGTTTGGTTGATTTATTGATTGGGGAATTCAAAAATGTAATTAAACTAAAACTGTCTTAAAAACGGACCAAGGAATCACGTTGTCCTATACAAAAATTTCCCCCTCTTTTTCACCCTCTTAAACCTCTAAGGGGGTGAAAAGGGAGGGTACAGTTTTCGGAAAACCCTTTCTTATCTGATGCCTACGTCATACAAAGAACACACCTTCCAAGTTTCAGGTCTCTACGATCAGCGGTTTAGACTGTGCGTTGATCTCTCAGTCAGTCATTCAGGACAAAGCCTTTTATAAGTATAGATTCGTTTGATATTCTTCAAGATCAGTTATATTATTATCCTACCAAAATTATGTTACCAGACATCCGCTTGTCAATCTCTGAATAACATTTCATATCATCTCAAAACCAGCTCCCTATCACAAGAAGGTTTGTAACTACACAAAATGAGGTTCTATTTACCTAAAATAAATGATTGATTCAGGCGTGACTTTGCGGAAATCCATTACAAATATTGAAAAGGACGGAAATGTCTAGTACTTTCCCGCTAAACTATTATCTAATGCGATTATTAATATAATTGAGCCCCACAAAATGCCTTAATAAGCCCAACACCATACCTCAAATAGTAACTCGACACGTTGTTTCTATTTGATGTGTGTTGGGCTATTTCTATTTACCTGTATATCTGGAACATGGTTTCCTTCTTGGTGAGTTTGTCCTTCTTGTTGGTGGAGGTGACAGCGACGCACAGGACGGCTGTGTACTTGTTGTTGCGCGGCTGCAGGGACAGGTAGAACCCCTCCTTGGGGCCCGACAGCTCAGAGTACTTCTCCAGGGCCTCGGACCAGTCCATGCCTCGCTGGGGGCAGAAATCAGGTTTAGAACGGTAGATTTACCCTGCATGGGAGTGGGTAGGGGTGGGAGTGGGTGGTAGTGGGAGTAGGTAATAGTGGAAGTAGGTAGTAGTGGGAGTTGAATGTGGTAGAAAGAGGAAAGCTAGGGGTAGGTAGTGGCGGAAATAGCTAGCAGCGGGAGTAGGTAGTGGTGGGACTAGGTAGTGGTGGGAGTAAGTAGTAGTGAGAGCATGTAATGGTGGGAATAGCTAGCAGTGAGACTAGATAGTAGTAGAAATATATAGGCAGCAGTGGGAGTAAGTAGTGGTAGAATTAGCTAGCAGTGGGAGAAGCTAGTGGTGAGAGTAGGTAGTAGTGAAAGTATGTGATAGTGGGAATAGTTAGCAGTGGGACTAGATAGTAGTAGAAATATATAGGTAGCAGTGGGAGTAAGTAGTGGTGAAATTAGCTAGCAGTGGGACTAGGTAGTAGTAGATGTACGTACGAAGCAGTAGGAGTAGTTAGTAGTGGGAGTAGGCAGTGATGTTAGTAGGTAGGAGTGGGAGTACCTCTGAGTGCACGGTGTGCAGCTCGACGGGCGCGGTGCCGGTGGCGTGCCGGCGCTGGAAGCGCACGCAGCGCACGCGCCGCACGCAGTCGCCCGAGCTGCCCAGGTCGAGAATGCCCAGGTCGAAGCGACCGCTGCGTTTTGCTGAAATTATACAAGGTGAGTTTTAGGTTAGTTTAAAGTTCAAAATGATCCCTGTGATTTTACTGAATAGATAATTATTGAATTTATTTATTTATTGATTTAATTTTCGGAAAACCAACATCTATACTAATATTATAAAGAGGAAAGATTTGATTGTTTGTTTGTTTGTTTGAATTGAATAGGCTCCGAAACTACTGAACCGATTTGAAAAATTCTTTCACCAATGTGTAGAATGAACTTTCAGGATGAACATAGGCTATAATTTATGTAGGTACTTCGCGGGCGACGCCGCGTGCAGAAGCTAGTCTAACATAAAATGACAGTAAAAAAAGAAAAAATAGAAACAGCAAGCCAATTAAAGGTCTTCACAAATAGAAACGGGATAGAAATTAAATGTGAACACTTACTAAAACTACGCGTACCTCTACTACAAACAGATCAAGCATCATGCTGCCAATTACTAACATACTGGTTGTAATTTAAATAAAATTAACCTACACACTAAAAAAGTTAAGGGACAGGCGCCGCCTTGCCTTGGGGGCACTCGTTAGAAACAGATCAATGTCCTGCAATTTACTGAAATCGTTAACAGTTCTACTCGCTCGCACCATATACGAATTCTGCCTATAGTTGGTTGAAGCACAAGGTACACTCAGCGGAGGGTTAAACCTGAATTGAATTGAATAGGTTGGTTGAATTGAATAGGAATTGAGCGCTGGTGGTGTAGTGGTAGCACCCCTGCCTCACGATCCGAAGGTCGTGGGTTCAAACCTGGTCGTGCACCTTGAGTTTTTCCATTCGAAAAATTTATGTGCGCAATGCCAGTGCTCTTAAACGGTGAAGGAAAACATCGTGAGGAAACCGGCATACCCTAGAACCAAAAATTCGAAGGTATGTGTCATAGGTTAGTATTCTTATAAGCGGCGATGGGCTTGCAACCTGTCACGTACGGAATACTAACTACTGTGCAAAATGTGGGCATGTACCAAATGTCATGTTTGGACTTGCCTCTGACTACCCCCTTTAGATATCCTCAAAGATCTAAGTAACTAAAGATCTGAGGAGATATCTACCGAGCCTGGGGATTACAGTCGTGACCATGTATAGGTAATAAATACCCGTGCGAAGCCGGGACGGACTGCTAGTAATAATAATAAAAATATCTCACATAGCGTTAATTATTAAATGTTGTTTATTGCAGAGCGAGAAACCAAAGACGGCGGGTGCACATAACCCTGGAACTGCCCTGGTCTGATGACAGAGCTGTCCAACAGTTCGGTAAGTTTCGGCAGTTTTTTTTTTTTTTTTTTTTTAATTGAATAGGTAATTCATCTCTGTACAGCGTACCTTGTTCCATGACTGCGGTGAGTGTGTCCGTGAAGTACTTAAATAGTCTGTTTTGTAGTTCCACCGGCATGCCCAGTATCCTGTTCAGGAACTTTGACATATTGTTGTAATCCTGAAACAAAGCATTCAACATGTTTAGTGTAGTGTTAGAGAGCCCTGGTGGTGTAGTGGCAGCAAGTATGCATCACGCTCTGAAGGTCGTGGGTTCAAACCTGGTCATGCAGGTTTCGAATAGAAAACCTTAGATGAGTTTTTCTGTACACTTCACTTTCAAAATTTTGCTGGCTACATTACTACCAATTTCTAAATCTTGAAAAAAAAAAAGTGAAGATTAGATCTATCTATCTATGGAAACTTGCGTTGTGACGGAGTTTCAACGACGATTACCAGATTTTGAAAAAAAAATCTAATCCATTTAAAATTACCATTTTTTTCTCAATTTATTTATAAATTGTCTTATTGAGAAGGTTTTATTTAGGTATCATATTATTTAAAATAATAAAAAAAAAAAAAAAATGATCACGACTCTGTAATCCCCAGGCTCGGTGGATATCTCCTCAGATCTTTAGTTACTTAGATCTTTGAGGATATCTAAAGAGGGTAGTCAGAGGCAAGTCCAAACATGACATTTGGTACATGCCCACATTTTGCACAGTAGTTAGTATTCCGTACGTGACAGGTTGCAAGCCCATCGCCGCTTATAAGAATACTAACCTATGACACATACCTTCGAATTTTTGATTCTAGGGTATGCCGGTTTCCTCACGATGTTTTCCTTCACCGTTTAAAATAACAAGCCAACATTTTAGTTCTTCACTATCGAAACCAAATTAATTTTGATGCACCCCTGCTTACGATTGTAGACCCCTATTTTTTGTCACGTCCAACGCAGACCCTTGAGGGTCCACCTGGATCACTGCTCTAGAGTCTAGTTTGCTTGTACCTTGTCTAGAGAGAGGTGTCCGGGCGCGGCCTCGCTGTTGACGATGAGGCCGACGCCCACGAGCGCGGAGGCCACGTCCTGGAAGAAGTCCCCGCGGTAGTCGCGCGGCGGCGGCACCAGGGGGCTCTCGTACTTCATGATCGCGCGCATCACGGCCTCCAGCGCCGTGCGACCTGCCGCCGACACACTCATTACACAAGCTCTTACAAACATACATAATAAATAAAAAATAAAAATAAAAATAAAAATAGCCTTTATTTCCCTCATAATAATTAAGGTAATATTTAAATAGCATGCAAATTATAACAATTTTTTATCATATTATTTCATTTTTGGATTCCAATGTATATATTTATCATTTAATTCCACATCATTCATTCGTTCCATTTTCATTCATTAAATTTTCAGTGTATTTCTTCAATGTATATATATTTATCTATTTATTTCATCTTAAGTTCCTTTATTTTTTTATTCTTATATTTTAAATTATTATTTATAGGTATATTAAATTATTATTCATTAGCATTACTTACTAAATTGTATAATTATTTTTTGTAATTATGTATGTTAGATTAAACATTTTGTGTGTTATTTATTTCGAGGGCTATCCATTGCTGGATAAAGGCCTCCTCCATCTCTTGCCAGTTGGTTCTGTTTTGCGCTGCGCGTACCCAATGTTTCCCTGCTATGGCAACAATGTCATCTGTCCAGCGGCGGACAGGCCGACCGCGTTCTCTTTTTCCATCACGGGGCCACCAATGTAGTATTCTTTCTTATGTATGTAAACATACATATATACATACATAAAATCACGCCAGTTTCCTGACGGGGTAGGCAGAGACCACGATGTCCCACTTGCTACGATCCTGACATACCTCTTTGCTTCATTCATTCTCATTACATACTACAATTGGAAAGAAGTTCTTTATCGCGCGTTGTGAAAGGGGGCTAGACGGAAAAAAATCTCACGAAAAGTTGTAACGACACTTTTTGCTATAGTTGTAAGCCGTGCGGCGTGCGCGTGTTTCTCTGTCTGTCTCTCTCTCTCATAGAAAGCAAGGAAAGGAACTTCGTTCCATCCGGGTGTCCAAGACACCTCTCAAGTTTTTTTTTTAAACTTATTGTCCCACAGCTGGGCAAAGGTCTCCCCAAATTACTTCCAATGCTCCCAGTCACCCGCAACCTCCCACCAGTCTTTCTGTAGGGCATCGAGAGGTAGTCCCGCCAATGTTTCGTAATATAATATCCTACTAATATTATAAACGCGAAACTTTGTAAGAATGTATGGATGTATGTTTGTTAATCTTACACGCTGAAACGGCTGAACGGATCTGGATGAAATTTGGCACAGATGTATATTTTAGTCTGGAATAGCACATAGGCTACTTTTAATTCCGGTAAAATGTACGGTTCCCGCGGGGTAAACTAGTTTTTGTTTTTCAAGGTACCACGCAGGCGAAGCCGTGGGCGGAAGCGAGTCCTCGATATAACTCGGCCGCCAATTGCATTATTTCAGTTCTTCCGGAGCCCTAAAAAGCGAATAAAAGTCAGTACCCTGGAACACTCACCATATTTGTTGTCGATGTTGAACTGGCTCAGGTCGCGGGTCTCGGTGGCGCGCCGGTCGCCGTGCGTCAGGGCTCCGAGCGACTCGAGGCGCTTCGCCACGGTGGAGGCGAAGCGCCGCTCGCCCGCCAGGTCGGAGATCAGGAATATGTATTCGGGAGCGTTCACCTGATTCGACCGGTGGGTGCGACCTGGTGGAATTCAATGTCACATTTAAATCTATACTAATTATTATTACTCTTATATAAATGCATAACATGATCACGACTCTCATCCCCGGGCTCGGTAGATATCTCCTCAGACCGCTAATGACTCTGATCTTTGAAGATATCTAAAGAGGGTAGTCAGAGATACGTCCGAATGTGACGTTTGTACGTGACAGGATGCAAGCCTATCGCTGCTTATAAGAATACTAACCTATGTCACATACCTTTGAATTTTTAGTTGTAGGGTATGCCAATGTTTTTCTTCACCGTTTAAGACCACTGGCATTGCGCACATAATTTTATTGAATAGAAAAACTCATTGGTGCACGACCAGGTTTGAACCCACGACCTTCGGATTTTGAGGCAAGGGTGCTACCACTACACTACCAGCGCTCTATCTTTCTTATATATAAAAATGAATTGCTGTTCTATCGTAAGGCTGGCCTGATTTTGAGTTCAGGTAAAGTTTGGTGAGAAAATATGGAAAAATTGCGAGGGTAGGTGATGTAATATTAGTGTAGATGAACCTAGTAAAGTCTTTGTCCAGCCGTGGGCTACGGAAGCTGGACTTACCGAACTGTTGGACAGCTCTGTCAGCAGACCAGGGCAGTTCCAGGGTTATGTGCACCCGCCGTCTTTGGTTTCTCGCTCTGCAATAAACAACATTTAATAATTAACGCTATGTGAGATATTTTTATTATTATTATTATTAAATTTAACAACAAAAAAATATTTATTTATTTATTTATTTAACACTTTCACACAAATTATTTATGCTAGGAGAACTTAATGCTAAAAGCATTCTCTACCAGTCATCCTGGGCGTGCTGAATGATGGTGAGGCGTGATAAATATAAAGAAATACCTATAATAATAAACATATTAATACCTATTTAATATAAATAAAAATACCTACACAATCTACAATTACTTAAATAATATAATATATAATCCTATTAATAATACCTACTTATTTCTATTTACTTATTATATACTGAAACAATTTATAAAAACTATGAGTTTCACATACACAAAGCGTGAAAAACCTATGTGCCTGCAATGGGAGAGACGAGAAAAACGCTTGTCATTAAAAACAAAAAAAAAGAAAAAAACAAAAAGAGAAAAAGAAAAAAAAAAACAAATTAATTACCTAATTCTTAAGAAAATGTTCCCGTACCATTCTTTTAAACGACTCCTTCGAATCAATCTGTTTTATGTTTTATGTTTTAATATTGTTATTATAAAAAGTATACAATCAGTTATCTGGTTCTCATAGTAGGAGCTTTGCTTAGTTGGGGTTAGATGGTGTGTCCAACGATATTTATTGTACTTTTACCTTGAAAGAAAAATAGTATATTATGCAACTGAGCAAAGTAAGTGATTTATGGCCCTCGATATAAATCCGTTTTATTCACGAGTTTCATACTATACTAATTTATACCATGACTCCGAGAAAAAGAAAGATTTAAGCGAAAATAGACATTTAACAAAGGAAAATGGAAGGTTAAGCTAATTACAATGCACATTTAATTTGGAACAATTACTGATATTGAGAGTAATTTTCTTTAAATTATTCACTGTTTGAGTACATAAAATAAGCTTTTTAGAGAAGGAATGGTAAACTGTATTTTTTTGGAGTACTTTTACCTCGAAGCAAACTATAGGACGCCGTACCTCCTGTCGCTCTGCAGCGATATACCGCTGGAGGCAGCTTCGGATATGATGGCGACGTCCTTCTCCCCGTCCATGAAGCGCTGCTTCTCCGTCAGGTTGAGGGTCTCCAGGGGCACGTCCCCCTCCGCGCGGCTCTCGTACTGGATCTGGCCATCCTCGGTTTGCACGACCCTCCCTTTGCGCCCTGTCATCTGCGGAAAGAAGGGTGAGGATTCAAGTTAGGTATATGTAAATTAGTGATGGGCCGAATCGAGATTATAAGAAACTAAGGAAAAGTAGGGGCGGCAGGCGCCGGCCCAGGCGCTCCACGGCGGCCAGCAGCTCCTCCTCCATGCAGACTCACCTCCGCGACGTTGTCGGTGCCGCCGAGCTCGTCCACCAGCTGGTCCAGCGTGTTGGGCGGCAGGCGGCGGCCCAGGCGCTCCACGGCGGCCAGCAGCTCCTCCTCCATGCAGACTCACCTCCGCGACGTTGTCGGTGCCGCCGAGCTCGTCCACCAGCTGGTCCAGCGTGTTGGGCGGCAGGCGCCGGCCCAGGCGCTCCACGGCGGCCAGCAGCTCCTCCTTCATGCTGCAGGCGCGCTCGATGGCGGAGCGCGGGGGCGGCTGGCTGCGCGAGGGGCCTGCGGGCATGCCGACTGATGAGCTGCTACAACTAGCTGTGGCCGGGGACCAGAGCGGGTGGGAGCGTGTCGAGTGTCGAGCGCTGGTGGGGTACAGTTAGCACCCTTGTCTCACGATCTGAAGGTCGTGGACCAATGCTCTTAAACGGTGCGGTGTAGGAAAGCTTCGTGAGGAAATCGGCATACCCTAGAACTAAAAACTCGAAGGTGTGTCATAGCTTAGTATTCTTATAAGCTGCGATGGGCTTGCACCGAGCAGCACGAGAAAGAGCGAGACAAAACATTGTCATGGCGCTCATGTAGTGGTATTAGCAGCTCTATTGATATGTGTACCTAGATAGAGTCCGTTGGTCCCGACCGGCGTGCCCGTGAGGCTGCGGCCCGCGGGCGTGGTGACGGTGACGGGCGCGGGCGCGGGCGTCGCGCTGTTCTTGCGCTCGAACATAGTTTCGATCTTATCCTGAGTGCTGTTAGGCTTCTTTTTGGGTGTCGCGGAGGCTTTCTTCTTCTTCAAAGGCTTTTTCTTTTGTCGGCCGATCCAGGGATCTGTAAAACGTGTTTGTTTACAATCTCTAATTATACTTATAGTTCGCCCGAACTGAGATTTCGCGCGCGATTTCCACAATCTTCATTTGTTTTCACGCCCTGAGATTTTTGGACATATTTTATGTACTTACTACATACATACATAAGTGCCTTGCCTACGTAAGATGGTCCTAATCAAAAACTAATATTTGATTATCCTACCTAGGTAGATACTTATACCCGTGCTAATATTTGATTATCCTACCTAGGTAGATACTTATACCCGTGCTAATATTTGATTATCCTACCTAGGTAGATACTTATACCCGTGCTAATATTTGATTATCCTACCTAGGTAGATACTTATACCCGTGCTAATACGAATTGTCAGTTGTTATTTTAATTTAACTTTTTTAATTATTTTCAAAAACTATCCATTTTAGAATAAAAATTAAAACCATTTTGTTATTTACAAGTACCTAAGGCCTTTCGTTTGATACCTCACTAAATTAACAATCGTTTTTTTACAACTTTGGAACCCAATAACTTAATAACTCCTTCATTGATTAAGCTCTTATGCTTCCCAGCAAATCAAGATAAAACAGAATCTCTAGATTTTCCAAGATTCATGCAAATTGAAGAAGTTCTTAAGTTATGCTCTGACAAACATACAACGCCAGATCGCCCTACATGCCACTGATCACTGTCGTGTCTGACTGACCTATTGACAGTCAAGACACTCCTAGGGATGCTTTTAGGGGGTAACCATACCATCGTCGCTGTCGCTGCCGCCCTTGAAGGGGTTGAAGTCGCTGAGGTCCGAGTCGGAGAGCGCGGGCGCGCGGGCCTCGGGCTCCGAGTCCGGCTCCAGCTCGGAGCCCGAGCCGCGCACGAACTCGTCCGAGGAGGAGCCGCCGCGCGCGCGCTTGGCGGCCGCGTTCACCTGCTGCCGCGCCGTCACTGCCGACACCAGCACCGTTAACCACCCCGTTCCTCAACCCACCACAAAAATTTTGTCGACACTTTTCTCACGAGAAGGAGCGAGACAAAACTGTCGACAATAAACGACCCTAGAGGAAACTAAAATCAGCAGGATGGCAGTGGGGTTATGCAACTCCTACCTAAGCTTCCATCAAAATATGATGAAAATGATCCTAGCCTTAGTCCAACATGCTTTATACTAGAAATAAAAAATTCACGACTGTAATCCCCAGGCTCAGGAGATATCTCCTCAGATCTCTAGTTATTTAGATCTTTTGAGGATATCTAAAGAGGGTAGTCAGAGGCACGTCCAAACATGACATTTGGTACATGCCCACATTTTGCACAGTAGTTAGTATTCCGTACGTGACAGGTTGCAAGCCCATCGCCGCTTATAAGAATACTAACCTATGACACATACCTTCGAATTTTTGGTTCTAGGGTATGCCGGTTTCCTCACGATGTTTTCCTTCACCGTTTAAGAGCACTGGCATTGCGCACATAAATTTTTCGAATGGAAAAACTCATTGGTGCACGACCAGGTTTGAACCCACGACCTTCGGATCGTGAGGCAGGGGTGCTACCACTACACCACCAGCGCTTTATACTAGTGCTTTATATAATAGGAACATGATCACGACTGTAATCCCCAGGCTCGGTAGATATCTCCTCAGATCTCACACAAAAAAAAAATTCCGAATTTGAAAATCCCTTAGTTATCAGGGATTAGGTTAAATTTATATACATAATATGTAAAAGTTTCGATGTCAATTCTCACTTTTACACCTAGGTATAAAACAGGTATCCTACATGTCGTCCACATGTTGTATACCTAGGTGTAAGCGAGGGGTAGACGGCACTCACGAGGTAACTCACGTTTCCTCTTCGACGTGTTGGCGTCGTCGTCCAGCCCGTGCCCGTTGGCGAGCGGCGCGGGCGCGGGCGCGGGCGGCGCGGGCGCAGGCTTGCCCTTGGCCTCCAGCCCGAGCAGGCGGTTGATGCGGCCGCGGTCGGGCGCGGGGAAGTGCTTCTCCACTAATGTCTGGAACACACCCCTGGGGGACGATCCCTCGTAACTAACTAGCTTCCGTTCGCGGCTTTGCTCGCGCGGTACCTACGTAAAATATAGCCTATGTTCATCCTGAAAATTCATTCTACACATTAGTGAAGGAATTTTTCAAATCGGTTCGGTAGTTTCGAAGCCTATCCAATGCAAGCAAACAAACAAACAAACAATCAAATCTTTCCTTTTTATAATATTAGTACTTACTATAAATAATAAATAATGCTGGACACTATCACACAGCATCATGTAGCCCCAAACTAAGCAGAGCTCGTATTATGGGAACCACATGACTTTTAAACTACATAGATACTTTTTTTTGTAAATACATACATATTATACATAGAAAACACCCAGACCTGAGACAAATATCTGCAAATAATGCAAACATTTGTCTCACGGCGGGAATCGAGCCCGCAACCTTCTGCGTCTCAGGCGGACCCTCGCGCGCCGTCACCACGGCGTGGTTCAGTGTGCACTCACTTGGCAGTGGACACGAAGTCCGACAGCTCCCCGTCGTCCCGCTCGAGCTGGTCCAGCGTGCGCGCCTCGCCCGTGCTCTGCAGGCCGATCACCACGCACTTGCCGCACTTGACGGCCTCGCGCGCCGTCACCACGGCGTGGTTCAGTGTGCACTCACTTGGCAGTGGACACGAAGTCCGACAGCTCCCCGTCGTCCCGCTCGAGCTGGTCCAGCGTGCGCGCCTCGCCCGTGCTCTGCAGGCCGATCACCACGCACTTGCCGCACTTGACGGCCTCGCGCGCCGTCACCACGGCGTGGTTCAGTGTGCACTCACTTGGCAGTGGACACGAAGTCCGACAGCTCCCCGTCGTCCCGCTCGAGCTGGTCCAGCGTGCGCGCCTCGCCCGTGCTCTGCAGGCCGATCACCACGCACTTGCCGCACTTGACGGCCTCGCGCGCCGTCACCACGGCGTGGTTCAGTGTGCACTCACTTGGCAGTGGACACGAAGTCCGACAGCTCCCCGTCGTCCCGCTCGAGCTGGTCCAGCGTGCGCGCCTCGCCCGTGCTCTGCAGGCCGATCACCACGCACTTGCCGCACTTGACGGCCTCGCGCGCCGTCACCACGGCGTGGTTCAGTGTGCACTCACTTGGCAGTGGACACGAAGTCCGACAGCTCCCCGTCGTCCCGCTCGAGCTGGTCCAGCGTGCGCGCCTCGCCCGTGCTCTGCAGGCCGATCACCACGCACTTGCCGCACTTGACGGCCTCGCGCGCCGTCACCACGGCGTGGTTCAGGGTGCACTCACTTGGCAGTGGACACGAAGTCCGACAGCTCCCCGTCGTCCCGCTCGAGCTGGTCCAGCGTGCGCGCCTCGCCCGTGCTCTGCAGGCCGATCACCACGCACTTGCCGCACTTGACGGCCTCGCGCGCCGTCACCACGGCGTGGTTCAGTGTGCACTCACTTGGCAGTGGACACGAAGTCCGACAGCTCCCCGTCGTCCCGCTCGAGCTGGTCCAGCGTGCGCGCCTCGCCCGTGCTCTGCAGGCCGATCACCACGCACTTGCCGCACTTGACGGCCTCGCGCGCCGTCACCACGGCGTGGTTCAGTGTGCACTCACTTGGCAGTGGACACGAAGTCCGACAGCTCCCCGTCGTCCCGCTCGAGCTGGTCCAGCGTGCGCGCCTCGCCCGTGCTCTGCAGGCCGATCACCACGCACTTGCCGCACTTGACGGCCTCGCGCGCCGTCACCACGGCGTGGTTCAGTGTGCACTCACTTGGCAGTGGACACGAAGTCCGACAGCTCCCCGTCGTCCCGCTCGAGCTGGTCCAGCGTGCGCGCCTCGCCCGTGCTCTGCAGGCCGATCACCACGCACTTGCCGCACTTGACGGCCTCGCGCGCCGTCACCACGGCGTGGTTCAGTGTGCACTCACTTGGCAGTGGACACGAAGTCCGACAGCTCCCCGTCGTCCCGCTCGAGCTGGTCCAGCGTGCGCGCCTCGCCCGTGCTCTGCAGGCCGATCACCACGCACTTGCCGCACTTGACGGCCTCGCGCGCCGTCACCACGGCGTGGTTCACCTGCCGACAACCACAGGGGCATGGTGACTATTACTATTAGTAGGGGAGCCCAAGAGGGGATTTAGGGATTTACTATAGCGCGGTAGATTAATCTACAGGGGGAACCTTGTAACCGGGTTAAGTACCTCAACCAAATATGAGCCCCATTATATCATCATCATCTTGCTGCCCTTTTCCCAAGCTATGTGGGGTCGGCACAACATGTAATCTTCTTCCATTTCCCTCTGACATACGTCATCTCAATACTCACTCCTTTCTTACTCATATCATCTTTCACACAGTCCATCCATCTTTTCTTCGGCCTACCTCTACCCCTGTATCCATCCACATTCATACCTAACACACTCCTTGTACTATGTAATTTTTAAATATGATAATAATAAAAAGTACCTCATATAAAATTATAATCCAATTGAAATAAGTGTGTATTCATATTTGGAATATAAAAAAGTTTAAGTAGTAGATAATAATATTAATACTAATGCATAGGTCGTTCAAACTTGGTCGTGCACCAAAGTTTTTCAATTAGAAAAATGTATGTGCGCAAAGCCAGTGCTCTTAAACGGTGAAGGAAAACATTATGAGGAAACCGGCATACCCTAAAACTAAAAATTCGGTGTGCCAATGTAAATATTCTTATAAGCGGCTATGGGCTTGCTACCTGTCACGTACGGAATACCAATTATTCTGCAAAATGAGGGCATGTGCCAAATATCACGTTTGGACGTGTCTCTGACTATCTTTAGATATCCTCAAAGATCTAAGTAACTAGAGATCTAAAGAGATGTCTACCGAGCCTGGGGATTAGTCGTGATCATGTTTATATTTGATACTAGCTTCCGCCCGCGGCGTCGCCCGCAAAGTATCCACTTAAAATATAGCCTATGTTCATCCTGAAAGTTCAATCTACATTTTGGTGAAAGAATTTTTCAAATTGGTCCAGTAGTTTTGGAGCCTATTCAATGCAAATAAATAAACAAACAAACAACCAAATCTTTCCTTTTTATAATATAAAAATAAATATTATAAAGAGGAAAGTTTTGTATTTTTGTTTGTAACGAATAAACTCAAAAACTACTGGACCGATTTCAAAAATTCTTTCACCGTTTGAATGCTACGTTATCCCGGAGTAACATAGGCTATATTTTATGTAGGTACTTCGCGAGAGAAGTCGCGAACGGAAGCCAGTTTATAATATTAGTATATAAGTAGGATAACATGGTGACAATGCTTACCTAAAGGCGCAGTCTCACCTTAGCCGCGATACACAGGTACTTGAAGAAGCGCTGGTGCGCCGACCAGAACTGCCCCCACATGGTCTTCTTCATGCGCGACTCCGCGTCGATCAGCTCGGCCGCCTCCGTGAACCGCTGCATCGCCTCCACCCACTGCAACACATCAACTGTTAGAACATTGATCTTTCTCCTCAACGCACTCGTCATTGTTCTCACTTTATTTTTAGTATTATATATATATACAGTCGTGGTCAACTAATTAGGGACACTCTTTGGTTAAACCGAATTGTGAATTTATTTTTTATTTTCCAACGAGTCTAAACCATATTCCATATCTCTTACATGTAAGTATAATTAGTCATTTATGTGCCCGATTATACAAACAATAACAACTTCTTAAACATTAAACCTCTTTACAGTATAGCTGATAGATTATCGTAGTGCTATTTGTTCAAATAATGCTGGCTGGCCATTTAATTAGGGACACTGAGATATTGCGTTCTATTTTCAAAATTTGAATCTCAATACTTTTTTACTTCTTCTCTTATTGTTTCGTGGTAGTTTTGGCGGCAATCCCGATATTTATTTTAAGTTTTGAAAAATATTTTGAAGAAAAATGGGTAAAAATAAAAGTTGCGATCCAACACTACGAAAAATTATCATGAAGTTTGTTGTCGAGCATGGTTGGCCATACCGAAGGATAGCAGAACATTTAAATTGTTCAAAAACTATGGTATACAATGCAGTGCAACATGTCAGACGCAATAACACAGATTTAAATGTGCCCAGAACAAAAAGATCGAGAAAAACAACTCCGCAAGAAGATAGAATGATAGCCAGGTTAGCTAAGAAAGATCCGTTTCTAGGCTCTATTTTAATTAAACACGAAGTGTTTGGGACAGACGAAAGAGCTGGTGTCTCAGCTAGGACCGTTCGACGACGTCTGGTAGAAGCAGGGTTGTTCGGAAGAGTGGCTCGCAAAGTACCGTTGTTGAAGAAAGAACATAGAAATGCTCGTTTGGCGTTTGCACGTAAATATGGACATTGGACCTACGCCCAATGGCAACATGTATTATTCTCTGACGAGACCAAGGTTAATTTGATTTCTTCAGATGGAAGGCAATACGTACGGCGTCCAGTAAAAGCGGAAATGAATCCAAGATTCACAAAAAAGCAGGTGAAACATGGCGGTGGAAACATTAAAATGTGGGGTTCATTTTCTGGACGTGGAGTGGGACCTGTGAGGAAAGTTCAGGGTAACTTAGACCAACATCAATACAAGGCAATATTGGAGGAAACGATGCTTCCCTATGCTGAGGAGCATCTCCCTATTATATGGACGTTTCAGCATGATAACGACCCAAAACATACCGCCCGTTCAGTCAAGTCGTTTCTTACCAGTCAGTCAGTATCGGTGCTAGATTGGCCAGCAAATAGCCCGGACCTTAACCCAATCGAGCACCTTTGGCACGAAATCAAGAAAAAAGTAGCCACTTATCGTACCACAACTTTAGATGAACTTAATGAAGCTTTTTGTGAGGCATGGGCAAACATTCCTGTCGAAACATGCCAGAAACTGATAATGTCTATGCCACATCGGTGTCAAGCGGTAATTACTAACAAAGGTTTTGCTACTGGGTACTGATTTTACACGTAATAAAATGGAGCTGTTAAAGATATTATAATACTGCAGATTATTAGTTTTGTTTAACTCTATTTTTCATTATAGTTTACTGTCCTTAATTAAATGTCCAGCTACAGAATTATACCTTAAAATTGAATACATGTTCAACCTTTGATATTAAATACTTTTTTCTATTTATTTATTCTTTTATTTACAGCCATTTAAAGCATAATAATCGGACCAAATTATGCAAATAATAGTTACTGAGAAATCAATAGGGTTTTATATTTGTATGTACATAACCGGTTATTGTTCTTCACTATCTTGCATGTCCCTAATTAGTTGACCACGACTGTATGTATATGATCACGACTGTAATCCCCAGGCTCAGGAGATATCTCCTCAGATCTCTAGTTATTTAGATCTTTGAGGATATCTAAAGAGGGTAGTCAGAGGCACGTCCAAACATGACATTTGGACATGACTTGAAAACATTATATCCCGCGGGAAGCGTACATTTTTCCGGGATAAAAAGTAGCCTATGTGCTATTCTAGACTATAATCTATATCTGTGCCAAATTTCATCTAGATCCGTTCAGCCGTTTCAGCGCGAAAGAGTAACATACATCCATCCATACATTCTTACAAACTTTCACGTTTATAATATTAGTAGGATTTTTCCCGACGTTTCAACAGGTTTACACACTGTCTTGGTCACGGGATGACTGTCTCCCGTGTCACTCACTTATAATATAAAAAAAATTATGTGGTGTCGTGGGACACCAGGTAGGAACGAAGTTCCTTCGGCTAATGTAGAATCGACACAAAGCGACTGTCGCGCCTGCGCACGTCTCATTTAACGGTTTTATTCCACGCACTTTTTCGTACGGTTTTACTATCACATTTTTTTCAGTTCGGTCGCGCAGCAAAATCCCTATCCCCTCCAAGCCTGCCGTAAGGAACTTCGTTCCAAAAATAGCAATAACATGGTGTGCACTGACCAGCGCCACGGATTTGTCGTAGGTGTCCTTGAAGGCGTCGCTGAGCGGCACCTCCTCGATCTTGAAGGTGACGCCGTGGAAGGAGAGCTGGCGCGCGATGTACATGCCTCGCAGCTTCATGTCCATGGCCACGATCTCCATGGCGCCCACGCCTCTGTGCCGCAACGAACAAACAAACAAACGTCGCATTACAATGTCATACATGACATGACATGACTAAAAAAGATGAATGGACTGTGTGAAAGATGACATGGGTATGAAAGGAGTGAGTAATGAGATGACGAGTGACAGAGGGCAGGAAGATGATGATGATGATATGACATGACATGACTGATTTCACTGACCCATTATTTACTTCTGTCACTGTCAATGTCGTTGGAAGTTATTCGTGATGTATTAAGGTACGAGTTAACAGCGGGCGACATGAGGCAGCAGCGGACGACGTGACGCAGCGACACTACTGGTTTCTATGTATTTCCTTCCGTAGTTAGCGACACGAAGCTAGCGACGCATTTCATAGAAATACATAGAAACCAGTAGTGTCGCCGCGACACGTCGTCCGCTGCTGCCTCATGTCGCCCGCTGCCAACTCGTAGCCATATTCTTTTTTATTGGTTCGTATTTTTATTGAAGTGAAACTTGTTGTGCCGACCCCACATGACGTGGGAAAAGAGCAGGAAGAAGATGATGATGATGATGATGATGAAACTTGTAATGCGACTTCCAACAAGGTTGCGTTAACGCTACGATGGAGGGGTGTGAAAGAGACAGAGCGAGAGTGAATGCGTGGCACTCGCACGCATGCGCGTAGTATACTGTTACAGGCCAGTGCGAGCGTTAACAACGAGAAGTTTCACTTATTACGCGCGGAGGGACTTCACGTACTATTATTATTTATTTCATATTAGTGTTAACTTAATATAAACACCTAAATAAATTGGAGATAAATTGTATCATGGGCTAATTAACGCGAACGAAGTTGCGGTCAACAGC
The DNA here is from genome assembly GCA_963675405.1 of Cosmorhoe ocellata. Classification (NCBI taxonomy): domain Eukaryota; kingdom Metazoa; phylum Arthropoda; class Insecta; order Lepidoptera; family Geometridae; genus Cosmorhoe; species Cosmorhoe ocellata. Next base: position 8,653,478 of record OY776265.1, on the reverse strand, counting down.
TAGTGAAGTAATACAGCATACCTCTTTTCTACGGCGTTGATGAAGTCCATGAAGGTAGGAAACGGGGTGCCCTCCCCCCAGATGCCGAGACGGACCATGTACGCCATGTTCCTGAAAGAAAAATATACGTTTGTACACTAGCTTCCGCTCGCGGCGTCGCCCGCGAGGTACCTACATAAAATATAGCCTATGTTCATCCTGAAAGTTCATACTACACATTGGTGAAAGAATTTTTGAAATCGGTCCAGTAGTTTCGGAGCCTATTCAATGCAAACAAACAATCAAATCTTTCCTTTTATAATATTAGTATAGACTAGGACTCCCGTTCTCACTATTCATTATTGTTTGCAACAAACAATTTTGGTTATCTCGTAAAATATTAGTTAATTTTATATGTATCTTCATGAAATAACTTATTATCAATCAATCTTTTATTGCTCCATCTTCATGCTATCAGCTTGAAAGACGAACTCAAGGATAAAAAAAAATTTAAAATACCGGTCAAATAATTAGATATGAGTTAGAACTTAGAATTAGTATAAGAGATGAAGTTTGGAAGTATTTATTTTTTTGAATTTGAATTTTTGAAGTGACGGAAAAGTTGAGGAGTTATTACTCCTCATCTTACCAAACGCCCATACCACGCTAACCAATAGGTTAGCGTGGTATGGGCGTGTTGGCATGAATATCTTGTGACGAGAAGAGTGTTAGGTATGAATGTATTGACTTTCATACCTAACACTCTTCTCGTGAATGAAAACAAAAATATCTTCATGTGGATACAGGAGTAGGCCAAAGAAAAGATGGATGGACTGTGTGAAAGATGACATGATTTTGAAAGGAGTGAGTACTGAGATGACGGCACAGACATCTGCGTATAGTTCATTCAACGGATCTAAGCATTCGTGAAGTTAGCCACAGGTGCGAGTTTGCGCATGTACAGTTCCTTCCCCCCCTCATACCTCCAATTGCTCCCGAAAAACGATACTGCGCAGCTCTTGCCGCTAACTTCACGAATGCCTAGATTCGTTGAGCCAAATATACGTGTGTTTGTTACCTAACTCTCCTAAACGGCTGGATCGATTTGCATGAAATTTTTGTGTGTAAGTATATTCCAATGGGTTCCTAGATTGTTTGGAAATAAAATTAGACCCGGTAGGTGGCTGGCAGGTACCTGGGTTCCGAGGCTCCCGTGGCGGAGGCGTACACCACCCTAGCGTTGGGTAGTTTGGTCTGCAGCTCGAGCGCCGTCAGCCCCGTCTTGGTCGCCTTGCCCGAGCCCACGGGGCACAAGTTCTTGGCCTTGTGACACTCGTCGAATACAATCTGTGCTTCGTTCAGGAGAACTATCGCAAGCATGTTTCAGAAACGTCAAGTGTAACACTACTTATGCATTTTTTATAGGTCATGGTACGAAACATCAAAGTTATTTACCTCTGTGCGATTATCGCGACTGTAATCCCCAGGCTCGGTAATATCTCCTCACACCTCTGTTGATTTTTGAAAGTGCGCAATGCCAGTGCTCTTAAACGGTGAAGGAAAACATTGTGAGGAAACCGGCATACCCTAGAACCAAAAATTCGAAGGTGTGTGTCATAGATTAGTATTCTTATAAGCGGCGATGGGCTTGCAACCTGTCACGTACGGAACACTAATCACAGTGCAAAAATGTGGTAATGTGCCAAATATCATGTTTGGTTGGACGTGCTTCTGACTACCCCCTTTAGATATCCTCAAAGATCTAAGTAACTAGAGATCTGAATAGATTATCTACCGAGTATGGAGATTACAGTCGTGATCATTTTTATGTATTTTTGGATACCTAATAAGTCGTATCGCGTCATGTGTTTTCGTCAGCGCGATCTAGGATTTTTGACACATTGATAAGTGAGATCTAGTAACAAAATTATGTACTAGATGCACATTAGCCGCTATTGTAAAACTACGTACAGTTGGCCCAACGAGTCGAGGCATTCGTGAAGTTAGCCGCAGAGCTCTGCGCAGTATCGTTTTTCGGGAGCAATTGTAGGTATGGAGAGGGACGGTGGGACTGTACATGCGCAAACTCGCACCTGTGGCTAACTTCACGAAAGCCTAGATCCGTTGGAAGAACTGTAAACAAGGTAAGTCTTTAAAGCAAGGCCGTTTTAAACTATGCTGGGGCCCTTGGGCACACAAGAATTTAGGAGCCCTTTTTTTTAAGGCCCTTAAAGTAAAGATAGCGAATTATACAAACATTTTTCTATTATGATCTTCTATTTGTTATGGGTAATCAAATAAACAATTTTGTATGTCAACAGTTGGCGCTGTTAGGTATAGGCGACCAAGAAATTGTTTTACCACTTTTGATGACATCTCCCAGTAACATAATTATCCAATGCAATGAATCTTGTTGATTCTACGGTTTTCCTTGGTATCAATATTGATGCCAAACTGCAATGGGGACCACAAATCGATAAACTTTCTGGTAGGCTTAGTTCCGCTGCATATGCAGTTCGTACGATACGGTGGCTTACGGATGAAGCTACAGCTAGATTAGTTTATTTTAGCTACTTCCATAGTGTTATGTCATATGGTATAATTCTCTGGGGAAAAGCAGCGGATATACAATCAGTATTCGTATTACAAAAAAGGGCAATTCGTGCCATTTACAAAATGAAACCGAGGGACTCTTTAGAAGAAAAATTTAAAGAAATTAATATTCTCACAGTAGCGGCACAATATATATTATACGAAAATTTACTGTACGCTCATAAGAATAGGGATAGACTTCAGAAAAACTGCGATGTACATGGAATCAATACTAGGAACAAACATAAATTATTAATCCCTAAGTTTCGGTTACAAAAAGTGAACGGGTCCTTTATGGGGAACGTGATACGTTTCTATAATAAACTTCCTATAAATGCAACTAAACTTCCTGTTAGAAAATTCAAAGCCTTCATTAAAAATAATCTCTTAAAGAAAGCATATTATAATATAAATGAATATATTGATGATAGGAACTCATGGCCCGATGTCGCTCCGCCCTCCGACAGCTAACCAATTTGCAATGTAAACGCTGTCCTTTTGTTTTATGTATTTATGTTCTGTTTTGTCTTTTGTTTTTATGTTATTATTATTAGATAATCTTGATTACATTTTTTTGTAAGAAGGATCATACAAAAAAGCGCTAGGACCGAGACGAGTTTCTTGCCTGTTCTTCTCGTACTTGGGTTAGGTTGGAATTGGCACATAGATTCACCTAGCATGTAAGACGTTTCAAAGTGATCCTTGTGATTGTACTGAATAAATATTTTACAATTTCAATTTCAATTTCAATCCGCTAAAGATTACTATGACAGATTCTGACGTAGCAGTTATTAATCTGTCAAGCGAAAATAGCCCTTGATGTTTTGTACGTGCAAATGATATTCAGCCTTAGGCGGGTTACCGTGCTTCACTGACCGTCGGTGCGCACGGTCGGTCCTGACGATACACACGGACCGACCGTCAGTTTGTATCATTCAGTGCTCTCCTGACCAACAAACTGACCAGATGAAAAATGATACAGACATCCGTCGTAGATCCGTACGGTCGGTCCAACGATCGGTGCAGCACTGAACGCGTTCATACGTTTCCATAGCGCGTCGGCCGACCGACGGACGCATGCGCACGCGCTCGACCGACGGTCACGTACGCAGTGCGTAGCAATACACGCGTGAGTACTATCGGTCCAGCACTGTACGATTTTATGGATTTTCATATTAATGACAAGCGCGACCGACATACGCACCGACGGTCAGTGAAGCACTGTAACCGGCCTTAGAGTGGTAAACGAATTTCTTGATCGACAAAAATGTTTTGAGAATAATTGTGAGAGAAGTTGTCGGTCCTCGGGGCCCCGTGTGCCCTTATGGTAAAGATTGGGGAAGATATGAGGTATTGGTTTAAAGGGCAGGGTATTGATGATGAAAAGGATACGCATCCGTCGAAGTCGTCCCCGCACCACTGCAGCAGCTGCTTCAGGCGGGTGCGGTACTTGGTGGCGGTGGAGGACGTCTCCCCGATGAGCGCGGAGTACGTGCTGAACACCACGCCCTTCTTCACGTTGCCGTTCACGCCGGACGAGATCTTGGCGTACTTGAACTGGAACGTACAAGTATGGACAACTATTATTATAATAGTAGTGGTATAGCGGTAGCAGCCCTGCCTCTCGATCCGAAGGTCGTGGGTTCAAACCTGGGGCCTTACCACGAAGTCTTCCAGAACCATTCCGTTTTAGAAACGTCACATTTAAAGCTTGAAGTAACTCTACTTCAACTACGAAAAAACAATGTAATATTAATTCGCTAATGTATTATGAATTCGTGGCGAGGCCCCTAGTCGTGCATAAATGAGTATTTCTATTTGAAAAATGTATGTGCGCAATGCCAGTGCTCTTAAATGGTGAAGGAAAACATCATGAGGAAACCGGTATACCCTATAATAGAACCAATAAAATCGAAGGTGTGTGTCATAGGTTCCACCTATGTGCTATTCTAGACTATAATCTATATCTGTGCCAAATTTCATCCAGATCCGTTTCAGCGTGAAGGAGTAACAAACACACATCCAGACATCCACACATCCATACATTTTTACAAACTTTCACGTTTTTAATATTAGTAGGATAGTAGGATAGCCTATGTTTACGTTAGACTTCATACCTTATTGAGCGGGTGAACCTCACCTCATACCATAATAATATTGAGCGGATATACTTCATACCATACCATATTGAGCGAATAGACTTCATACCTTATTGAGCGGGTAGACCTCGATCTTGTCCGCGCCGATGTCCCGGAGGTCGCGCTCCGCGTCGTACTTCAGGTCGTTGGACACGGACACCCAGATAGCGCGCTTGCGCCCCTTCATCCAGTTCTCGAAGATGATGCCGGCTATCGTGCGCCCCTTGCCCACTCCGGCGCCGTCACCTGTACCAACAGTATACTGATGACGTTTCACACAGCGCCATCTAGCCGCAAACTAGGCTAAACTTGTATATTGGGCACTTGTATATTGGGCATAAGATAACTAATAGAATAAGTGCCCATTATGCCCATACGTTTTTTTGTTAAGTTCGTCAGCCAGCCAGTCATTCAGTTATTCAGTCATTCAGTCATTCAGTCAATCAGTCAGTCAGTTCAGGCATGCGTTCACGTTCATATGTTAGTAAGTCAGTCAACCCATGAGGAAGCCAGTTTTCGTCTTGACCAGTGTCAATCAGTCAGTCAGTCAGTCAGTCAGTCAGTCAGTCAGATGTATGTTACCGAGAAGAAATTCATCTTTAGTCTTGTCCGGTGTCAGTCTGTCCATTATACAGTCAATATAAGTCATACATAATGTTCTTCTTCTTCTTCTTCAATTATGGCATCTGTCTCTTAGAGAACAATTTTGCCAGTGTCAAGTGTATTTATTTATAAGTATTGTCAACGTCACAGAGTCATAGTCAAGTTGTCAAGTCAATTTTAAACAAAAGATGGCTGTTTTGTTGAAAATTTTCGGGATTTCCTCCGATGGAATTTGCAGAGAACTATTCACTCTAATTCACATACTTTACACTCGCGTCAAGAACCCGGGCTTTATTGGCAAAATAACCACCAAAATTACGCAATAAAACTCAAAATAACACGAGAAAACATATAAAAACCAGAGCGACGTAGTTATAAATACACCGCAGAAAATCATACATAATGTTACCAATGAGGAAGTCAACTTTAGTTTGGTCCGACGTCAGTCAGTGAGTGAGTGAGTGAGTGAGTGAGTGAGTGAGTGAGTGAGTGAGTGAGTGAGTGAGTGAGTGAGTGAGACGCACGTACCGATGAGGAAGCCCGCCCGCGTCTTGTCGGGCAGCGTGTTCTCGTGCGCCTGGCAGGCGTACACCACGGCCTCCAGCTGCAGCGCGGAGATCATGCCGCCCTGCACCGTCTCGTGCGGCAGGCTCAGCTTGTACGTCACGTCGATGGGCTCCACGGAGGAGAGCGACGCCGTCTCCACCACCGGGTCGGGGTGCTTGCGACCCAGCTTCACTGCAATAGATACATACAGTTACAGTTGGCCCAACGAGTCGAGGCATTTTGAAATTGAAATTGAAATTGAAATTGAAAAATATTTATTCAGTACAATCACAAGGATCACTTTGAAACGTCTTACATGCTAGGTGAATCATTCGTGAAGTTAGCCGCAGAGCGCTGCGCAGTATCGTTTTTCGGGAGCAATTGGAGGTATGGAGAGGGGCGGTGGGACTGTAGTGAGTGTACATGCGCAAACTCGCACCTATGGCTAACTTCACGAATGCCTAGATCCGTTGGAAGAACTGTACATACATTGTATCTTGTATATTAATTCTCATTATGTGTGTTTGATGATCACTCCAGGGTGCATTTTTAGATATTTATGTATGTTCGATGATCACTCAGAATAGGATTTTTCGAAAAGATGGATGGACTGTGTGAATGATGACATGGATAAGAAAGGTGTGTGTACTGACATGACGTATGACAGAGGGAAATGGAAGAAGATCACATGTTGTGCCGACCCCACATAACGTGGGAAAAGAGCAGGGAAATGATGGTTTGAACTAATCACACGAAAGCTTACGTTTGGCGGGCATGTAATCAGCGTATGTCTCAGCTACTCCCATTTCTTCATCGTCCACTTCTTCCTCATCGCCCGGCATCTGTTACAAATCAGTTCATTAATTAAACAATAGACCGGCCTCACATCTCAGTTGGTAGTAGCTCTGCCTTCTGCGCTGCAGGTTGTGGGTTCGATCCCCACCCAGGATAAACAAGTGTGATGAACACAGATGTTTGTTCAGAGTCTGGGAGTTACTATGTATGGTTTACAAAAAAAGTATACAATTAATCTATCAGCTATCTGGTTCCCATAGTATAAGCTTTGCTTAGTTTGGGGCTAGATGGCGTTGTGTGAAATGTCCAACAATATTTATTTAATTAACTATTAACTGGACCATAGATCCATAAGCAATACGAGCTTAGTCCTAGATCAAAATTATTGTTAAACTAGCTGTGCCCGCGACTTCGTTCGCGTGAAATAATGATTTTCGGCAGCATTTTTTAAAACTTTCATCCCCTATTTCATCCCCTTGGGGGTAGAATTAATCAAAATCCTTTCTTAGCGGATGCCTACGTCATAACATCTACCTGCATGCCAAATTTCAGCCCGATCCGTCCAGTGGTTTGGGCTGTGCGTTGATAGATCACTATGTCAGTCAGTCAGTCAGTCACCTTTGAGTTATATATATTTAGATATCTATTGTATGAAATTGTGTTTGCTGTAAATATTTTTTTTTAATTTTCACTCATTTATGAATCTTTCAGTTTCAACACAAACAAGTAAATGAACTATTTTTACGACCAATCGTTTCGTGTATGGGTTTCATTTGAGATGCGATCAATCATCACGGTTCTCATCAGATCGATCTAACAGACGAATCGTACCGTATATGGGGCCCTTAAGGTCGTTCATCATTGGTGAAGGAACACATCATGAAGTAACCGACATGTAGTAGATGTATATGTAGTATATGTTAGAATTGTTTAGTTTGGTTTTGCATCCCTAGATGGCGGGACAAAAAAAAAAAATTATATAAATTAAAACGCGCTTTCGTTGTGTTTTAGAAATTCTTTATATGTTTATACAATTACTGTGATTTGATTTGGTAGAGCTTTAAAGTGGTGCACCCTAGGATCTGGTATTGGTTCGTTCAGTAGAACCTAGATTTGTGGAGGGGGTGTTACCTTATTGTCTTGCTGCCACATGCCCGGTTTCGCCTGCCCCCAGGGCGGCAGGTTCAGCCCCCCCAGCATGCCGGCCAGGGGGCCCCCCATGCCGCTGGCTATCAGCTGATTCAGGTTCTGCATTATGTACGAATTCATGCCGGGCATGCCCGCCATTTCCACTGCAAGACAAGTTGCCATTAGCTCGTGAGACAAGTATGTGTGTCTGTCTCTTTCACTATACGTCAGCTGTTTTTAAAGCGACTTTAAACTAGTATTTAATGTAAAACTTAAAAAAAAAGACGTGTGGCACTCGGAGACTGCCGCGGTAAAGCTATTGCATAGCATTTTTTATCAACTTTATGTAGATAGGGCTTGTACACAAAACTGCGAATCGGTGCGTCGCGATTTGATTTCTTGTGACAAAAGATAGGGCTAGATCGCAGATTTTTGCGATGCGACGTTCGCTTCGCAGTTTTGTGTACAAGCCCATAATTATAATTATTTATTTATTTTATTTATGCAGATTTTTTTTCCTTTGTTTTTCTTTGATATTAATTCATGATGGCAAAACTAAAAACTAAAAAACTAAAAGTATCAACGCTGTGCCGGTCGGAGTGGGGGGTGTTAGGTTATTTTCGTTACGGAATTTCTGGATTCGGTCTCCACGCTCAAGGCCCGCGATAGAAGCTATGCAATAGCTTAAAATCGGTTGTCTGTAAAGTCGGTTTACTGACGATAGTTGAACGTGACAGCTTCTAAAGAATGGAACGCCTCAGAGCGAGGTAACGCCGCGTGACGTCATGTTTTTTCGTGCGTTCGGGCTCCATCGAATTATAAGACGTTGTCACGTCAAAAATACCGACTGAAAGTAGTTGAAAATAGCTTTTTACAGCCGCCATATTGGTTTTTTACAGCCTATGTCACTCTTGCAATTCAAACGAATTCGACACCTCATTTGTCAAAATCTGTTCAGCCGTTTCGGCTCCAGCTACAGTCAAAGGAATTCACATACATACGCCCTAACCATCATAACCGTATTACCCTTCTTCGCTTCGCAGCAGTAAGTCAATATCTAAGTCTCCCTTGGTAAAAATTCAAAGAATTACATATTATGTCAGTGTCTGCATACAAAAGACACAAATTAAACGTCAATCTAATAGAAAGCCCAATATAAGCAGGTTTGCCAAATTTCTACTCCAACATCTTTGGTAAAATCGATGTCTAGAGGCCTAAGTTCACCAACACATCAAAGGTTACTGTAACCATTGGTTAAGAGCCATTTTACGAAAAACTTCGGAATAAAGTCAGATTAAAAAAATTGCGTCTGCTTTTAACGGTTGGTTAACGTGTTGGTGAATTTCAGTGTTACTGGATCATGGTTAGGCTTATTCTTAAAACAAACATCGTAATACACGTAAAATTATACAAATACTAGCTTCTGCACGCGGCGTCGCCCGCGAAGTACCTACATAAAATATAACCTATGTTCATCCTGAAAGTTCATTCTACACATTGGTGAAAGAATTTTTCAAATCGGTTCAGTAGTTTCGGAGCCTATTCATTTCAAACAAACAAACAATCAAAGTTTTCCTCTTTATAATATTAGTATAGACTACGAGTAGCATCCCAAGGCTTCACCCGCGTGGTACCTTGAAAAACAAAAACATCGCTATCCGACGGAAACCGTAATTTTTTTCGGGATAAAATGTAGCCTATGTGTTATTCCAGACAATAATCTATATCTGTGCCAAATTTCATTCAAAGTTCAAAATTTCAATCAGCCGTTTTAGCGTGAAAGAGTAATAAACATCCAGACATCCTCACAACCTTCCGCGTTTATAATATTAGTAGGACTACAAGCGAGTGTAAAATTTGCATTGCTAATCGATTAATTTGAATTTTGAATCCATTAATTGATTTCACGAGCATCTTTATCTGGACGTCTACTCTGCAAAAAGACGATATATTCGTCGAATTAAATTCAAATCATCTTTTTTCATTCATCAAATTCATATAGGGCTTTATTGGAAAAATAACAACCAAAATTACGCAATAAAACTCAAAATAACACGAGAAAATATATAAAAACCAGAGCGACAAAGTTGAAGTCGAATGCATTGCAGAAAATCCGTGTGAGTGACAATAAATTTAAAAAAATACTTTATTTCCAAACTAATCTATCTACAGAGCCCACTCCCCTTTCCCTTCCGACCTTTGGGCAAAAAAAACACAATACCTCAACGTGACTTCTTTCAAAAGTTGTGCAATAGTTGGTAAAAGCCTACGGGGTTATAAGGAAGCCAAAGAAATATTTCAATGGTTAACTTTTCAAAGTAGCGGAACCAAATTCATCAGCAGCTATTTCACTCTTTAAAATATTTATGAATCAGTGACTCCCTTGGAATATTAACCTACAAATTGTTGACTAATTAGTTTAGTTTTATTGTTGTTTTTTTTTTCTTTTGTATGATAATAATAAGTTTAGGTTATAATAGGACTGACATACTTTGTAAAGTAAAAGTCCTTAACAATAAACAAGATTAAAAAAAAAAAAAAAAAAAAAAACTTTTCAAAGTGGTTTATAAATATTTTTTAATTAATTTCACAACGTGCCCTCAATACGTGGACGACCTCGATAGCGTAACGGGCATTTCCGGTTGAGAAGCAAATGCGGGTTCGATTCTCGCGGCGGGAGAAATATTTTGCTGAGGAGAGGCTAGACATTATGTGTGTCAGTATCCCGTTAATAATAAAATTACCTTTAGATTCTAGAGTTAAGTCTAAACCTTAATTTGACACATGCCCACGTTTGCACAGTAGTTGGTAACACTAAAGGATGTATTTCCTTTGTTCCCATTATGGGGGCAACGGAAGTAAAAAAAATCCTTCTCGTTGTCCCCATTGAACCTTCTCGCTAGTAGTTAGTGAATGTAGAAAAACACCAAAAATAAATAAATAAAAAATAAATATGATCACGACTGTAATCCCCAGGCTCGGTAGATATCTTCCTCCGATCTTTAGTTACTTAGATCTTTGAGGATACCTAAAGAGGGTAGTCAGAGGCACGTCCAAACATGACATTTGGTGCATGCCCACATTTTGCACAGTAGTTAGTATTCCGTACGTGACAGGTTGCAAGCCCATCGCCGCTTGTAAGAATACTAACCTATGACACACACCTTCGAATTTTTGGTTCTAGGGTATGCCGGTTTCCTCAGGATGTTTTCCTTCACCGTTTAAGAGCACTGGCATTGCGCACATAATTTTTTCGAATGGAAAAACTCATTGGTGCACGACCAGGTTTGAACCCAAGACCTTCGGATCGTGAGGCCGGGGTACTACCACTGCACCACCAGCGCTCTATCATCATCAAAATCATCGACGTAAAAACAAAAAGTATAACAATCAAAACACCATAACAGATTCATTGATTTTAGATTACTATCTACTACGCAATTCAAAGCAAAGGTAGATCAAGGTAGAAAAAGGTATCAAAAGTAGAAATATCTATAGCTAATCTATGTGAGTTAAACTCATATCTACGGGAAAGTGGATACAGTAGGTCCACCATGAGTTGTCGCATTTAGATCGGCTGACGTTACTACAGTAGTAATAGTACGTTACTATGACATCTGTCAAATTTGTTACTCATGGTACCAAATTCTAAGCAAATTAATGAAGCGCAAACTACAGTCGCTGTAGTACGCTGTGACGTAGGATAGTTAGCTACGTGAGGTTTTAGTAGCCAACTATCCGCTAGAGGCGCTGTACCAAGTTTTCATACATTTTTTTAACTACAGTCGCTAGCGAGTGTAGATTGTGAAAACTCATGGTAGACCCACGGATCAAGCTCATGGCAGGTGCTACAGCATACTCCATTTGAAAAAACTATCGCAGGCACTACAATATCATCCCATGAGAAGAAATTGAAACTTAGGGTTAGAGCGGTTTCGCACTACGTCCGATCCGAACCCGTGAAAATATGGATCTAGAAAACTCGGACCGAATTCGGATATTGCTTACACACTAGTCCGATCTCAGATACAAATCCAAGCAATTCAGGAGCTACCTTTTGGCATACGTCATTTTGCGTGACGGAAATGACGTAAATAAATCGAATCTAGTGCGTAATTTACCATATAAATAGTTCTACAACTACTCTGGACCATATTTTCGCGGGTTCGGTGGGGCGATTTTTGGTTACAATCAATGTCAATGTCAATACGTTTTCATAGTAATCAAATGATTTGGTATTACTTAATGAGCATAGAGAAAATATTACTTTAGTAACTATAACAGATCATTGTGTATGAGTGTTTATTCAATCATTGACATTTGACAAGTCTTGATTGTATCAGAGTTCCGTAATAGCACTACGGATCGGATTCAGATCGGACGTAGTGCGAAACCGCTCTGAGGGTGTATAAGAAAATAACTCCTAAAATTCAACCCCTAAAGGGTGCTTGGGTTAAACATAAATGAAAATTAATCTTACGGAAAGTTCTGTAAATTAATAAAAGAATACGCTAAAACATTAGAAATCTATGCAAATTATCACGTCAGTAATCTACAGCGAATTAATATTCACGTTACAAACATCGATGTTTATCGCAGAGTGATATAAGAATCATCGATAATATGATGGAACAGGGTCTTACCACAAGCTCTTCGGGCAATATCAAAGTAATAAAACTTAGATATTTCGTACCATGAGCTATACAAATTGTATTGAAGTAGCAAGCTTGCAATGTGACGTTTAGAAAACAATGGTTTGTAAGCTTGTAGTAAAACCCTTGGCATCGATGTCTTTAACGCGAGTTTAAGGACCAGGGATGTAACAAGAATTGGCTAGACTCAGGACAAATTCAGCGGAAAAACGAATTCACGCACTTGTTAAGTGAGGGAGAGGAAACAGAGGTGTATTCAAGGATAAGCTAAGGCTGTAGGGATAGGGATAAAACTACGCCAAACGCAGCGGACAACCTTGTCGCTGTCAATAACAACTTAAGTGAAGGGGTAAGAATCAGGGGTGTATTCAAGAAGGAAGGGGGTAAATGCAGCCGACAACCAATTCAACTTACTCACCTTGGAAAAATTACGTACAACTATCGGTTGTCGCTGTCAAACGAGAAGGGGTAAGAATCAGGGGTATATTTAAGAGAGGGACCAAACACAGTGGACAACCGAATCAACGCACTCACCTTGGATAAACTACGTATAACTATCGGTTGTGTTTGTCAATGGCAAACGTGAAGGGGTAAGAATCAGGGGTGTATTTAAGACGGGAGGGGGTAAACGCAGTGGACAACCGAATCAACGCACTCACCTTGGACTAACTACGTACCACTATTGGTTATCATTAGCAAACGTGAAGGGATAAGAATCAGGGTGTATTAAAGGCGGGAGGGGGTAAACGCAGTGGACAAACGAATCCACGCACTTACCTTGGACAAACTACGTACCACTATTGGTTGTCACTAGCAAACGTGAAGGGGTAAAAATCAGGGGTGTACTAAAGGCGGGAGGGGGATAGGGGCTCGACTCACTCTGGGCGAACAGAGAGGCGGCGCTGTATGCGGCGGACGAGCTCGCCGCGTACGGGGAGGGCGCAGCCGGGCCAGCGACCATCGCTAGAATAACACCCAGCTCACATCAACTAACGTCGGTCAGCCATTACTGTCTACGTTGATAGTCCGGCCATTGTCTAAATCAGCGGTCGGCAACACGCGTCCCGCGGACGTCATGCTGGCAGCCCGTGAATGTTTTTTATATAAGTTAACTATCAAGATAAATGTATGAACGAACCACGATCGTCCGTATAGTGTGGACCCAGACTTAAAACGCGCTTCGCTCTGCCCGCGAACGAACAAATGAGCGAAGCGCGAGTTCATTAAAATTTTTGGCAGCACTTATAATTTTTGCGAACAAACTTTTCAATTGTCAATTATAGAAAAAATAAATATGCTTCTTGTCTCGGAGATGCCCGCATTTGAGAGCTATATTTTGAGCTTCTAGGGTTAATATCACAAGTGCGGCCCGGCCCGCCTTTAGTTTATTTTGCCACCTTGCGGCCCTTGCCTGCCACAATGTTGCCGACCCCTGCTCTAAATCGTCGGTTCATTGATTTAGTCTGTCTCGCTCACGCAATAGGTTTATAAAGTGCCATAGTGTGCGTATTAGTAATGAGTGTATATCGATAGATTTCAACTTTGTGATTTTTAACCAGTAGTAATTGTTGTAATTCTTTGAATTGATGTAAATCAGGGGTTCCCAAACTTATTTTTTCTACTGCCCACTTTGAGAATAAATTATTTTTTAGCGCCTCCATTTTTTCACCTACTGAAAAACCACTATAACTTCAAATTAAATTAATTATTGTGAGCTATATTAGCGGAGATTAAATATTCATTCTAAACGAGACTTACTATAGCCCGCAAGAGTCAACTTGAGATCTGAGCGCAGTAGGTAGTACATAACGGGGCGCTTAGGTCTCAAGTTATATCTGGGTTTTTTCAGGGTCTCTTACCGCCCCCCTGCAGCACTCATCGATATATATATTTATTTGTCTAGTGCACTTATGTTTCCCTATTTGAGTGTTTTTATTTATTTATTTTATTTATAATCGGTATTTGACAAATCGTTGGCACATTCATATTGTGACCGGAGATTTATATGACAAGAGCCGGACTATAACAAACCTGCGTGCTACACTAAATTAAACCTTATTATTGTTGCACAACACTTACTTCACAACACTGACTCAAATCAAATCAAAATACATTTATTTAGTTAATTCACAAGGATCACATTGAAACGTATTACATGCTAGGTGAATTATAGTGCCAATTCCAGCTTGACCCAAGTAGTAATGGTACCCCCAAAATTTCGTCCTGAGTACGCTCACTCGATTGACTCCGAACTGACCTATGGCCTTACCACAAGCTCTTACAAACCATGTTTCAGAAACGTTTTAAGCTTGAAGTAACACTACTTCAATACAATTTTTATAGGTCGTGGTACGAAATATCAAATATTATATATAGTTATATATATTATATTACTTTGATATTGCCAGAAGAGCTTGTGGTAAGGTCCCTGACATAATAGTAAAATTTGGCGTTCAAAAAGTCACGTTTATTTATATATTTTTATTTATTTACATTTTTTTATTCAAAAAATGTCGCTTCTGTCTTCTCTTTTGGTCAGTATACTAACCTCACATTGTTACATGTATAACACATGTTGTAAACGCGGGGTTACAGGTATATGTAAGTAAATAGATAAAAAAATACCTTTATTTCCCCCCCTGGGTAGAGGCGCCCCGCGGCCGAGCCCAGCGAGGTTGCCAAAGTTGCCGATACTTATCGGCTTGCTAAGCGAGCCGGACGATATCTTGACTGGTTTCACATTACTGGCCTGTCCGAACGCCATACCTGATGCGGCTGCAACAAACAACATTTCTTCATCATCATCATCATCATCTTCCTGCCCTTTTCCCACGTTATGTGGTCGGCACAACATGTGATCTTCTTCCATTTCCCTCTGTCATTCGTCATCTCAGTAATCGCACCTTTCTCACTCATATCATCTTTCACACAGTCCATCCATCTTTTCTTTGGCCTACCTCTACCCACGTATCAATAAAAAAAAAAAAAAATGATGAGGACTGTAATCCCCAGACTCGGTAGATATCTCCTCAGATATCTAGTTACTTAGATCTATGATTATATAAAGAGGCTAGTCAGAGGCACGTCCGATCGTGATAATGGCACATGCCCACATTTTGCACAGTAGTCAGTATGCCGGCCGTACGTGACAGGTTGCAAGAAGTTCCCTCAAAATGTTTTCTTGATGGTATACATTTTTGAACAGAAAAACCGGCCAAGTGCGAGTCGGACTCGCGCTTGAAAAGTTCCGTACCATTATCTATAAAAACAACAAAAAAAATCGCGTTTTTTTGTATGGGAGCCGTCTTCAATATTTATTTTGTTCTGTTTTTAGTACTTGTTGTTACAGCGGCAACAGAAATACAACATCTGTGAAAATTTCAAGAGTCTATCACGATTCATGAGACACAGCCTGGTGACAGACGGACAGACAGACGGACGGACAGTGAAGTCTTAGTAATAGCATTCCGTTTTACCCTGTGAGTACAGAACCTTAAAAATAGAGAAAATTATAAACCCTGGTACTTACCAGCGAGAGGGTTTGTGGTAGGTCTGACCAGGACTTGCGCTGGAGGCTTTGATGTGACTGTGACCTTCGGAGGACCCAACTGGGCCGCAGCAGCCAGGGTTTTCCCTCCACCTGTCAATGAAAACACAGAACATTGTGACCTCTGTGGCGCAGCGGGCGAGAGTCCACACAAGAGGTTGCGGGTTCAATTCCCGCCTCGGAACAAATTTGTGTATGATATGCAGAAATTTGTTCCGTTGGTCTGGGTGTTTTCTATGTATAATAAAAAATATCTATCTATGTATATAATGTATTAAATATATCAGTTATCTAGTACCCACAACACAAGCTTTGAGTAGCTTACTTTGGGGCTAGATGATGCTGTGTGGATTGTCCAGCATTATTTATTTATTTATTGTAGAACAGTGTTACGTACGCAAGTGTTGGCAACACTTTAGTGAAAAAGGATGATAGCGATGAGGTAACTATGTGACTGAAACTCGAAAGTGAGCACGAGACTGCAAATTAAGGAACTGAGAGACTGTAAAGTAGTTATGAGACTGTAGATTCTACAGTCAGTTTGCCCGCTTAACACTACGAGCGGAACGGGCTGCGTACGGACTTCGTTTAACTCACAACGGCTTTCTTCATAGTGTTGCCACTGCGAATAAGCGGACGGAGCCGATCAAAAGAGTACAAAGAGTTAGTTAGCTCTGCAAAGCCCTCTGGCAGTGGAAGGCAAAATTTGAAACTCTTTCTTAGTATAATTAGTGTACAACTATTTTTACTCCGGTCCGCTCAGATCATTAGCTCAGTGTCCGCTCATTATGCCCGCCTTCCACTGCGAGCGGAGCGGGCTCCGTACGGACTCTGTTTAACTCAAATTACCCTTTTTTTGTGGAAGGCGGGCATTAGGGCGCTTTTTTTTAGTTACTTCGCGAACTAACAGAATTAACACCAATAGCGTATTAAAGAGGCCTATATCCAGAAGCTTGTGCAAGCAAGCTGAATTATGATGAGTTCTTAAGGAGGAAAGTTAAGCAGTTAGTTCCGGCTATAACATTTATGGGCCATCAAACTTTGCTACCGTTTCAGCAATCTTCAAGTACTAACCTGGTACTTCAAGATTATCTGGATCATCGTCATCATCAAAGTCTGAGCCGGATTCTGATGGTGGATTGTCTTCATCGTCACCATATGCTCTTCTTTTAGACTGCAAATAAATAAGGGTTATATCTTATTCTAGTGTGAGGATAACCATTGTATTTGTTCTATTTCGGAACAAATTTGTGTACGATTTGCAGAAATTTGTTCAGTTGGTCTGGGTGTTTTCTATGTATAATCAAAAATATCTATCTATGTATACTCGTATAATGTATTAAATATATCAGTTATCTAGTACCCATAACACAAGCTTTGAGTAGCTTACTTTGGGGCTAGATGATGCTGTGTGGATTGTCCAGCATTATTTATTTATTTATTATTTATTAATGTGTTTGGGATGTATGTAGACATAGACATCATTTATTTGCCACCACAATACACATGTATGTATGCATGCGAGTTCCTGCATTTCCTGTGGCTGTCATTAGAGCCCAAATGGCTGAATGGATTTTGACAAATGAGATGTTGTTAAGTTCATCTGGATTACAAAGGTAAAATACCTATATTACTTTTGTAAATGCCTATTTTACAAAAAGAAGAGTAACTACTATGGTATTGTCATTCTAATCTATTATTTGTCATGCTCAGGGCAGGCGGGATAATGTAACCTACTTAATAAAATGTGGGTAACATTATTTATTTGCTTATTCTTAATTTCTTATATGTATAGTGACACATAGTTTAAGAGTAAACATGTATCATCATCTCGCTGTCCTTATCTCACTTCAGTCATCATGTTATTCTTCCCTATTATTATTACTATTATTAATTTTTATCCCAGGCAGGAGGCGGGTTGTAAAACTATCAGCCAAATACTTCTACAACATGGACATATGAATACATGTGAGTGAATGAATGAGTGAGTGGAAGAAGAAAACATGTTGTGCCCACTTAGCATGGGAGAAGGGCAGGAGAATGATGATGATATTTGTTTATTCACTCCTTTCTTACATATAAGAAAGGACTCTCACACAATCTGTAAAACCTTTCATTGGCCTCCCCATACCCCTATATCTATCCACATTCATAGTCATTGGCTCTTCTTGTCACATATTAATTCACCATACAAGCTTTTTGTAGCCAAAGTAAAAGTAAATAGAATATTTTCTTCTTAGGCTTCTTTTTAGGCATTGCAATTTATTGATGATTGATTTGTGTGACCTAGAGTTACATTCTCAAGTTCTAATTTTTATTGTAGTGTATGTAAAGGATTTCTTTCATGTTTCTTTTGTTATGTTGTTACTACAGTGTTTTGAAGAATCTATTGTTTTCAATAACGGTCAGTTATAGAATTTTTTTTTCTTACATATTACCCTGAAACAGTGATAATAACATGTACTTTGCAGATACTTGTACCTAATTCATGAATTATTATTACCTTCATCAAATCTCATGAGATTTGATGAAGGTAATAATTTATTTACTCTCAATTGGGTATTTATTAGTCTAAAACTATGAAATAAGAATGAAGTTCCCAGAAAAAACAAACAAAACAAGAATTTTAAATTTTGGCATGAAATTCATGAAATCTTATTTCATTTTCTAGACTTGGCAAGCCCACCACAAAGCACATAAACTTATGTAACCGATAACATGGTTTTATATTAAATTTTATAGCGTTTCTACTCCCCATGTGATAAACCATGAGGGCCTTGAAGAAATGCACTTTGGTGAAAAAGTCTAGATTTTTTATTTTTTGTTAATTTTTCTAAACGTAAGAACGTTTATTAGTATGAATCTTGAAAGGCTAAGGTCACAATTGGGGGCATAAATCATGCGTGATAGACGAAAACCGCATTGTAATACTATGTCCACAACAGCACACTGCACCAAGTTCAAGACATATTCTAACCCTATAATCTAGAACCTTCCGAGAAAATCAATACAGCCACACCCTGCTTGCATAATTAACTCATCGGCAGCACAAAGAAATGATGCCTATTGGGAAGAAACATTGCAATAAATTTACATGTGAGAATGATACCACATTACGACACTTTTTTTTGGTTAGAAAACTTGAAAACAATGAAAAAAATCAAAAAAAATACGTTTTTATGGCCTTAGGACACGCCTACGCTGAGAACCTACATGTTTTATGACCAAATAATAGGTATATGCACTGAAATTGGTGAAAAAAATACAAATTCAAAAGAAGTAAAGTTTGTAAAAAAGTATCAAAACAAAAAACTATCATTACCATTTTTTTCACGGGTTACGAGAGCAAATTCTCCAAATCGAATAAACTCTAATACAGAAATGTACACACACTAAAGTAAATACTTATTTATAACACTTTTACCGATTTTTTAACACGAAAGAAACAATTTTATGATTAGCAAAAATGCAGACGTCTGAACGGCGGTCAATGATTCCGCCATATTGAAAAAAAACAGAGACAAAAGAAATTTCGTTTCGGATACATTGGGCTGTATGTAATCAATGGTAATTTCTTTTCACAAAATTTTGATGTAAAACCAACTCAAGCACTTCGATTTATCATTGTGTTTCTGCATTAGCTATGTTTTATAGAAAAAAATCTTTAATAACAGTTTTGTTAGCTATAGATATAAAAGTTTATTTACATCTTCAAACATCAGACTTTCGTATCCGAACATACCCGGTTATAAAATGGCAACTTTTTTATAAATTTTTTTGTTCGTTCTTAACTCTACTTGTCTATGACCAACACGCTTGTCGCTCTCGTCTTGACTTTGTTCTATTTATCTCGCTCCCACTCGCGCGCACGCCATCGCATGCATGTTATTGCGTACTCATTTTCTCTTTGATCTGATCCGCCATTTTCTTCCACCACCAGCCATATTGATTGCATTGTGTTATTGCCGATTTTTCCCTTTCTGTGTTGTTTGTTTGAGAAAGTAAAATATCAAGAATTTCCCTGAAGAAAACTATATACTAGACCACGAAATTGCAATGGATTCTCTGGTCGGGTATGGAAGCGAGGATGAAGGCGAGGAACGCTATGGAAGCCATCACGAAACAACGGTAGGTGTCTCATGTGCCCTTGACAAAATATTTTTCTCTGAAAACCGCTAAAATAAGATGAAGTTTCACATTTTTACGAGTTCGGATATTAATCGGCATTCTTGCTTGACAATAGAATGATATTGTAGGGAGCTGGGGGCTACGGCGGTCATGGCGGGGGCTCGCGTCACCGCGACGAGGACACCAATTACGACGACGTCAATATGGACATGAGTGAGGTAAAAAAACCTTAGACACTCGATTTTAAACCTATTTCGCTCTCTGAACTCCATATCTTTGAACTTTAGAAATAAATCTGCAAAAACCTATAGAATACCATGTTTTCTGTATTCCATCAATAATTGCACAAAATCTCATGTAGCATTTCAAAATTAAAGTCCCATATCCGTTGTGCTGTTTTCAACGATGATATTAACACTTTTATTTTATATGGTTACCCATTTATAAATTGACACAAAACAAAAGTCAAATACCCCACGAGACCGAGCTGAGACCTCCTCGAGACGTTCCACTCCAGGTTCCACACTGCCCGTTCATAGGCTTCGTTGACATGTAAGTAGTAGTTATAAGAAATGGAATTATGGTAACATGGTTGTCTTTGGTAACTAACTACAAAAAATCAATCTATTCAAACCTTTTAAATGAAGCTCCGACAATTAGGTTAGTTATTATAATATCCGTTAAAATAATTTACACAAAATTTAGCGCTCAAATTAGCTTACTCGTAAATAGAAATATTGGGTGCCAGGTAGAAGCCTCTTCGTGCATTTGAGGTAATAGTTTCATTGGGCATCAGCTTCAATCCAGACCCAGCCGTCTGCTCAGTCTTATAATATTACAAATTTCTCAGTTTCCATGTTGAGGAGTCACCTGCATGGGGACAATAGCATAAATTATATAAACATTAGTATTATCACAGTTTGATGTTGACTGAAGAGATGAAAACTTCCAAAAAATAGGAAAAATCATTATCATATACTATTTGTACGAGCAATTCTTGTATATATATATATATAATCGGAATCTCGGAAACGGCTCAAGCGATTTACATGAAATTTAGTATGCAGGGGGTTTCGGGGGTGATAAATCGATCTAGCTAGGTTTCATTTTCCAAAAAACAAGATTTATTTATCAAAAAAACCGAGCAAAGCTCGGTCAACCAGGTACTATTTATTATATGATCTACAAATTCTATAAAAAAATACAGTTTTACAGAGACAGATGTGTGGTTATGTGGTTACTATTCTAGACCTCACTTAGGTGTTAGTGGACTGGTGTAGCCACTTTTTTCCTACTAGTGGCTTCTAGTGGCCAAAGCGAGCCACTTATTCCCCTTCAGCCTAACAGCTTTTGGTGACTATTCCCCCTTTAGCCACTATTGACCAAGTGGACAATTCCATTACTAGTCTCGACCACTAGCCCACCATGCCATTATAGAAGGTATGAAAGGTATAAGTCAATTACCTGTGGTTAAGTAAGAGACAGTCTACAACTGTTGCATGTATAATTTTGACGTAGTAGTGATGATGTTTTTTCGCAGGACTCCCAGGGCGGCGAGTCGGAGCCCGAGCTGCCTCAAGCGGAGCCCGCGCCGCCCAGGCACAGCCATAGAGACGATCATAAAAACCCGGGTGAGGGAACACAATATAAATGTGTATATAAGGTCATAGTTGCATGTTGACTGTGGGATTTCATGAACCATTTTGAATATATTTATCAACTTATGTATAAACTAGCTTCCGCCCATGGCTTCGCCCACGTGGTACCTTGTAAAACAAAAAAAAATAAACCCTATACATTTTTCCGCCATAAAAAGTAGCCTATGTGTTATTCCAGACTATAATCTATCTCTGTGCCAAATTTCATTTAGATCCCGTTTCAGAGTGAAAGATTAACGGACATACATCCATACATCCACACATTCTTACAAACTTTCGCATTTATATTTTTAGTAGCATTCATTTGTTTTTTCAAATCTATCCATGTAAGTAACGGAATCTTTCAACGTAATTTTCAGTACTTTCAAGCAGCCATTTAACTTGAAAATTTGCATACATAGAAGGACCTAATTGACAATACAATATTATCATAATTTTGAACTTATATTCTAACCAGGAGTACTAGGATAAGAAAATTATATGATCACTATTTATTAAAGTTTTGAGCTCATTACATTATTATGGGACAACGCAAGCGTGTTGCTTTTGTTTTTACACGCTTTATATTAGCTTCACCTGTATGTTTGTATGTTTGTATGTTTGTTTGTAACCGACTTCTTTGGGCGCGATTTTGACCCACTTTAAACGGCCAGATTTCGTTCAAACTTTGTAGATTTATCGAGGACCGATGACAATACACTATTTTGATAAAAAATTACTAAAAAATAGAAAATAAATAATAGTTTAAAAAAACTAAAAAACACGCTTTTTATAGAAACCGAACTAAAAAATAGAAAATAAATTAAAAAAAAAGCGTGGGGTGCTCTTTAAGATATTATCGAAATGAAAATCACCCCACGCTTTTTTTTATATTTATTTAAAATATGTTCCGTTTTTTAGTAGAGAGCCGTGATCGCGAGAGAGACAGGGACAACGGTAGTGACCGACGCCGCCGTGAGACGCCGCCCGCGCCCAGGCACGAGCGGGAGAAGGACAGGCGATCGCCCAAACGTGATGAGCGATACAGGTACTATTAGCGCTCAGCATGTAATTTAGCCAGACAAAGTCAAGATAAATTTTATGAATAAAAACACAAGGATCACCTTTAAAACGTCTTACATACTAGGTTAAATTAAGTTTTACCTTAAGAGCGGAGTCCCTAAGAAACGCGCGAACAAGCACTTACGGTTTTAGAAATTTCCATAAGAAATCACTTCATAGAAGGACACAAACTAATAATACGAATTCTCAATAGATGAGTCTACACTAACACCGCGTGATTATTCTAAAATAATTCTTAATTTTTGAGAAAAAAAATCGTCAACATTGATTAAAAACATCGAAATCGACCTTTTCTATTATGAGTTTTTACGAAATTATCGTTGTTATTTTTGTAATATTTTTGGACAAATCGTGAGACAAAATGTTAAACAACACAGTCACCAGGAGTTTTTTCTACTAATTCAAACCAAAAAGTATTAATCTGAGCCTAAACATTGTTAATTTTGTGAGCAGAAATTGTTCCCCGCCGCCATACATTTTAGTATGGAGCAAGCGCCTGCCAAAATACGCTTTATAATAGAATAGGCGCGTCAAAAATATTCAGTACCGTCTCAGTCTCCAAGGTGATCGCACGTCCGTTTGTAGTTCCACGCCGAGCTCCTTTGTTTGTTTGGACTAGGCAACGGGTGGGTCGCGAGTGTCGGATACTAATTTGTGACTACTGATTTGTAGGCATACATAGGGATATAGGGACAGGGAAAGCGACTTTGTTTTATACTATGTAGTGATTCTTTAATTTATATTAGCCGCAAGTTACATTTTTTTTAATTTATTGTAAATAGGTACATGGTAAAGGTAGGGAGTAATTTGCAATATATACATAACTAGCTTCCGCCCGCGGCTTCGCCCGCGTGATACCTTGAAAAACAAAAATAAATCTATCCCGCGGGAACCTTATATTTTTCCGGGATAAAAAATAGCCTATGTGCTATTCCAGACTATAATCCATATCTTTGCCAATTTCATACAGATCCGTTCAGCCGTTTCAGCGTGAAAGAGTAACAAACATACATCCACACATACATTCATACAAACTTTCGCTTTTAATAATATTAGTAGGATTTACATAGCAACCTAACTAAGACGGACATTGAACAGTTCAAATTATTAGCACGTATCCACCAATAAGTAAGTAGCTCAATGGTAGATACTTACTGAGTATGTGTACCTAGGTAGGTAGGTACACTTGCTCAATAGAATACTATAGAACTTGTAAAATAAAGTAAGTACCTACCTGACTATAAGTAGGTACCTACCAACCTATCTGACACACTAAACTACACAATAGGTACGTTATTCTATAGGTAGGTTGGTAGGTAGGTACTTGTAAAGTCACTGTCTAGCTATTAAAGTTTCACTTTCAGGAGATTACCATTTTACCACAATCTTAGGAAACGAAAGGCAGATTTTTTTTTAAATTTACCTACCTACTAAGCCTAAGTATATGACCAGTACAGTACGTACATACTACCTAGCTAACGTAGGTAGCTCTAGCTGAGTGTACCTACCTACATATCTAACAACCGTCGACGTTTGCCCCCCACGTCTGCCCGCATTCGGGTCGCGTACTCAGCGATGAGCGACAGCCGACATCTTCCCCCATCCCGCCCGCAGGCGACTCACTCACCCGCGCCGCCGGACCGCTTAATAATATCGCGCACTCGGTTGTTTATCGTCATAAATATTTTAATACGTATTTGTCCAAATGATGTAGTGTAAAAGACAAAGTTTATCTACTTGAAATACCAGATGCGATAAAAAGTATTTATTTTGATTAGGATCAATTTGTTACTGCCAAAATGTGCATTAGAAATAAATTATAAGATTTTATTGTATTTATGGTTCACTATTTTGACGATAATGGCTTATACATAAAAGATAGATATATGCTGTCGCGGACTTTTTTGTAGAACTATTTAAGATAAACATTTCCATTCAACATTATATACGTGTAACTGCAATGGTTTTTGCAGCGCACGCCATAATAGCTCACAGCTTCTACCGCGAAAAACAAAAACATCGCTATCCCACGGGAACCGTACATTTTTTCGAGATAAAATGTAGCCTATGTGTTATTCCAGGCCATAATCTATATCTGTGCCAAATTTCATTCAGATCTGTTCAGCCGTTTTAGCGTGAAAGAGTAACAAACAAACATACATACATACAAACATCCATCCATCCATCCGTCCATCCATACATTCTTACAAACTTTCGCGTTTATAATATTAGTAGGATATCTTTATACTCAACCTTTTCTTTTCTTTGTTAGATAATTATTAGTGGGAAGGTAGTTTTCCCCTCAGGAAGCTAAAACTTGACTTACTGTATACTTGTACATTACAAAATGGTTTTAATTTTTATTCCAGGATGGATAGTTTTTAAATATTATGAAAAAAAAAACAAGATTTTCTTAGCACGGGCATAAGTACCTACTTAAGTAGGATAATAAAATATTTGTTTGTGATTAGGTTACGTACTCGTAAGCATGGCACCTATGCAGTATGGCAAATATGCACCTATGCCTAGTACATAAAGTGTATCCAAAAACTTCAGGGCGTGAATACACAATGAGGATTGTGGAAATCGCGCGCAAGATCTCAGTTCAGGGCGAAGTACACTAGTACTAATATTATAGGGTAATTCATTATTAGCTGAAAATATTGAAAATATTATAAAAATATATATATAAATATTTAATAAGTCACGCTTATATTGCGATTGAAAATGGTTTTACGAAATTTTATGTTTTAAATAACTAAATCAATATTATTTATTTTCAATCTTTCGGAGTAAAAAAGTTTAATTAGTTTTAATCTGTACATATTTTATTCCATGTTTGTACTAAATATTATTTGATTTTAATAATAGTTTTTTCATCTATAAATTCCACATTTCTCATAACACACAGAACATTGGCTTGACAATTATCTTGAATTTTTCCATAAAAAGAAATACATAGTTTAAAATGAAATCAAAAAGCATACACTCTGACCCAACCCTTTGCCGCCGCCGTGACGAACTGCCCGCGCGCCGGTAACTCGCCGCGGCTCGCGCGCTTCACGATGCTACTAATACATTGCGTATTTTCTATGACATTTATAAACATCCCACAAAGACGAACGCGTAATGGACGCGTAACTTGTTCGAAACATCGAAAGTAGATTTATTCGTTTCCAGGGTGTGTATTCAATACTGAGCGATGCATTTGTGTGAGTAGAAATTATCAATGTAGGTGTTGTGTCAGAAGTTCCCACGCTCGCAGACGGCAGCCTTAAGGCCCAGAATACTCGTCACACTATTCGTTACAAAAAAAGTGACATAGGTCCGTATAGCAACGCGGATCTCCGCGGAATCAGACATAGCACGAAGCGAAATACCCAAATGACAAGTAAGTGGAGTGCGGCATGATAATATGGCTGCTCTGAATTAAGTAACGAAAGCGACAATTTATGAAAAACATAAATATGATCAAGTAAATAGCTTATTTCAAAAAAAGGGCTGGGTTGATTTGTTTCAAATTAACTGATTTACATTCATGTGAAATAGAAATTCAAAATACGTTACTGTTCTGGATAAATTAGGGAATTTCTGAATTTTCAGAGGTGTTTTTGACATGATTTTTAACCAAGGTTTTCTAACTAATTCGTGTTTTAGCTCCGGTTGATTTATCACTTATATCCTTGAGTATCGTGTAGTTCAATTTCAATGTATATATTTAGCGGTAAGAGAATGATTAGGGTTGCAATACTTGCAATTTTCAAAATGCTGGGGCTTAAGGAGACCTGGAAAAGAAAGTCAATACGTGCGGAGCCGCGAGTTTCTACACACTGTTTTCCTTCACCATTAGACAATCCTCACACTAAATTTTTCGAAACGAACAATCCATCGATTCAAAATCAAACACTATGAAACTGAAAGCATAGTGCTACCACTACACCACTGCTCCCACGCTGAGTAACATTAGTTTGACTGGTGTCACAGCTCAGTTGGTAGTATCTCTGCCTTCTGCGCTGTAGGTTAGGTTGTGGGTTCGATCCCCACCCAGGACTAACATTTTCTTCTGCGTCTGGGTGCTATTATTTGTACTATGTAATGTATTTACAAAAACTGAATGTGCATAATCAATCTATCAGCTATCTGGTACCCATAATACAAGCTTTGCTTAGGGCTAGATGGCGTTGTGTGAAGTGTCCATCTATATTTAATAGTGCACGAAAGGAGCTTCAATCTTTTCTCTACACTGGTTTGTGACTTGATGACAAAATTGATTGCAGGCAGGAGCGATCAGGGACGGAGCGCAGTCGCGGCGGCGGCAGCAACCGCGACGGCACGAGGCGCGGCCTGCTAGGCGACCGGCCCGACGACACAGAAGCCAAGAAGGTATCAATATTAATTTACCAATCTATATTCAGGGTGTTACCAGTTTACTACCGAAAACTTCAGGGGGTTAAATGTACCCGTCAATATAAACAACTTATTCATGAAAAAACAGCTGTTTCATACAGCGAAGTAGGTATTGAACTTTTGTATGAAACAGCTGTTTTTCTTCGCGCTCACAGCGTTGGATTCTAAGAAAAAGTTGTTTATATTGATGGGTACTATAACCCCCTGAAGTTTTCGGGAGTAGTCTGGTAACACCCAGTTAAGCTTTCGTTACTTACTCACAGGCTAATATCCAAAAAGCCAGTGTGCTGAAATTTGGAAGGTAGTTTTAGGGGAAGTCTGAGGGAGTTTGAATGTAGCACCAGTCATGGAAATGTTGGAGATTTCCTATCACTTCCCTAAGACTACCATAAGATAAGCTAAAGTGCTAAGATGCTCATGCTAAGGGCTAGCAATACAACTCCAGTCTTTTCAATAGAATGTGGGTGTGGCGAATGATAATTATAAGAATTGATTACATTCATTGCCATGCTTGTTTCTCTCTCTCTTCCCGACTAGTCATCCCACATGGTGGTGGGGTCAGCCTTCCTAACACTCTTCCTCCACTTCGCCTTATCCATGACGTCATCATGGGACGCCATGATTGCCATGCTTGTTTCTATAAAATAAAATCTGACCAATTATAACGATCACGAGTTAAGTTACAACCCGGTCATATTATCTCGAGACCTGGCGTCGATGACGTAATGTCCCGTCGGCGCGTATCGGCAACGAAAGTGAACCGTACTGACGCGCCGTGGCGAGCGCGGGGAGGTGAAAGGAGAACGGGGCGGGAGGGTCGCATTCCAGCGAGGTCTCGAGATAATGTGACCGGGTTGTACATTACTGTGTTAATCAACAGCCGCCCGCGCT
This sequence comes from Cosmorhoe ocellata, assembly GCA_963675405.1. NCBI lineage: Eukaryota > Metazoa > Arthropoda > Insecta > Lepidoptera > Geometridae > Cosmorhoe > Cosmorhoe ocellata. The sequence continues at coordinate 8,625,352 of OY776265.1, read as the reverse complement.
GATGGATCTAAAGCCCTTCGGCGGTGACCTGCCGCCGTCCCTGGAGCAGAGGAGGTCACACGACGCCAGAGACGCAGTCTCACCGAGGTGAGGGCATTCACTTTTTTAAAGATGCTGTAAAAATGAGGTCATACTTGGCTCAACGAATCTAGGCATTCGTGAAGTTAGCCGCAAGAGCTGCGCAGTATCGTTTTTCGGGAGCAATTGGGGGTATGAGGAGGGGGGGAAGGAACTGTACATGCGCAAACTCGCACCTGTGGCTAACTTCACGAATGCCTAGATCCATTGGATTTGCGCATGAACAGTCCCACCGCCCCTCTCCATACCTCCAATTGCTCCGAAAAACAATACTGCGCAGCGCCTGCGGCTAACTTCACGAATGCCTCGACTCGTTGGGCCAACTGTACATACATTATTCATGCCTACACCCCAAACATATTACCCTTCTTACTCGTAGGAATACTAAACAAACTTCTTACTTATATGACATGGGTAGGAAAGGAGTAAGTACCGAGATGACGAGTGATAGAGGGAAATGGAAGAAGATCACATGTTGTGCCGACCCCACATAACGTGGGAAAATTGCAGGAAGATGAGGATGATGACTCGCTTTGCAGTCAGGTAAAAATACTATGTAATGTTACAGGTTCAATGATCGCGATCGCCGCGACAGAGAGCGGGACCGCGAGAGAGAGCACAGGAGCAGCAGGCACTCAGAAGAGAAAAGGTACACAGACCACATTACAATCAGTTCCCAAGAGTACCAATGTGAACATAAAACGTAATGTTTGTTCATTTACTTGGCGAGTGAACTAGGTTACGCAGTTAGACCGGTAGTAAGGGCCATTTTTGCGTGACAGGTGGGGGGTTGTTAGTCCTTGGTGACCCTAGACAGGGTGACAGATGACATGCAATAGAACGAATACTGTTTTACCAATGTGAACGTAAAACGTAATGTTTTTCATTTAGGTAGTAAGGCCCATTTTTGCGTGACAGGTATAAGGCATTTTGTGGGGCTCATTAATATTAATAAGCTTAATTAACAACCTCATTAGATAATAGTTTTAGCGGGAAAGTACTAGACATTTCCGTCCTTTTCAGTATTTGTAATGAATTTCCGCAAAGTCACGCCTGAATCAATCATTTAACATGCAATAGAACAAAGACTGTTTTACCAATGGGTGGGAGGCTGTTAGTCCTTGGTGACCCTAGATGGGGGACTAGACGATTCGGACGCTACCCAATCTCCTACCCTTCTCCTTACAAACACAACAATAAAAGAATTAACGAAATTGGTCCAGCCGTTCACGCGTAATGCCGTGACCGAGGGAAATAAGGATTTATTTTAATAATACAGTACATCAAATATATTATATTACATTGATATTGTGCAAAAAGCTTGTGGTAAGGCCCCTGGTATTTCAAAATCTCTGTATGCTAAGGCTCGGTGTGTTACATACACTGTAATTTGCTGTCTCACTCATACTTATCAAAAACATATTGTTTGTTTCAGATCCAGCCACAAGTACTCTGCAGACCGCCGTGAGAGGTCCCGGTCGCGCGGCGCGCCGCCCCCTGCCCCCGCTCACCCCCCCAGGTTTGTTATCCTTATCTTCTAGATCAGTCACGACAAAGTCCAGGGATTACACTAACATGGCATGAGCTTCATAGACAGAGTTTATCTTTTCTTCTACTTTATTTTGGCATGTCTCATATAGATCAATTTTCAAATAAAACCTAATACAATTTAATTAAGAAACATGACACTGGCAAAATTAATCTCAAAAGCGACATCCTACTGATATTATAAACGCGAAAGTTTGTAAGAATGTGTGGATGTAAGGATGAATGGATGTATGTTTGTTACTCTCTCACGCTGAAACGGCTGAGCGGATCTGGATGAAATTTGGCTCAGATATAGATGTTAGTCTGGAATAGCACATCCCGCGGGATATATTGTTTTTGTTTTTCAAGATACCACGCGGGCGAAGCCCCGGGCGGAAGCTAGTATTCCATAAATAAACAAGAAGTGAAGTGAAGTGCCTTTGCTAATTAGACAGATTCTAGTAAACTAATAATGTATATACCCACAGTAATTCAAACGATCGCCGGTCACCCACCTCGGACTACCGCCCCTCGTACAAGGTGAACAAGAAGCTGGAAGTGATGGAGAAGATGGGCCTCCAGATCAAGACTCCGGACGGGTCCATGGCGACGGCGCAGCAGCTCCGCGCAGCCGCGGCGGAACCCACGGCGCCGGCGCAGGGCAACCGAGGACCCTATTTCAGCCACGGAGCCATGAGCTCACATAGGATACTAGACCAGGTGAATTACATGATCATTTTTCACCAAAGATTCTAATAACTTTTTTCCGTGTTTCTGCAATCGACTACTTAGTCATAGATATGGTCTGGGATTAGAAGATTGGAGGCATCCTACTAATATTATAAACGCGAAAGTTTGTATGGATGGATGTATGTTTGTTACTCATTCACGCTGAAACGGCTGAACGGATCTGGATGAAATTTCGCACAGATTTAGATTATGGTCTGGAATAACACATAGGCTACTTTTTATCCCGGAAAAATGTACGGTTCCCGCGGGATATATTTGTTTTTGTTTTTCAAGGTACCACGCGGGCGAAGCCGTGGGCGAAAGCTGGTTTTCAATAAATTAGATTCTATCATCCAGGTTAAATATTTGCCAAAGGTTTCATAAGGTTATTGTGCAGATATACCATTGATTGTTTTATGGATATCCTCATAATCCAACAAAAACTTTACCCTATACCAAAGTTTACTGGTGAGTTTGTATGTTTGTAACTTTCACACTGTAATGACTAAGCAGGTATTAAGAACAATCTCAACATAGTTCAGCTCAAGGTTTTACTATCTTTCATCTCCCTTGCTCTTAGGTACAGAAGCGGAAGCTCCTCTGGTCCAGCAAAGCCAAGAACGAGACGGAAGAGGCCGCCAAGTGGAGCGGCACGCGGTTCGCCCAGGACAACGACGGCAAGCAAGTCTCCAAGTTCATGAGGCTCATGGGTATCAAAGAACCCGGTTAGTAGACAAGAGAAAAAGCAATTCTTCATTCGTATCATATGATATGACATTTTACACAACGCCATCTAGCCCTAAACTAAGCAAAGTTGGCCTCTGAAAGTAAAGAATTGATTTTAATTAATTGAATTACTCATTTTCATTGTTTGTAAATGTTATGTATTTGAAGGTTGATTATAATTATTACATTTGTAAGTGGAGGGTACTTGAAATAAAATTAGTTTTGTTATAAACTCGAAATGGCGTAGGTATATCCTTTATTGGCGACGAGGATGAGATAAATAAGTGGACAAAAAACATAAAACACACAAAATCCACGTTCATCACACAAATCTTTGTCCTGGGTACAAATTGAACCCACCACAAAAAAGTAGGCAGAGCTCTCCTACTGAGCTGTGAGATTATTGTAGTTGGACAATCATAGTCAATAATTTACTTTTGTCTCCAGCGGCAGTGAAACCGGATCCAGTACCGGAGACAGCGGACCCTATCAAGAAGCAAGAGGAGCTGTTCCAAGCGATGCAAGCGCAGTATGAAGTGGCCAGAGCCACCACACACACCATGCGAGGAGTCGGACTGGGGTTCCAACGAGGGCAGTTCTGAACACCAATGTACTTGAAAAGCATTTTTAACCCGTAGTCATAAACAAAATCATGTTTATGATTTCAATAATCTGTTGTCCTAGGAAATAGTTCATCACGTCTCGTAGACTGTATAGCGGGTTGGCCAAACTTTTTTATCAAGGGCCAAATAAAATCTATGAAATGTACTGGGAGCCAGATATTTTTACTGGTTTTTATCTTGTCACTGTAAAGTTTAATGGAGAAATTTATGTTTTTAAATTGTTTCTTTGTCGAATGAATGAGTAACTACCATACTAAATAGTATCTCTTAGGTTTACGTGTGCGGATTGAGTACGGATATTGGCGCGGCGGGCCGGATTAAAACGGTTAGCGGGCCGGAGATGGCTCGCGGGCCGTAGTTTGCCCATCACTGTTAGCATGACAACGTAGGCCACACATGAATGCAATGCTATAACTTTATATTATCGCGTCGCGTTGCCGCGTTTATGGTTCACTAGGACAACGGGTAAGCTGAAAAGTTTAAGAACGTGACATGAAAGGAGCCCCCAAGACGTACTTTAATCCTATCACCACACTGACTGGTTCTTAGCCTAGATCCGCTAAGCGTATTATACGCGGTCAAAGTCGCGGTAAATTTCACTAGTCTATACTAATATTATAAAGAGGAAAACTTTGATTGTTTGTTTGTTTGTTTGTTTGAAATGAATAGGCTCCGAAACTACTGAACCCATTTGAAAAATTCTTTCACCAATGTGTAGAATGAACTTTCAGTATGAACATAGGCTATATTTTATGTAGGTACTTCGCGGGCGACGCCGCGTGCAGAAGCTAGTCTTTTATAAAAATTGTATATTATTATTATTAGCGTGAAAAGCATTTCGATACGCATACATTATCTTATACCTTTAAACGAGCAATTCTTGTATATATATATATATATATATATTTTCTGAATCTCGGAAACGGCTCCAACGATTTTCATGAAATTTAGTATGTAGGGGGTTTCGGCGGCGAAAAATCGATCTAGCTAGGTTTCATTTTTAGAAAACGTCGTTTACCAATAAAAAAACCGAGCAAAGCTCGGTCACCCAGGTACTTATCAATTATATTGACTATACTATTGAGATTGATGAGCTGAAATCATTGTAGCTATGTAAATAATGTATTGGGGTATATCCAAAAGTAATTGTTTGGTTGTAAAGCTGTATAAAGGCTTATCCTGACAGTCAGGGCTGTTTGAGGTACTTGTAGTGAACGGAAACAAACATGGAAGCACTACTTCAAGGGAGATATCTGCGAAACATGACAAAGTCCACACATCAAAACACCTCTGTGAATTTGCCAAAAATTGATAAATGTCGACTTTATTCCCTCGACGTTAGGATTTAAATTGCCTTGTAAGATAGCTTATGTAATTTTTTTAATATAATTCTTTGGCGTAATTGACAAGCCCAGCTACTACAGCACATTTTTTGAGTGGTAATTTTTTAGCTCAAGAAATGCTTTCACAATTTTCCGTTCACTGCACGTGTATATCGCTTTTTCATTGTAGTCTAACTAGAATCATCATCTTCCTGCCCTTATCCCACGTTATGTGGGGTCGGCACAACATGTGATCCTCTTCCATTTCCCTCTGTCACTCGTCATCTCATTACTCACTCCTTTCTTAACCATATCATCTTTCACACAGTCCATCCATCTTTTCTTTGGCCTACCTCTACCCCTGTATCCATCCACATTCATACCTAACACTCTCCTTGTCACATGACATTCAAATGTAGTCTAACTAGAATACAAAATGTAAAATACGAGTGGACTTGACAGTCTGTTCTAGGTAGGTACATAATGGTGGTGATTCTGTTGTACCGCGGACTAACTAAAAAAATGCTGAAATAAACGCGACCTTATTTTGTTTACATCAAATACTAAAATAGCGTAAACATTTTAAATTACAATTCTAAATTTGACTAAACTGACGTATGATTGACGTGTTTTAGCTTATTTTAGAAGCCATGTAAATTGGTGTTCACTAAAGCTACGTGAAAATGGTGGAAAATTAATTAAATTAGAATGATTACATATGTCAATTTTAGATCTTTTTAAAACTGTCATTCAAAAATGTTACGCTATTTTGGTCTTTATAGCAAGCCAAATAAGATCGTACCTATTGTAGCATTTTTTAAGTTAGTCTGCAAAACAACCGAATTACCACCAATGTCTGTCTTTGTCCATAGTAATGTATGTAGGTACTAAGAAGGATTATATTAACTGGACGGGGAGTAGGAGTGTTTGTACTGGATGTTTTGTACCTTATTTTAAAACACGCAAGCGAAGTTGGGTGCGGGCCAGCTAGTGTATTAAAAAAACTAAAAACAGGCTTTTCCTTAACTATACTAATATTATAAAACTAAAGAGTTTGTTTGTTTGTTTGTTTGAACGCGCTAATCTCAGGAACTACTGGTTCGAATTGAAATATGATTGTTGTATTGTATAGTTAATTTATCAAGGAACGCTAGAGTCTATTTAACATCACGCTACGACCAATAGGAGCTTAGCATCAATAAAAAATGTTGTAATAATGGGAAAACGGACGGAGACGCGACGGAGATCTGCGAAAATGATCAAGTGTGGACCCACCTTTATGTATCTTGCTTACTAATCAGTCGCCGCTACCAGCCGTGTCCGATGGTATGTTTCGCACTTTACTGTAGCCTAGATCCGAACTATACTATGTAAAATACTTTATCGTGATCGACAAACAACGCTAAGCCTTAACCGCTGGTCCCAGACTTGAAATTCGTAGACGTACACTTAGGAATCTGGAATTCCACCTATAAAAAGAGCAGTGGTTGAATTAAAAAAACATGAATAAAGTTGTGAGGTTGGTCCTATAATGTAAATAAAAAGGTTGTATAATGTTTAACCATAGAGCTAGGGTGAACTATTCATTATTGTTGTGTTTAACACTCAAAAATTGAGTGTATTGTGAAAAACTAATTAGATTTTTATTTTAATCATAGGTTTAATTTAATTTAATGGCTCTTAGTAGTCAATTAGCAGTTTGTAATAAGATCTAAGATTGATTAATTAATTGAATAAAGATAAAAACCTTATGATATCTTTGTTATTACAGTTATAAATTAATATTATGTAGTATAAGATGTAGAATATTTTATTATTAGTAATACATATTACCTAGTTGTCCATTTTTTTAAGACCAATTTGGTCTGGCCACTGATGAAGGTAGGATAGTAATAGACACTAAACCACATTTGTGGTAATAACTTGAAAATCCTGTCTTTGTAAGTACTAGCTAATAACCAAATGGTCTGATAAACCAACAAACGTAATCTGCCCAGCTAAATTGTCTAGGATTTGGTTGTTGGTACTAGACTACATGTATTGTAAATACAGCTTTGTGTTGACATTGACATAATATAGTTAGAGCTAAATAAAATATTCGCTTAACAATGATGTTTTTATTATGGTTTTGTTAGTTATCGTTGGGTTACTGCAGTATTCTACGCTTCGTAGGTACGCGCCTAGGACATTAAAGATTTATATAGATTTACATTGAGTTGTTGTTAAATTATTCGCTCATTTGAGCAGGCTTATAGTCATAGACCTTACTGCCTAGTCTTGCGTAAATTAATTTCTTCCGTTTTCTATAATCTAACTTAATCTAACCTAACCTAACCGCCATTTTCTCCTTGGCGGGAATCGACTGGACTCACGAACGAATCAGACCAAAAAAAAATCAATTTACATTGAGACAGAGACCTAGAGTAAACAGAAAGAGACCAGAGACACACTTTTCCTTCTTAATTTTTGTCCTTTTGTTTTGTCATCCGTCATCAGTAGTATTGTCAATGTCAATAGTCATAGACATGGATACTCTGCGCTGTTACTAATATTTTGTATTATAGAAAGAATAGTCACGGATTAGAGGTAGAGACTTAAGCGAGCGAGATAGATTCAGCTATAATAATATTCTAGACCTTCTAGATACAGGTACTACGCTTCTACACTATCTGTTGTTGAACCAAGTGTTACCTACCATGTGGGGCCAATGTATTATCTGTTCTAACAATAAATAAGTTATTCATTCACTCATTCCACCTCTGTCGTCCGTCGGACGGATTTTCTACTTATTTTACTCTGTGGTTTGTATTCTGGGATTCACCGAAAAATGTTAACAAGATTTTGTTTTGTTTGTAGAAGTCCCTTGTAGCCTTTTTGCAGGTAGATAAAATTTAATTCAAAACGAGAATTTGTTATCTACTGAGCTTTAAACAACTTTATCAACCGCACTATCGTAAATCCCCACTTTACCATCAATGGCAGAAGAAAACTACATCTACTGTGCATTTATTTTACGTGGGCGTTCATAAAGTGTACTTTCGCTGGGATTTAAGCTGCAATTTTGTGTTTTATTCACGCGTTTGCCATTATGGATGAAGAGGAAACAAAATCATGTCCAAACTGGTAAGTTTATTGAATGCTGGGGCGGGATTTGTGTCAATATTTGTTCTATTTTTCGCTACACACGTTTGCCGGCTATTTTTAGAAATTATAGATCATTGCGAATAAAATCAGCTGTTCAAATCAGTTCTGATTGTTTACTTCGCTAATATTCTGGTTAAAAGTTGTCTGTGTCTGTCTCTTTACGCCATACCAACTATTTTTGTTCGTAGATTTAAGATTTTAGATGAGAAAAAAGCTTTGGACGAATAATATCCAACTCTAAACTCTCTGAATATTAAAAAACAAGCATCATACTAAAAAAAAATGTCACTAAAGGATTTCTATATTGGTGGAACAGCTATTTAACAGTAAAAGAATTGTTGAAATAGGTTGAGTACCTAAAGAGATTACATACAAATATTACCTCCCTACAATATCACTTAATATAGAAATATAATTTTGAAATCATCAGGTAGGTAGTAGGTTAGTAGATTTCTTCTTCTTCATCCTTACAAATCATAATCGCAGATAAATAAATAATAAAATAATAATAAATAAATATTGGTGAACAGTTCACGCAACGCCATATAGCCCCAAACTAAGCAAAGCTTGTATTATGGGAACCAAATAGCTGATAGATTAATTATTTACTTTTTTTTTAAATACTTACATAAAAAGAATACAAACATCCAGACAGAATAAGAATCTGCGTTCATCACACAAATGTTAGTCCTGGGTGGGGATCGAACCCACAACCTACAGCGTAGAAGGCAGAGCTACTACCAACTGAGCTGTGAGGCCAGTCAAACCATAGCACACCCCAAAAACATAACACTCCATTATAACAATCTAGTTAAAAGTATTTGTACAAATCCAGATCTGCAAAATCTTTGAATACCTACTTATAGAAACTTAATTTCACAGCAAGCGAGAAATCCCGACTGTAAACTTTACAATTCACTCGGTGCACTGCGCCAGGAACATAAAGATATGCCCGGTGTGCAAGGAGCCCGTGCCCACTGCGGACCTGGACAAGCATCATCAGAAGATGCACAAACTATGTAAGATCACTAATAAAGAGATTAATATTTTAATTGTATTGCTCATAACTTTGAAAGCAACTAAAATAAAAATGATTACGACTGTAATCCCCAGGTTCTTTAGATAAATCTCCTCAGGTCTTTTAATTACTTTGATCTTTGAGAAAGTTGGCAGTATTTATTTAAAAATGTAGGTAACAATTTAAAAAGGTGACAATTGATAGAGGAAAATGGAAGAAGATCACATGTTGCGCCGACCCCACATACTGTGGGAAAAGGGCAGAAAGATGATGATGACTTTAAAAAAATATCCTTGATTTTAGAGCTCATCTTTTAAGCTTATGATTGGTTGGACATTTAAAATAAAAAATAAAATATGATCACGACTGTAATCCCTGGGCTCGGTAGATATCAGATCTTTAGTTACTTAGATCTTTGAGGATATCTAAAGGGGGTAGTCAGAGTCAAGTCCAAACATGACATTTGGTACATGTCCACATTTTGCACAGTAGTTAGTATTCCGTATGTGACAGGTTGCAAGCCCATAGCCGCTTATAAGAATACTAACCTATGACACATACCTTCGAATTTTTGGTTCTAGGGTATGCCGGTTTCCTCACGATGTTTTCCTTCACCGTTTAAGAGCACTGGCATTGCGCACATAAATTTTTCGAATGGAAAAACTCATTGGTGTACAACCAGGTTTGAACCCACGACCTTCGGATCGTGAGGCAGGGGTGCTACCACTACACCACCAGCGCTCGGACATTTAAAATAAACTAATATTTTACGAGATAGACAAACATTGCTTGTTGCAAACAATGACAAAAGTGTGGACAATGACGAAACCTTTGAGTAGATAGGCCCAGTTATAGAATATTACTGTGAAAAATCAGGCATGTCCAAATATAATACACTAGCTGTCCCGCCCGCGACTTCGTTCACATAAAATATCTAAACTGAGTTTTAAACACATCACACAACTCATAAAAATCCCATACTACTTTGACATTCCATTTTACCTCTTTTTGAAGGTTATTTTGAAAAATCCTAAAGCATGCTCAATATTCATTTTGCATTTACAGTACACAAACAAAGTTTCAGACCAATCGCACTACCCGTTAAAATGTTCCCATACTAACTTTGACACCCTATTTTACCCCCTTTTGAAGGTTATATTGAAAAATCCTGAAACACGTATTCATTTATTTTGCATTTAAAGTATACAAACAAAATTTCAGACCAATCGCACCACCCGTTAAAAAGTTCCCATACAAACACTGACCCCACATTTGACCCCTTTTTGAAGATTATATTGAAAAATCCTGAAACACGTGTTCATTTATTTTGTATTTATAGTGCACAAACAAAGTTCCATGAAAATCGCTCCACGCGTTAAAAAGTTTCATACTAACGTTTTCACCCTTTTTCACCCCCTTAGAGGTGGAATTTCCAAAAATCCCGCCTTAGTGGGTGCTTTTGTTATAAAAGAACCACCTTCTAAATTCCAGTTTTCTATCTTCAGAGGTTTCGGCTCGGCGATGATCAATCAGTCAGTCAGTCAGTCAGGTTAAGCTCTTATATAGATATAGATGTATTAAGTGTCCCTTTGGACAATTATTGTTTGACCTTTGTTGTGTTGCACTCATTAAACTGTTTCTCATTCCAGTGCCATGTAAGCAATGTGGCGAGAGCGTCTGCGGGACGGACCTCGAAGACCACATCAGAGACTCCTGTGCCAATACTGTCAAGACTTGCAGGTAATATTGCCCTTACCTGGACGATTCTACTCAATTTGATATTTTACCGTTATTTTAAAAATTTATTTTTAAAATAACGGTAAAATATCCTTTATTTTAGAGCTCGTTTTTCAAGCTGACGATGGAGCAATAAAAGATTGGTTGATAATAAGTTATTTCACGAAGGGTACATTTTAAACTAACTAATACTAGCTTCCGACCATGGCTTCGGCCGCGTGGTACCTTGAAAAACAATCTATCCCACGGGAACCGTACATTTTTCCGCGATAAAAAGTAGCCTATGTGCTATTCCAGACCATAATCTTTGCCAAATCTCATCCAGATCCGTTCAGCCGTTTCAGCGTGAAAGAGTAACAAACATACATCCATAAATTCCTACAAACTTATAATATTAGTAGGATTTTATGATATAACCAAAATTGTATTGCAAACAATGACGAATATTGCGAACAATGACGAATATTGCGAACAATGACGAACCCGTGGAGTAGAATGGTGATGCTAGGGATGCTGAGTTGCCATAGGTCACGATATAACCAAAATGTATTGCAAACAATGACGAATATTGCGAACAATGACGAAAGCGTGGAGTAGAATGGTGATGCTAGGAATGCTGAGTTGCCATAGGTCACGATATAACCAAAATGTATTGCAAACAATGACGAATATTGCGAACAATTACGAAACCATGGAGTAGAATGGTGATGCTAGGAATGCTGAGTTGCCATAGGTCACGATATAACCAAAATGTATTGCAAACAATGACGAACCCGAGGAGTAGAATGGTGATGCTAGGAATGCTGAGTTGCCATAGGTCACGATATAACCAAAATGTATTGCAAACAATGACGAATATTGCGAACAATGACGAGCCCGTGGAGTAGAATGGTGATGCTAGGAATGCTGAGTTGCCATAGGTCACGATATTACCAAAATGTATTGCAAACAATGACGAATATTGCGAACAATGACGAAAGCGTGGAGTAGAATGGTAATGCTAGGGATGCTGAGTTGCCATAGGTCACGATATAACCAAAATGTATTGCAAACAATGACGAATATTGCGAACAATGACGAAAGCGTGGAGTAGAATGGTGATGCTAGGAATGCTGAGTTGCCATAGGTCACGATATAACCAAAATGTATTGCAAACAATGACGAATATTGCGAACAATGACGAAAGCGTGGAGTAGAATGGTAATGCTAGGGATGCTGAGTTGCCATAGGTCACGATATAACCAAAATGTATTGCAAACAATGACGAATATTGCGAACAATGACGAAACCGAGGAGTAGAATGGTGATGCTAGGAATGCTGAGTTGCCATAGGTCACGATATAAACAAAATGTATTGCAAACAATGACGAATATTGCGAACAATGACGAAACCGAGGAATATGGTAATGCTAAGGATTCTAAGTAGACACTGATGAAACTCACCGGTCCCAGGTACTGTGAGCTGGAGCTCCCGCGCCGCGAGCTGCCCACGCACGAGGGCTACTGCGGGGTGCGCACGGAGCAGTGCCCCGACTGCCAGGAGTACGTCATGATCAAGTACCAGCAGTTACATCTCGACTCCAACCACGGCTTCATCAGGCTCGATGATGGTATGTCACACACCGAGGGCTCAATTTGTTTTTATGTGAGGAACAATGAACGAAACGTTAGCATGATTGTCCCTTGAAAACATGCACTTAGTTATGTTATGTGGTATAGTAAGTACTAAATGCGGGTGAAGCCAAAAAAGGGTTTCTCAATACCTATATAAGAGCTTAACCTGACTGACTGACTGACTGAACGATTTTCACACTTTTCTGATTTTTTTTCCATTTCGGGATATCCAACATGTTTCGATTTATGTGTAGAACTTAGTGGACAGACAGACAGACATTCCTTTTGAGATACGGAACTCTAAAAATATACATTTCTTTGTCGTTGCTTCATTCAGTAATAACATAGCATGTTACCATAGAAATAGCGACCTTATGCACTAGTATTTAAGCCCCATACGCGCAGAGGATCGCATAACTATTTAATATCTTTCAGATCCAGCCCCGCCTAAAAAGGAACCTCCAAAATCAAATCATATATTTAAACCACTTTCAAAAACCAACATATCTCCGAGCAATAGTCCCAAAGTCAATAATGTCCAACGACCTACTTCTCTGTTTGACGAGTTTTCGCGGCCCCCGATTGGTGCTAGACGAAATAATTCGTCTTATACTGGTATAGACAACCCCAGTTCCAATTCTAGACATCTGTCTGAGGTTTTAACTAAGCCCGATTCAGTGCCGCGCTCGTCAAGCTCCTCCACTGATATAGGTTCGCCTGATTCTAGAACAAGTGCGCATAATTCCAAAAACGGTTCGTCTAATGATGGTTCGATTTCGTCTAATTGCGAAACGTCACCGCTGCGTGCCCCCAATCCTAGACGGAATCCGTTTAACGAGGATCAGAATTATCCTCGCCCTCCGCCAACATCGGCTGATTCTCTATATAGTTCGATAAATCTATCTGGTTCGTCTAATTCAAGGCCAGGTTCGACTATACCAAGCTTGGATTCTTCTAACCTCGAATCTAGTTCGCCTAATAACAGCTCAAAACCGGACCTGTCAAATTCCAGTCCGGGTTCGCCTAATACTAGACAGAGTTCGTCTAATACCAAACAGAGTTCGTCTAATCCCGGACCGAGTTCGTCTAAAATCAGGCCTTATTCGTCTAACACCAGGCCGTCTAATGACATTGCAGGCCATAGCAAGATCTCTAATACCAACAATATTAGATACATATCAAGAAATGAAGTTAGGAATCAGGGGTCTAGTAATGTTGGTGATGGAGCTACGTCGTACAACACCGGCCCGCCAGAGGTGCCGCCCGCTGTAGTGAGGACTGGAGGAGTGAAGAAGAGAACTAATGATCAACCTCAGATCAATAAGGACACTTCGGCTGTTAAGACTGTTGAGAAAGACTTGTGAGTACTTTATTTATTTTTACATCTCTCATATTCGGTAAGTAGGTCCTTATTACCCCCAAATGGGGCTTGTAGGTGACCAATTAGCGCTCTAGGGTAATAATGTAGCTAGAAAAGCCCTAGGGCGGTAAGTAATAAAAAAAAAAAACTTCACTCTTTCAAAAAGTTCGCGTACATCTAACCATCATACTGGCAATAGACATCACGCATTCAGCCCAATGACAAAAGAGGTCGCTTCGCTATTCCGCCTTGTCTTCGTATGAATATAATAGTCATCAATTTTAAATATCGAACGGCGAAGCTCAATTTCGTTCTTGAAAAAAAAATAGCGGGAATAGAAAACTTTTACTTATAATGTTTTATTCTTGTAATGCCGGTTTTTTTCTACTTACCTCACAATCGAGATGTAAAGCAGAGTAGTTAGCTCGGGTGTAAGCATCAATTGCACCCTCGAACTATAGGCGCTAAATATCTCGGGCTGCAATTGATGCCTTACAGCCCTTGTCTACTAATCTACTATTAATTAACCCCCGACGAAAAAAGAGGTGTATTATAACTTATAAGTTTAACATGTCTGTCAGTGTGTTTGTGGTATTGTAGCTCAAACTACTTGAGACGAGTTCCTTGCCTGTTCTTCTCGTACTTGGGTTAGGTTGGAATTGGCACATAGATTCACCTAGCATGTAAGACGTTTCAAAGTGGTCCTTGTGATTGTACTGAATAAATATTTTTTCAATTTCAATTTCAATTTCAAAACGGATGAATCGATTCTCGTTTAGTTTTTTTTTGTGTCATAGATTATTTTATCCCGAGTGTTTTTAACCCTGTTTAATGAAACGTATACATTATATATATTTTTTTCTTTTTATCATGTAAGCGTTGCAACTCAATATGTCTCTATATTGCTCGAGCAAATCCCCATTTAGCATCGTGGGCTCTCCTATTATAAGAGCTTGTGGTAAGGTCACTGACCTCAGTCCCCCCAGGGGCGCGGTGTCGCGCGGGGCGGTGAAGAAGCGCCCCGCGCCGCAGCCCCCGCGCACGCCCCGCCGCGACCTGCCCTACTACAGCGCAGTGCACCGCCAGCAGTGCGAGGAGAGGGACCGGAGGGAACAAAACGAGTACAACCGCGCTCACGGTCAGTCTCACCGCGTCACCGGAGGTCGTGGGTTCAAACCTGGTCGTGCACCAATGAGTTTTTGTATTCGATTAATGTATGTGCGCAATGCCAGTGCTCTTAAACGGTGAAGGAAAACATCGTGAGGAAACCAGCATACATACCTTAGAACCAAAATTTCGAAGGTGTGTGTCATAGGTTAAGTTAAGCGGCGATGGGCTTGCAAACTAACCACTGCAAAATGTGGGCATGTGCCAAATATCATGTTTGGACGTGCCTCTGACTACCCCCTTTAGATATCCAAAAAAACATTTAAGTACCTAGAGATCAGGGGATCATGTCGTGCGTAAAATGGTCAACCTTCCATATGACACCAGTTTTTTTTTCTGTAAATTATTAACCGGTTCCAAGCCCTGGGGCCTTACCACGAAGTCTTCCAGAACGATTCCATTATAGAAACGTCACTACTTCCTTACAATTTGCATAGGTCATGGTACGAAATAGCAATTTAATACTAATTCGGTAGTGTATTATGAATTCGTGGTGAGGCCCCTGGTCACCGATTCTTAGTACCAGTGTGGTGAAAAGCTCAGATGCTCATGGTCAACTCTCAACCCAGGTCTACCACCAGTCCTGAACCCAGCACAGAAGATAGAGAAGCTTCGTAGGTTGGATGCTCTTCAGAACAGGGATTATGAGGAGGAGTACCGCGCCCGCCAGCGCAGACCCTCGCCGGAGCCGGTCTACCATCAGGATCTGGGGCAGGACTTCGAAGGGCACAGACTTGGGGGATTCCAGGACATGAATGAGGCTAGGCAGGATTTTAGGGTATGTTCACGAAAGAATCCTCATCATATTCTTTTTTCTAACTAGTGTGCAGTACGTCTACCATGAGTTGTCACATTTAGATCGGCTGACGCTACTACAGTAGTAATAGTACGTTACTATGACATCTGTCAAAATTGTGACTCATGGTACCAAATTATAAGCAAATGAATGAAGCGCAAACTACAGTCGCTGTAGTACGCTGTGACGTAGGATAGTTAGCTACGAGACGTTTTAGTACCCAACTATCCGCTAGAGGCGCTGTACAAGTTTTCATAAAAAAAATTTAACTAGTCGCTAGCGAGTGTACATTGTGAAAACTCATGGTAGACCTACTGAAAGGTATTACAGTTGCTTTTTCTTCTCTTCGGTAGAATTATTTATTTACTAGCTTCCGCCCACGGCTTCGCCCGCGTGTTACCTTGAAAAACAAAAACAAATCTATCCCAAGGGAACCGTAAATTTTCCGGATAAAAAGTATCTAGTCCATGTGCTATTCTAGACTATAATATCTGTGCCAAATTTCATCCAGATCCGTTCAGCCGTTCAGCGTGAAAGAGTAACAAACATACATCCATACACTCTTACAAACTTTCGCGTTTATAATATTAGTAGGATATCAAAGTCTATGAGTCAAGCACATACATAGAACACATAGTAACACCCAGACACAGAACAAACATCTGCGTTCATCACACAAATGTTAGTCCTGGATGGGGATCGAACCCACAACCTACAGCGCAAAAGGCAGAGCTACTACCAACTGAGCTGTGAGGTCGTTCAAAGTTTGACAACTTTGTCATTGACCCTCAATCTTGCAGAATCTGAAGCCGATGTCTCCAACTCAGTTCATGCGTCGGTTCAGCTCGCTGCAGGTGGCGCCGGCGCCCGCGCAGGCCGGCGACCGCTTCCCGCAGATCAAGTCCTCGCTGATGGAGCTAAGGCGAGGGCTCAATGAGGTACTTTGGAATACAGTACCTAGGTGACCGAGCTTTGCTCGTTTTTTTGGGGTAAACGACGTTTTCTAAAAATGAAACCTAGCTAGATCGATTTATCACCCCTGAAAACCTCTGCATACTAAATTTCATGAAAATCGTTGGAGCCGTTTCCGAGATAATATTATAAACATTAGCGGTATCTTATACATTTAAACGAGCAATTCTTGTTTACATATTATATATAATCTGAATCTCGGAAACGGCTCAAACGATTTTCATGAAATTTAGTATGCAGAGGGTTTCGGGGGCGATAAATCGATCTAGCTAGGTTTCGTTTCGTTTTAGAAAACATAGTTTAGCAAAAAAAAAACAGAGCAAAGCTCGGTCACCTAGGTACTGTACAATATATGACAATGTCAAAAAAAAATGGCCGATGTGATAAGCGATTTTTAATTGTTCTATCTATAAATTGTTCTAAAGCATTTTGTTCAAACACTTTTAACTCTATAACGGCTGGACCGATTTTCATGAATTTTGATTTTTTGAATTTGTCTCCACCTCGTATAACAGAATAAGTATTAATGTAGACTAAGTCGCGGGTAACAGCTAGTTTTGAAATATAAGTTAATCTTTTTCAGGTGATTGCGCCCTACAATGCCAACAGCAACGCCGCAGCTAATAACAACAAGTAAGTTCGAGTTATTTATTCAATTAAATCACAATTATGAGATTTTCTGCGATACTTTCGACTGTCGACTTTGTCGCTCCAGTTTTTATATATTTCGTCGTGTTATTTTGAGTTTTATTGTGTAATTTTGGTAGTTATTTTTCCAATAACGCCCGAGTTCTTGACGCAAGTTTAAAAATGTGAATTAAAGTGAATAGTTCGTTGCGTTTGTGCACGCTAATCCCTGCATCGGCTGAACCAAATCGAATGCAGCTTTCACGAATGTATTGAGATAAGCTTGGATTAAAATTTTGGCTTTTTTTCATCGAAATCGTTTGACGAATAAAGACAATAACAATTTGATATCTATACTAATATTATAACTAGGAAAGTTTTGTATTTTTATATTTTTGTTTGTCTATACTATCTATACTAATATTATAAAGTAGAAAGTTTTGTATTTTTGTTTGTAACGAAAAAACCCAAAAACTTCTGGCCTGTTTTTTTTTAATTCTTTCATCATTAGAATGCTACATTATCCCTGAGTAAAATGGGCTATATTTATGAATTATATTAATGGATTTTAGCGGACGAAATCACGAGTATTAACTAGTCATTAATGTGTTTGTCAGTGACGGAGCGCGGTCCGTCAGCCCCCCACTCCTGGCGGAGGAGGTGCGTCTGCCCTGCGAGTTCTGCGATCTCCTGGTGCCGGCCGAGGACCTCGTGCAGCATCAGGTAACTCACGATCCTCAGTCTTATAGTGCCACCTTACCAGCGTGGTGGAAGGAAGTCAAAGACAAAGTCAAAAGATAGGATAAGTTATATCTTTAAAACATTGTAACACATAAAGACGATAAATCGATCTAGCTAGGTTTCATTTCTAGAAAACGAATAGAATAGAATAGAATAGAATATCACTTTATTGTACACCTTAAAAAAAATACAAAAGAAAAACAAACTTAAAATTAATGTAACAATGGGCGACCTTATCGCTAAAAGCTGATAAACGATGTTAATAAAAAAAAACCGAGCTAAGCTCGGTCACAAAGGTGTGCGTCATAGGCTAGTATTTTTATAAGCGGCGATGGGCTTGCAACCTGTCACGTACAAAATACTACTGCGAAAAATATGTAAGCATGTGCCAAATACCATTTTCGGACGTACCTCTGACTCTTTAGATATCCTCAAAGATCTAAGTAACTAGAGATCTGAGGAGATATCTACCGAGCCTGGGGATTACAATGATCATGTTTTTTAAAAAACCCCTCAGACGGGGTGTCGGCCGGACCTGGCGCGGCTGGTGCGCGGCGCCCCCCGCAGCCCCTCCCCCGGCGCGGCGCCCCCCCGCGCGTTCGCGCACCCCCTCGCCGACCCCGTGATCCCCTGCGAGTTCTGCATGCGCTCTCTGCCAGTCTACCTCATCTCCGAACATCAAGTGAGTTAATCCTATGTTTAATCCTAATACAGGGTGTTACCAAATGTATGAAACAGCTGTTTTTTTTCTCGCTCTCAGTGTTGGTTTGTTAGAAAAAGTTGTTTATATCGATGGGTACTTTAACCCCCTCAACTCGGAAGTAGTCTGGTAACACCTGTATAATAAACGCGAAGGTTTGTAAGAATGTATGGATGTAAGTTTGTTACTCTTTCACGCTGAAACGACTGAACGGATCTGGATGAAATTTGGCACAGATAGAGATTATAGTCTGGATTAGCACGTAGGCTACTTTTTATCCCGGAAAAATGTACGGTTCCCGTGGGGTAGATTTGTTTGGTTTTGGTTTGACTATATGGACTGTGTGAAAGATGACATGGGTAAGAAAGGAGTGAGTACTGAGATGACGAATGATAGAGGGAAATGGAAGAAGATCACATGTTGTGCCGACCACATATAACGTGGGAAAAGGGCAGGAAGATGATGATGGTTTGTACTATGGGAACCAGATAGATTTTTTTTTATTTATCACGCGAATTCTCGTCTTGTGTGGGGATCGAACCCACAACCTACAGCGCAGAAGGCAGAGCTACTACCAACTGAGCTGTGAGGCCGGTCATCCATCCCACCTTAAACCGTTGCTTTATAAAGTTATTGTTTACAGGAACAATGCGGTCAAGACAACATGGCCGTCTGAAACCAAGCAGAAAGTGGAGAAAGTCATTTAACATCGCAATGACTGGCTAACAGCTCAGTTGGCTCTGCCTTCTGCGCTGTAGGTTGTGGGTTCGATCCCTACCCAGGACAGCTGATGGCAAGTTTTCAATTAAGTTCTTGTCTTTTGTTACTCTTCACAATTCTGCCAATGTCCACTTAATGTTGTTTCATGAACTGTGTTTGGATTTTCTGCGGTGTATTTGCCTGACAACTACGTCGCTCTGGTTTTTATATGTTTTCTCGTGTTATTTTGAGTTTTATTGCGTAATTTTGGTGGTTATTTTGCCAATAAAGCCCGGGTTCTTGACGCGAGTGTAAAGTATGTGAATTAGAGTGAATAGTTCTCTTCAAATTCCATCGGAGGAAATCCCAAGAATTTTCAACAAAACAGCCATCTTTTGTTTAAAATTGACTTGACAACTTGACTATGACTCTGTGACGTTGACAATACTTATAAATAAATACACTTGACACTGGCAAAATTGTTCTCTAAGAGACAGATGCCATAATTGAAGAAGAAGAAGAAGAAGAACTGTGTTTGGCAGTGTTTACAATATGTCACGTACGGAATACTAACTACTGTGCACAATGTGGGCATGTACCAAATGTCATGTTTGGACGTGCCTCTGACTCTTTAGATATCTTCAAAGATGTAAGTCACTGGAGGTCTGAGGAGATATCTACCGAGCCTGGGGATTACAGTCGTGCGATTGTTTTTTATTGCAATGGTCGGTTTGATCCAATTTGATTTATAAAAATGAGGGTAGTGCCAACTTTAAGCAACAATCACGAGACAATAACCTGTTAAAGTCATAACTGTCAAAATCAAGTGACAGTGGCAGCTAGGAACTGTCATGGCCGCCCAGAATAAGTTACCATTGTAAAAAATCTAAGCATTTTAAACTTTGATTCTACAACCTATAAAAAAAAAACAATTATTAATCGCTTCAAATAGATTATTTTTAGAAATTCACGTTTTATTTCTATCTGGTGTACATAATTAAGCTCTTTGAAAATAAGGATAGTCACGTTAATTTTAAGTAATTAAATGTAAGACCGGACGTCATTGTATTGAAATTGTTATGTATACTTGTAATAATATGTTTAACTGTGGTATATAAAGGAAACGAAGTAGAATGAATATTTATATGTAATACTATCATAGATAAATGAATTAATGAATAGTAGTGAGTTGTTCGTCTATCTCAGTGGTTCCCAAACTCTTTTGTTTCATAGACCACTTTCAAAATTTTGCTGGATCCGGTGGACCCCCTGCATCTACATTACTACAAACTTCTAAATCTTGAAAAAAAAATGTGAAGATTACGATCTATCTATCTATGGAAACTTGCGTTGTGGCTGAGTTACAACGACGATAAACAGATTTTGAAAAAAATCTTTTCCTTTTCCAAATTATCATTTTTTTCTCAATTTATTTATAAATTGTCTTATTGAGAAGGTTTGATTTAGGTATCATATTATTTAAAATAACAAGCCAACATTTTAAGTTCTTCACTATCGAAACCAAATTCATTTTCATGCATCCCCTGCTTACGATTGTGGACCCCCATTTTTTGTCACGTCCAACGTAGACCCCCGTCGAGTCTCCCGTGCACCCCTGGGGGTCCTCCTGGACCACTTTGGGAATCACTGGTCTATCTGGATGTTATATTATTCAATGTATGTATTTACAAAAGTCTTCAAATAAATGGTTCATCTATCTAGTACAGTCGCGGAATGAAAAGGTTGACCGTCTGTTATTGTTTTATCAGTATATTAGTTTGATAACCATTTGATAACTATCTGCTATGACAAAGAACATTTTGTCTAAGCGAATTTAAACTTTGTTGTCAAACAGTTAAACATCATTTTCAGTACAACACTCTCGTCTAGTTCGCAGTTTAATAAGGTAACATAATGATAATAAATACTTTATTGAGGACATGATTACATAAGAAATATAATAAAAAAGTCTAGATGTAAGTGTAGTGACTCTCAATCGGCGGTCTTATCACTCGTGGCGATCTCTTCCAGGCAACCGTATAACTAAACATGTGCTTTAAACGAATTTATTTGAAAACTGGTCTACCTTTTCATTTTGTGACTATACAAGCTTTGTTTAGGACTTCTTCTAATGTTTTACGACTGTGAGCATGTACCTATTGTGTATTAAGCGTATTTTTCCAATAAAGCCCGAGTTCTTGGCATAGGTGTGAATTATGAGAGTTAATGTTATTAGTTCCTTTCTAAATCCATCGGAAAAAATCCTGAGAAAGTTCGAGATGGTTCCTATTAAGTTGTGTTACATATTACGTTTAAGCTTTCAACCGTGTATAGTTGGCTCAACGAATCTAGGCGTTTTATTCGTGAAGTTAGCCGCACGAGCTGCGCAGTATCGTTTGTTCGGGAGCAATTGGAGGTATGAGGAAGGGGGGGGGGGGAGGAACTGTACATGCGCAAACTCGCACCTGTGGCTAACTTCACGAATGTCTAGATCCGTTGGATGAACTGTACGAATTACTGTTTTGCTTGAATAAACGTTGTACGTTAATGTTTGTGCCAACTAGTTTCCGCCCGCGTCTTCGCCCGCGAGGTTTCTACATAAAATAACCTATGTTATCCTAAAAGTTAATTTTAAACATTGAATTTTTGAAGTAGTTTCGGGAGTTACCTACTATATACAAACAAACAAACCCTCTTTATAATATTAGTATGTAGATTGTATAACTATTGTATGTTAAATAGTTTCGTAGTGTGTGATGACTGAAACGTATTATTTTCTTGTACTTGTGTGAATTATCTCTTATTTACTACATATTTTCTAACTTCTTTCTTCTTATACTTAGCGTCATGACTTCTTTTTAACTAATGCGGTGAAAGGAGTGTGCCTCTGAGGCTCTTTTCTTTATAATGTTATAAAAATGTTATTAAAAGTTTAGATTTATAAATATTATTCCAAAAAATAAGGACTAATCCACACGTAGGTGTAAACATAACTATCCTATTCCATGTGAAATGTCTTATAAGTTACGTATAATATATTACTTACTCGGCGTGACGTCGATATTTATAGCGATAAATACGCTCAGTGTGAACAGGACCTTAGTTTAAAATATCTATATAATTAATCGATAAGTGACTGTTTTTTTCTCATGACAATTATATTCGTTTTAATCAATGACTAACTTTTTTTATCCTATACCTTTAAACGAGCAATTCTTTTGGAATCTCGGAAACGGCTCCAGCGATTTTCATGAAATTTAGTATGCAGAGGGATTCGGAGGCGATAAATCGATCTAGCTAGATTTCATTTTTAGAAAACGTCGTTTACCAATAAAAAAAACCGAGCAAAGCTCGGTTACCCAGGTACTTAACCTTTAAACGAGCAATTCTTGTATATATGTATATATATAATCTGAATCTCGGAAACGGCTCCAACGATTTTCATGAAATTTAGTATGAAGGTGGTTTCGGGGGTGATGAATCGATCTAGCTAGGTTTCATTTTTAGAAAACGTCGTTCACCAATAAAAAAAACCGAGCAACGCTCGGTCACCCAGGTACTTAACCTTTAAACGAGCAATTCTTGTATATATGTATCTATATATATAATCTGAATCTCGGAAACGGCTCCAACGATTTTCATTAAATTTAGTATGCAGAGGGTTTCGGAGGCGATAAATCGATCTAGCTAGGTTTCATTTTTAGAAAACGTCGCTTACCCCAAAATAAAACCGAGCAAGGCTCGGTCATCCAGGTACTTATTAATATTAAACGGGTGTTTATCGCGTTATTATTTAAGTACCTATTTTTTCCCGACGTTTCGACAGGTTTACACACTGTCACGGGTAGACTAACGTCGGGATAAAATACGTAAATAATAACGCCATTATACCCGTTTAATACTAGGGGAAGGTGGTTTAAAATGATCCCCCTAAGGGAAAACTGCTGTAACTCGAATGTTTATTGCTTTTTATTTGACTTAAAGTGTTTAAAGGTTACCGATAATATCAAGCTACAAATTTTGTTTCGCATTTTACAGCATAAAGCTGATAGAAAATTATTTATTTAGGTTTTTGTGGAGGTCTACTGAAAAGTCACTTTGCAAAATATAGGGGCAAAATGATCCCGGGATCATTTTACCCCAATGGGGTAATATGATCCCCCGATCTTTTTACCCCATTACTTAGGGTTTTAAATTAGAAATAAAACGTTCAATAATTATGGAGTCTTTTCAAAAGCCTCAACTAGAAAAAAATCAGCAAAATAAAAAATTATAGGACACAAATAACGACTTTAAATTAATAAACGTGTTGAGCTAGTTATCAACAACAAAACAAAATTTTATTTAAGAATTCCAAGGAAATATTTGTTAAATTCTTTTACAAAATGTTTTATATTGTTGCTGATAACTAGCTTAATACGCGTCATAATTCAAAGTCACGATTCGTGCCCCACCCTGTACAAAGTTAATTGAAAACATCGAAGGATCATATTTTACCCATCCACACCAAAACCGGGGGTAAAATGATCCCGGGATCATTTTACCTACACCACCCAGGGATCATTTTACCCCTAATGCCTTATTTACGCAAAACAACAAAATACAATCTATGAGTTTTAAATGCCGTAATAATAAACGGTTCATTCCATTGCTGAATGACAATAGAAACTGAGGAAAACACAACTACCACATAAAATGTACGTGTACTAAAACTATGTAAAGTCAAATAATGGCTTACTTTACATTGAGCACAGAAATTTTAAACAATTTGTCCTTAAAACTTTTCCACTGTCACTGCCGCCATGACACTAACTGAGAATGCATGGCTCAGCCTTAGGAACATGAGGTTCACTTAAAAAATACTAGAAGACGCCTCTAAGTCGGTAAATCAACCAGTGATCGTTTTACCCCCAGGGATCATTTTAGAACACCTTCCCCTAATAATAATAAGTTTTTTAATCAACAAAAGGTAAATTTATGTACATATTTTTATTAAAAAACGAAAAACTTTAAATTATTTATTTCATACCTAAAGCTACCTGTTATTTTATTATTTATGCTGCTTATCTTATTATTTATAATTACTTAAAAAAAGATTGAATTTATGTAATAAATAATATTAATCTACATTGCATCTCAAAATGCGGCGATGGGCTTGCAACCTATCATTCACACTAACTACTATGCAAAACATAATGGTTGGACATGCCTCTGACTATCCTCTTTTAGACGTCTATTAAAACTGGTGATCATGATCTTGTTCTGTCTTATAACTCAAATAAATCTAGCTCGATTTCAAAAAGCCTATGCAAGCGTTTTAGCTTGAGGTAGAAAATTAATGTAACTACCTATTGAGGGTATTACACACTTCCATGGCGTTATTCTTGTCGTTTCTACATCGTAGTGCGTACTAGAGATGCAACGGATAACCGGTTAGGTACTGTTCGATATCCGACTATCCGGCCGTTTATTAACTAAGTATCCGGATAGCATGAAATCTACGAATTGTTGAATTCAGCGGATTAAAATTGTTAAAAAACTGAATTCAATAATACGAATCGACTTCGTTAATTAATAAGGGTCATACAAATCCCTTCCCGATCACAGAACCCGTGCCCCACCTCCTTTGCAGGATTCATGTTGTAAATCGAGTCACACAGGATCACACTTGTGTCGGGTATTCGGCGCTCCTGCGAAACCCTTCTGAATTTTCAAAATCCGGTCTCCGGCTAAACCACTATCCGGATATCCAGCACTCCGGCCGAACCCAACGCCGAATATCCGACCAAACCACTATCTGTTGCATCTCTAATACCTACGTACTTTATCTTTAAATTAAAAATTCACTAATTCACTATAAATAATAAGTTAAAGTTCAGAAACAGCACAGAAAGTACTCGTTGGGGCAGCGAGGCACGCTTATCTGTAATTTAGGACAGTTCCAAATTTTTTCACACCTACAATGCGATCTGAATCGCCTCCTTGCCGACTTCTCCAAGGAGTTCGTTGGAAAACTGACAAAACCTTGCGGCTTTTGGAAGTAGCTGAGCTTCGGAACGAATTCCGGCGTCGCTTTCGTCTTCGGCTCCAAAAATTCTGGTATCTGTGTTACGTCATCGTATCTTACTGTTGCTTCTTCGAATATATCTGTTGTCTCGCTCGATTCGTACGTTCTGCCTCGCCGTGATTGGTTGCTTTCTGATGGGACAGTATCAGATACATCTGATCCATGGGCTTCTAAAAGCTCCTCTTTTTCTGTAAAATCAGTTATTTCTGGTAAAGTTTCATCTGGCTTTTCATTGTCAGTTTTTTCTGGCAATTCTGTTTCTTCTGGCGCGTATATTTGGGGAGGCTCTGGTATTGTTTTTTCTGGCTTTTCCTCAATTATCTCTGGTAACACGGTTATTTCTGATAAGTTACTGCTCTCCGGCAAAGTTGCATCAACGTCAGACTGGAGACTATCTACATTACTAGACAATTCTTCAATTTTTGAATGGTTATCTGGGGCAATTGGATCTTCAAGTGTGACATTTCCCGGTATTGTTAGAGGTAGGTTTTCTATCCTGGATTCTCTGGAGTGAACGGGTGCTGTGGGGGCTTTAACTGGGGGTTGTAACATGACGTATGTTATATCACTGTCGCCTACAGACTGCGGCGCCGGTGCCACGGCTCCGGATAGCAGCAGAAGAAGCAGGAATCTGCAAGTTTAGAGTATGATTAGAAGTATTTCCTTGCTCTCAATCCTAAGATTACGGATTCGTGCACTAATAGAATTTTGAACTTGAAAAATTTAGGTGTGTTTGCAATGCCAGTGCTCTTAAACAGAGATGTAAGATATCACTTGTTCGTATAATTTTGTTTGCCGAATAGGTTCTTGTTAATATAAAAATGACTACTCTACTTAAGTAGGTATTTACTTATTTTTACCCGACTGCGAAGAAAATGGGTAACGTGTTTGTATTTACATACATACATACATAAAATCACGCCTGTTTCCCGACGGGGTTAATGTTTGGTTAATATACTAGTTAAATAAGTATGCGAGTTTTTTTGGCTGTTGGAGACTAAACGACTAGACAGATTTTGACAAATGAGGTGTCGTCGTTTTGATTCGTTTAGTTACAAGGCTATGCAAAATATAAAAAAAACCAATATGGCGGCTGTATGAAGCTATTTTCAATTAGGTACTTTTAATCTATCTATGTAATTTGTAGGTCTACTTAATACGTACCTAGCAAAAAACTTATTCGTATAATCATCAACATCCAGTTCTCATAAATTATTCAATAACAGGTTTTAATTTTATTGGCGTGTTTAATAATATGTTAATATATATCTCAATTTCCGTTTTATCGCTAATGCGATGGTAATATAAGAGGAATGACCCGAGATTTATTGTTGTTGATTTGGATGGGTGACCAGAAGGCTTGCTGACGATTTGGACAAAATTTATTGGGACACATGTCCCAATTGACACTTTTGATTTTAGTATTTAATAACAAAAGTTACTGGCGACGCCGCTCTACTAGCTTGCGCTCGCGACGTCACCCGCGAAGTACCTACATAAAATATAGGTGGCCTATGTTCATCTTGAAAGTTAATTCTAAACATTAGTGTAATAATTTTTCAAATCGGTCCAGTTGTTTCGGAGCATTCAATGCAAACAAACAATTAAATCTACCCTCTTTATAATATTACTATAGTTAAGTAGGTATAGGTAGTTCTCGGACGCGCAAACAGAACTTTACGATTTTTTCCAAAAACGTTGAATTCCAAACAATGAATTCACAAAAACTATATGCATTGTGCTAAACAATGCTACGGGAACTTGGTTAATTACAATTATACAGATACTAATTACTGATTAGTTGATATATCTACCTAGACGATGCTATTTCTGAGGTTTTTGTAGGGTATTGACCGGAAACTTATGACAAAAAAGCTTGAGACGAATCTGCTCCAACTCCGCTAGGTGTCCCTAACAAAATAATAAGGATCATACAAAAAGCGCTAGGCCCAGCGAGTTTCTTGTCAGTTCTCCTCGGACTGGGGATAGGACTGGAATTGGCACCTAGACTCACCTAGTATGTAAGACGATTCAAAATGATCCCTGTGATTTTAATGATTATAGTTATATAGGGTTTGAGTTTCGACTTTACACTAGTTAGTAGTTACATAGATTGGTTACCTATTGCACACAAGGACAAGAACTCTGCACCGTCTTTGGCACAAATTAAATAAGTTAACAAACTAGCTACTAAATGTAACAATACACAATAGCTAAGTATTACAAAGCCGTGCTTATTTCATGTGTAATTGTCCCGTGTCACATGTTATGGTGTGCGGGCCTTGCATTGTCGCCGCTTGTAGATTACAAGATTAAATTAAACGTAGGTGGGTGATTCTACGTAATTTTATATTTTAAAAACTTTACAAATTGATTTTAGAGCTCGTCTTTCAAGCTGATATCATGAAGATGGAGCAATAAAAGATTGGTTGGTAATAAGTTTTTTCACGAAGGGTACCTACCTACCTACATAAAACATTGACTAATATTTAATGAGATAAATATTTTTTTTTGTTGCGAACAATGACGAAACTGTTAAGGCGCGGTAGCTAGCTAGTGGCCAGCGGCATACTGCCCGTTGCATGAAAAGTCTCGAATTGTAATAATTTTAAATAATAATTTGTGTTAAATTTAAATAATGAAAATGAAACACACATTTTTTTTATTAGTAAATTATCTACCCCTTGGTTGGTGTAAAAAAAATATGGAAATGACCTCAACTTTAGAAGGAGAAGCAGATTTTGTTTATTTTTTGAGGTATTTTCGAGAATTAATACTAAAGTTAGTACGACGTTTAAACAAAATTTCAAACTCAGACTTTAGAGATAAAATATTGATTATTTTCAGTGACCTTTCAGTTATTTTCCACTTCCCCTATTTACCGAGGGTAAAGCATCTGAAAAACAGCAAAACTCCGCGATCAGCTGACCACCGCGCCTTAAGTAGAAAGGTCCTATCGTAGTTTGATTTTCGGATCCATTACATAAGGTATCCATACCTAAGTACTTATATACCTACCCATAATTTGTGTAGGTACCTACCAACATTATTGAACACAGTTTTGACAATAAACTATTCTTATTCTTATTTTTGGAAGCGTTATAAGTTAACCAATGATTAACCACTAACCGCCCGTTTCTTTTGATGAACATGGCTGATGTTTGGTAAAAATAGGCTACCCCCTTACTACTTATCTAATATTCATTAAGTGAAGGCAAATATTTTCGCTATTAAAATTTGGAGACGCATTTAAACCTGTCTTGAGTTTGGGTGTGTAGTGTAGGGTAAACAAAAACAGACAGGTAGGTAGGTACCTATATTTTAATATATTCTATGTTTTAGTAGGTGAGGTAATAATACAGATTTGGGAGAGCTCCTCCTGACTAGGTATTTATCAACACGCACGTGTCTACCTATATTATTTACTAGTTTCCGCCCACGGCTTACACCGTACCTTGAAAAACCAAAATAAATCTATCCCACGGGAACCGTATTTCTTCCGGGATATAAAGTAGGCTATGTGCTACTCCAGACTATAATCTATTTCTGTGCCAAATTTCATTCAGATCCGTTCAGCCGTTTCAGCGTGCAAGAGTAACAAACATACACCCACACATCCACACACTCTTATAAACTTTGGCGTTTATAATATTAGTAGCATTTGGATCGAAAAATGTTGATCGACTTTTTATCATAAACTATCCGCATATTTTCTTTTAACTACCTATCCATATCTTTAGAAACAAACTACCTACTTACAATGTGTATTTCGTTGGCCCATTACTTTTATAGTTATTGTTACGGTTTGAAATCAAAGAAAGTCAGCGAAAGTTTGCATGAAGAGAAAGAATAAGTAATTATTACGAGTATACTGTTCAGTTATTTTCATGAACGTGTGTTGGCATAATTTGTGTTATCTAATAATTAACACATAGTTTATAATATTGAGAGTGCCCAAATACGATAAATACTTCAGTAAGTCGGTACCTACATAAGCCTTGTATGATTTTTGGTAGAGCTATCTTTTAGGAAGTGGTAATCTAACTACCCCATTTGAACAAAATTATCACCAATTTAATCACCTAGCGATAATGAGCATAAATATTTAGGTAAGTACCTATTATTCAATACCAAGAAAAAGGAACAACTTAGGCCTTAGGTTCAGCCGTAGACAAAAAAAAATGCTTAGTATCTACTGCCCAAATTCAGATTGTGTTCTTAAAATGAAATACAAGCACTAAAAACTTTTAACCATAGATAATTTATATATTTTTTTCTTGTTGCACACATAGTTTATTCATACAGCCGCGATACCGAATAAACTTTTTAATTTAAAACAACAAAAACTAGTCACAAAACGAACCTCCATACAGCCAATCGCGATATTTTTTATAGAGTAAAATGCCACTAACCGGTACATGGTGTTCGCTCGGCGTTTCTCAGGAAACAGTCGCGGGACGACTCATCCACTACTTATAGAGCCTTTTTATACAAAACGACGATTCCGAACATCCGTTGCTGCAAAACTTGCTATTTCTACATGCTTTTAAAAATAATCATAATAAAGAATCTAGGAAAATAATAGGATCAAGAGCACACCTTGCTTATTGGATAAGTATATTATTATTACCTACTTACATTCCTACGTCCTACACTCATAGTAAATAAATATCTAAGATTACAATCCTAGGTATTCTATTGGTAGGTACGTTTGAATTTTTCGGAATCTTTTTACTATTTACAAAACATGCAAAACCGAGTTTCCAATTCTAAGAACAAACTGATAGGTAAGATTTTTTATAAATTAAGCATAATTTAAACCCCTTAACTTTAATATGAGACTTGAATTATATTAAGGTAAGTCTGACGCTTTAAAATAACAGATATTTTCTTTCCTATTGGGTAGGTACTAATATAATTTTTATAAAGAAATCCAATGGAGATAATTAATTGTTTGTAACGAATTTTTACGGTTTTCGCGCCAATCGAACACTCGGTATGTTTTTTTCGCGCTAATCCGGAGGCAACTGATGCGAGTCGCATACAGCCGACGCCGAAATGGAGGGGCATGTGACTTTCATTGTTTTGCAGTTGATCTTGAATTTATTTTTCCCATAATAATGTGGGAATATTTAGTAAATTATGATTAAATAATACCAGAAATGAACACAATATGTAAGTAGGTACATAATTACTAAGACTGAAGACTGAACGAAGGCTTATGTCTAGGGGGCATTTTCTACCAGCCAACCCAGCGTAGATGAAAGCTAGGTCTATTTTATAATAAAAAAGTTAAGTAGCAAGTACATACCAAAAAGTGCATGTAGGTAATATGTACCATACATACCATGTGGTATGCGTGAGTTTTGATTCCTGAGTCATAGAAGACACCATATTTAACTGAATAATAGGTGCAGATAACTTACCTAGTTAGCGATTTGTAACAAAATATTCCATAAATTCTTGCCATTTCCTGATTCCAATTGTTGAATAATAAAAAAAAAATATAATTAAAATATTTTTATGTGATTATGTGTTACTCAACCCATTCGGACCATAATTATAACTACGATGGTAGACATTGTGGATGACTAAGCTGTAAGTAGCCTACATTATACCTAAGTATTTTGAACTGTTTCTCGTAACTGTTCTCATACCTATTTATTTCTTTATAGCAGTTAGATAGGTAGGTACTTAGGTGTTTTGGAAGAGATCCAGACACACTAACCTCGCCAGGACATAACGGAGTTCCGTTAGATAAATGGATTGTCTATGCTTCTACTAGTTAGGTACCTACCTATCCAAAGAGATTGCACCCAAAATCAGTTTTGCTCTGCAAAAAGTTTGTATTTAGAAATCGGTAGGTACCTATAATTTGAAATTGGAACGTTTCATTAGTCTATCACGGACGGAGTGGAGTACGAGTATATAAATGGTGAATCATTATTATTTTGAATCATAAAACAATGCTATATTACCTATAGGTACCTATCGCACAGGACTGAGTGAGATAATGAACTCTAGGTACTGGTGGGTAGGTACTAGTTAGGTACATACAAATTATAAACTTAGGTACATAGCAACTTCACGTATTTATTATCTTACGGTTGAGAGAAAAGGTAAAGGATCTCGACTCTACCATACCAAGCCCGGTAATTACAGTCATGAGCCTAGCCTATATATTTTTTATGAGCTGTCTTTTCTGTGGACCTACGACCGACTAACTAGGTACCGACTTTGATATTTTACCGTTGTTTTAAAAAAAATTTTTTAACCTTGTTGATATAAGTTTACATTTAAAATTAACTATATTTTACGAGATAACCAAAATTGTTTGTTGCGAACAATGACGAATAGTGAGAACAATGATTAATCCGTTGTGGAGGAGTGGAGAATTGTCTATGGTGCAAAACATCTGTTTTTTACACTCTGAGGTTTTTTACCTGTAAAACACGACCTAACCTACTTTTGCGTCTGGAATAAAAAAAAAAGAAAACTGCACGCTGGTACACTCTACTTTATTATTTTTGCGCATCTCTGCGCTCGTGGCCATAAACAGTTGTTTTTTTTTTGCTGAACTCAGCAAGGCCGAGGCGGCCATAACTTACGAGTGGTCAATGACCATAAGAAATTACTACTCCGACTACTTTATTCGATATTCCTACCCTACTAGTTACCTTTTTAGGGTTCCGGAGTACAACTAAAAACCATTATTAGTTTCGCCGTGTCCTGACCGACCGTAGGTACAATAATTAGAGCCGTTACTCGGAAAATTTTAGCTTAGGTCAATGATGTACCTACTCGTATTACCTTCAATGGCATAATTAGGTAGGTAGTTACTATTTAAGTGTCTATAAATTGAGTAGATGCCCAATGCAGCAGTTCTCTATCATTTTGCTGTACCTACAGTTTAACCTATTTTTACATAAGGCTTATTTAGTTACCTACCGTTAAAAATATTACCTACCTATCTATCATCCAAAACTAAAAAGTAAGGTAGGTACCTATGCAGCCCAATAATAGGTAGGTACCTACCTTCCTAGTCGCATAATCTTTTGTATAGTTGACTTGACAATTTGACTGACTTTGTGACATTGACAATACTACTAACTTACATTTGACACTGGCAAAATTTTTCTCAAAATAGACAGATGCCATAAAGAATAAGAACTTTTTGTAAAACTTAAATTAACTTCTTGGTTGGTACGTATCTTCTGCAAAGACATTCTATCTCTGATTCAGCATTCTTGTTGAACTGTAGAATAACTCAGTCATTTGTTGCCCTTCGCTAGGCAGCTGGCATAACGACACAGCAAACTGCCATACGATGAGCCGCAACCGACAAGAGCTTCTTCTTTCATCTTCTCTATGCTTCTGTGCTTCGTTGCTTCTTAGTGGCGCTGGCGTCGGTGTTGTATACTCTGTCCTAACTTACGTAGAGATGTTTCAATCTAAATAAGCACGCCCCACCACTTGTACTTGTGCCGTATGTAGATGAAATAGAATAGCAAATACATTGGAGGGGTGTGCATTTTTAGACTGACCTACCTCTACCTACCTACACTTTTTTTTAGTTTTACATATTTTACTCTAAAAAAATTATGTTCCTACCGAACATTTTGTTTTCTAGCTATGAGTTAGTACCTACTCGAAATTAAATTAATTTATTTTATATAAGTAGTTAAAATAATAATAGTAACTAAAAGAACACCGACTTAAATATTTTACTACCTAGAAATTTAATTATTGAATTTTAAGTATTGAATACTTCCTAACTACCTACCTACAATGCAAAATGTGAGCATATGCCTAATATATCGTTGGGACGTGCCTCTGACTAAAATCTATGAGGATATCTAAAGAGGGTCTTTATTATTCTCATGGATGTAAAGATCTCTCATAGATATATGTAACTAGAGATCTGAGGAGATATTATTACCCACCCTGGGGGTTACAGTCGTGATCATGTTTTACGGAAAAGCTTGTGGTATGGCCTTTGACATGTATTCTATCTGTTGAATAATTTGTGGTGTGCTTTTACAATACCTAGGTACCTACTAACTAAATCAGGGTGCCTACGAATCTAGTGCTTTCATTGTTTATTGCATATTTTATCAGTGTTATCAGCGTTCTGCCGTTAGCAAAACCCACGCATCACATCACACAGTAATAACTAAACTAATATCAAATTAAATTAATTCGGCACCTAGATACTGAATTCCAGGATAAAAATGAATGTAGTATGAACTATACATAGATAAATTATATAAATATAAAGTACATGGATGACCGAGCTTTTTCCGTTTTTTTTGGGGTAAACGACGTTTTCTAAAAATGAAACCTAGCTAGATCGATTTATCGCCCCCGAAACCCCCTACATACGAAATTTCATGAAAATCGTTGGAGCCGTTTCCGAGATTCAGATTAGATAGAATTGCTCGTTTAAAAGTATAAGATATTGGAGAACATTTTACACAATGCCATCTAGCCCCAAACTAAGTAAAGCTTGTACTATGGGAACCAGATAGCTGAAAAATAATAAACAAACATTAGCGTGTCGTACTTAGCTTCCTAAGATTAACGTTAAAACCCTAATCCCGGACTCAAGAGTCCCACAAAACACACTATTTCCCAAAACACTTTAAGTTTCATACTCACCTGCTACCCCCACTAGCCCACTGCTGGACTATCCGGGATCCACTGGCGTCCCAACGCAGCGAACAGTCAATAAATACGACTTATCATGAGGAAAGCCGCGGCTGCTGCTAATTAGGGACTGGTGGTCGCGGGATTTTACTGTAGTGATAGGGAGTGGTGATGGGATAGTCCGGGATTATACGGGTCTCGGGGTAAAGGCCTTGGCAGATAGCCCCAAAAAACTTTTTGAGTCACTTCACCAGGGGTCTTACCACAAGCTCTTCGGGCAATATCAAAGTAACTTTGATATTTCGTACCATGATCTAAGTTTATGAGTTGAAACTTTGACGTTTCTGAACATGGTTTTTAAAAGCTTTTTGAGTCTCCTCGTTGGTTTGGATGGCAGAATGTGCCCTCTTGGCATTATTTATGTAAGTAATTGACATGTATGACTGAATTTATTTGTTATGATATTGTTTTTTGTTTTGTTTAATTTAATTGATATTAATGTATACCTACTCTATTGTATTAGGATAATCCTGTAAAAATAGATGTTAGCGAGTGAAATAAATAAATAAATAAATAAATAAATAAATAAATAAATAAATAAATAAATAAATAAATAAATAAATAAATAAATAAATAAATAAATAAATTTATTTCTTTTATTAAAATATTTTTTAGTTATATAGGTACTTACCTATATTTAATAAAAACTCAGCTTACTAAACAACGTCCTCCCATAACGTAGTTGTCATTCGGGAGCAATATTTTAAATTTTATTGTAGGTACAAGTAGGTACCAATCATAGAATTTGATCATAGCAAAACTTAAGGCCTGTCAAATATGACATCAATTTATTTTCATTTTACATTTGTTATAGGAAAGATTTCAAACTTGAGACCTACCAAACATTAATTTTGTTTTCATTTTGCATTGGTTAGGTATGTGAAAGATTTCTCAAATTGTAATCTTATAAACAATCCCGAAAAAACCCGGGATCTCTTTTCCCATCACTATTCATCACAAAATAAAATTCGTTATCATTTTGTAACAGGAAACGGTACAGGAAGAGCAGGAGAGGCTAGCCCGATACGAGTCTAATGTTTTAAATAAGTAATTAATATTTTGTTACGTCATAATTATGCGCCTTCATTTATTTACTTACTAGCCGTAGGTACCCGCGATTGCATTCGCCATTGCCAAACTCTCAAACTCAAACTCAAATAACTTTATTCAGTGATATCACAGGGATCATTGTGAATCGTGTTATTGTCGCCATTTATACCCCTCCCTTCTCACCGTAATAAATTACTTTAGGTACCTACAGCTAAGTACACATTTTGACTTTCATACCCTCTCCCTAGGGAACCGTGCTGAATTCCGGGATAAAAAATGTCCTATGTCTTACTTCGTGGTATGAACTCAAATCGTGCTAAGTTTCATTTGATTGCATTCGGTAGTTTCGGCGTGATGATAAAAGATACAGACAAAAATGAAAATATATACGTTTTTGGCTTCAGTATCGATTATAGAGTGCGGTACAAAGAAAATTTTCAAAATATCTTTTTCCTCTTCGTCTTCCTGCCCTTTTCCCATGTTATGTGGGTTGGTTCGGCACAACACGTTTTAATCCTCCATTTCCCTCTATCACCCGTCATCTCAGTACTCACTTCTTTCTTACTCATATCATCTTTCACACAGTCCATCCATCTTCGGCTGAAACTGACGCCGAATACCCGAAATCCAGTCTTCGGCCGAAACTCTATCCATCCATCTCTAGTAGGCATCAACTATGAGAAAGGTACTACCTAGGTAGGCAGTTAGGTACCTAAATAATATACCTACTTACCAATTATTATTATCATTGCAAGGAAAACCGCAGCCAAACCGAAATGAGGACATGGGTATTAATCCATATTTGTTTACAGGAATAAATTTACAAGCTACATCGATAGGTACCGATCAATTCTTACCTACCTAATTGATAATTAAAAATAAATAAATAGGTATTTCTACTCAACAAATTATCTTTGAAATAAAACTAAATGAATTTGATAGGTAGGTTACATAAATGCTTGTTTTATTTTAAACCTACCTTTTATAAATATGAAAAACGACCGAACATATGAACTTACATAAAAGGGCCGATTTAGATCCGTCAAATGTTGGCTTATCCACATTCCACCAACAATCCATCAATAACTTCTTGCAAGTTTGATTCAAAAAACTAATTTTAAATTTTTTAATTATTTGAGTTTCATATTTTTTTTTATTTTTCCATTGATAGGTTTACATTATTATACTTCTTTCATCCGGGATAAAAGAGGTTTATTTCTCTGTTAACTCGGTAGAATAGAATGCATAAACTAACACATAAATAAAGCAATTTATTTTTCATAGGTACTTCTTTCACCCGTGATGAAGAGGTTTATTCGCATATAACTTGGTAGAATAGAATACATTACTTACCCTTTTATTTATGGACTCAAAATACGGCTATTGTTTATCAAATTATCACTCACAAAAAGCCGAAGCTTCGCACTCAAGTCTCGATTGTTTGAAAGCCTTCAATGAATGTGTCGCAGTGAATTTTACACATTTTTCGTACGCGATTCGTTGAAGGAAATACAAGATTTGGAGGCCACGATGTCAATGTCAATATGTAGGTCAAGGTCACTGTCTGACCCTGCGCGGTGCGGCCCGAGGTTTAAGGGCAATATTGACTAATGAAAGCGTGAACTTCGTATGAAAAACTACATTAATCTTATACCTTTAAACGAGCAATTCCTGTAGATTAAAGAGTTATTAGCTAGTATATATATATATACTAGCTGATGCCCGCAGCTTCGCCCGCGTGAATGTCAATTATCGCGACTTTTCATACAAACTTTCATCCCCTATTTTATCCCCTTGGGGTTAGAATTAATCAAAATCCTTTCTTAGCGGATGCCTACGTCATAACATCTACCTGCATGCAAATTTCAGCCCGATCCGTCCAGTGGTTTGGGCTGTGCGTTGATAGATCACTATGTCAGTCAGTCAGTCAGTCACCTTCGAGTTTTATATATTTAGATAATCGGAATCTCGGAAACGGCTCCAGCGATTTTCATGAAATTTAGTATGCAGGAGGTTTCGGGGGCGATAAATCGATCTAGCTAGGTTTCATTTTTAGAAAACTTCGTTTACCCTCAAAAAACGAGCAAAGCTCGGTCACCCAGGTACTATCTTTGAAACTTTACTATCTTTGAAACTTTGAAACTTTTGAAGGTAAATTTAACTAGTTTTGGAGATTTTACAAGGGTTTTTGTTGATGCTTTTTGAAAGGGCAGTGTGATTTTTTTTAATAATTACTCCATACAATAAAGTGCCAGGGCCGAGAGAAGTTCCTCGCCTATTCTTCTCGGACTTGGGCTAGGTTGGAATTGGCACTTAAATTCACCGCATGTAAGACGTTTCAAAGTGATTCTTGTGATTTTATTGAATACTAGCTTCATATGCTATTATTGGGTAGGTATCTTCATAAAATATAGCCAATGTTCATCCTGAAAGTTCATTCTACACATTGGTGAAAGAATTTTTCAAATCGGTCCAGTAGTTTCGGAGCCTATTCAATGCAAACAAACAAACAATCAAATCTTTCCTCTTTATAATATCAAGTACCTAGGTATAGGTACCTAGATGAAAGAAAGATAACGAACGATGGAGATTTTGGGTTCAAATAAACACATTTTAATACACAATATAATAATGGTATATATTTAAATTAACATATAAATTAAAAAGTACATAAAACGGAGGTCACAAATATCAATTAATGGCGTGATTGTATCTTCAATTATTAGAAACTAGCCTCCGCCCGCGGCTTCGCCCGCGTGGTACCTACATAAACTGTGTTCCTATGTTCATTCCAGAAAGTTTATTCTACACATTGGTGAAATAATTTTTCTAATCGGTCCAGTAGTTTCGGAGCCAATTCAATTCAAACAAACAAATCTTTTCTATTTATAATATTAGTATGGATTTTCGTTGAATAAGGGCTACTTTCACCATTCTCTGTTAATTAAACTAACAGCTTGTTAGCCTTTTAATAGCCTGTTAAAATTGTTGTTAAACCATGCCCTGATAGAGAATTGTCTTCCGTAAAATGACGTAAAATAGATAACGTTAGTTTAACATTCTTGTTAATTTTAACGCGCGATCAGGTAATGCTTTGTTAACAAAAACGAGTGTGCTTTAGAGCACACGACTGAAGTAAAACTTCTTTAGCTCCATTTAACTGTGTCTTAGATATACGAAGCGTAACTGGCTATGAGAGAAAGAGAGAAAGAAGATGTGTGCTTGCACCTCTCTCTTGCCCCTACAGTAATATACGAAACGTAACAATAATCTCTCTCTCAACTTCCGTTCGCCTCGCCCGATCACACTTTTCGTAACGCTCTCGTCACGAATTCACCAGTTTATTCAAGTCAAGCGTGCGTAAGAAGTTTTACTTAAAACGTTTGGTGAAATTGGACCTATCACCTAAGACTTTGTGACATTTCTACTAAAGATACAACCACCCAAAAGCTGCCTTACACAAATAATATCTAATACATAGGCCATTTACATAGCATTTCATTTACATACGACGAACTACAAACAATTATAACATGTCAAAATTGCATTAACGGCAGTGAACGCTAAAAACATGGAAGCCGTACTTCATCGAAAGTCCTTTATGGATTTGCCAAAAATTAATTCATATTTGGGACGCCACGTTAAAAGTAGACTTTATACAATCGTTATTTGGGCTTAAATTGCCGTGTTAAGTGTTGATACCATAGATTAATTTCTTCATCTTCATTCTATAGATAACCGCTGCTATTGACAACTGCAAGCAAACTTAACTCAAGGCATAATTGACAAGCCCCGCCTACTGGAGCTCATTTTTTAGCTGAAGGACTGTTTCCATGTATTTTCCGTTCACTGATAATGGGAATTTACCCTGCAATTGTTCCAAATATTAGTCGATATGATATAACTGAAAGTAGGTTTAGCTCGATTACTGTACCGATATTATCGTTAGTCGTTTTGCAGAGTAGGCGCCCAGATTATTTTCGCAATAAATGTGAGACTTCAGAGCAAAATGAAGCTAAATAAACTATTTTCATTATTTTTAATCGTTTTTTTATAACCTATCCTAAAGTGCATACCACAACTCATTAAAAACTCTTTATATTACTGCTCAGCGCAGTTATGTGCCTTAAAAATCTTTCAAAACCCTACGCCGTGTATAATAATGGCTTTTGTCTGATATTTGCCATTTTTATAACAATTTATAACGATCAATCGATATAAAACATTATCTAAGTGCCTAATTATTATGATATAACAATGGAAGTTCAAAATGGTCGTGTTAGAACTTCCTCATTTATTTAAATTGTAAATATGAGCATTTCCGGGAGCTAGCCGCGCTGGGAAAAGGTTTTATGTGCTTTTTTGTAAGAAAGCTCTATTACTATTTACGTTATCTATGATACTAGCGTCAAAAAAAAAAACTAAATTTCGAAATTTGAATTTAAAAAGTTTAGTCTTTTTGCAATTTAAACCTACCGTTACATTCTTTTTTTTATTTATGGCATCTGTCTCTTAGAGATCTTATTATGCCAGTGTCATGTGTATTTATATAAAGTGTTGTCAACGTCAAGTTGTCAAGTCAATTTTAAACAAAAGAGGGCAGTTTAAAATTTTTGGAAAATGTTCTTATGGTTTCAGAAAGGAACTAATCACTTTAATTCACATGTTTACACTTGTGTCAAGAAATTACACAATAAACTTCAATATAACACGAGAAAAAGTATAATAACCAAAGCGATAAGTTCACAGTCTAAAACATCAAGAAATTAAAATAAGTAATTCTTTTTACATTCATCGCCTATTTTCGGAAGTAAACACGCTGGAAAAAGGTTTGTTGTGGAAAGCCACTGTATATTTATATTGTCTATGGTACAAGGTTCGTAATTTGAATTTGTTTCAAAAGTTTGTCTTTTCGTAATATAGTACATTTTTTTTTTACATTTTTTATTTATACACATTAGCGTGCAGATACCATTGGATATTCAGCTAGAATAATTATTATACTCCTAAAGTTTTACCCGCGCACTGCGATAAATACCGCAGCCATTTTGTTAATTCGTCTTTTATCTTGTACTTTCTAATTAGAACCGAACATTTGGTACAAATTATCAACAAAGCTTGTAAAATACTAGTCTTGAACATTGTGTTGATCATAAACTAGCATTGACACTGTTTCAAACGCTTTGTATATTCTTTTTTAAAAAATTGACACTTTTTTGACAAGTTTCGTATAAGCCCAGTATAAGTAATTAGGTACCGACTTGGTGGGTAACTATTTTCATCAATTTACCTAAAAATTATAAAGTTAATATTAAGGTTTCAATAAATATTCCGAATAATGTACTTAATTTGATTTTTCCAAAATTATTCAGCTAATAAAGCTGCGTTTACACGAATTTCTCGACCATTTTCAATCGAGATCTACTTTATATCTCAAAAACTTGCCAAATTCAAAGTCTTCGAGTATCGTACACGTTCCAACACTCTACATTCACGCGTTTAAAATCGCACGGTTTTTAACCGCAGCTCGCGGGTAACACCACACTTCACAATCACCTATCAGACTTTCCCGCATTAAGATGATTAGGAGCATCAGCGAACGCGAATTTCAACCTATAAGCCTCCGCGACCAATAGACTTATATTCGAGTCCGTCCAGTTCTGAGTCGGCACATTCTGCAGCAGAATCATCAGACCTTGGAAGTCTCTCTCTAACATCAACCTCTCCCTCCAATGCAGGAGGAAGGCAGCGCAGACGTATAACTGGAAGGTAGCGAATCCGTCAGATTCTGCTAAATAGGTGTCCCAAAGACGAATGGTGCAGCCGAGGGGAATTTCCCTCGTGAGGAGGTTATTCATCCAGCGGAAGGAGAACTGGAGGTAATCGACCCCGTGCGTCTGGAGGTGCTCGTGGAGGGGGAGATCGATTCGGCGGATAAGTTCCTTCAGTTGGTTCACCTGGAAAAAGGTTTAAGAAACATGTTATTAAGGGTCTTGGCTTCACCTGACTGACTGACTGACTGATCTCTGACTGACTGAGCTAGCGAGGTGAAATTTGGAAAGTGGCTTTCGTTTATAACAAAACCACCCACTAAGGCGGGATTGGAAATTCCACCCTTAAAGGTATGAAAAAGGATGAAAACGTTAGTATGAAACTTTT
The DNA here is from genome assembly GCA_963675405.1 of Cosmorhoe ocellata. NCBI lineage: Eukaryota > Metazoa > Arthropoda > Insecta > Lepidoptera > Geometridae > Cosmorhoe > Cosmorhoe ocellata. Next base: position 8,583,790 of record OY776265.1, on the reverse strand, counting down.
AACGCGTGGGTCGATTTACATTAGACTTTGTGTAAGTACTGTAAATGTAAAATGAAAGTGTTTCAAGATTTTTCAATAAAACATTCAAAAAAGGTAAAATGAGGTGTCAAAGTTAGTATGGGATTTTTTAAGTTGTGTGATTTGTTTGAAGATTTGTGTGATTTGTTTGTCTGTTTAGATACTTTGTGTGAACGAGGTCGCGAGTGGGATAGCTAGTATCAAATACTTAGTTCATGGGTAGGTATAAAGATTTTGTAACATGGTACAAAAGGTTTTGTTACAAAAAGCTGGTTGACCAGGGGCCTTACCACGAAATCTTCCAGGACGATTCCGTAACGATTCCATTATAGAAACGTCACTACTTCCATACAATTTGCATAGGTCATGGTACGAAATAACAATGTAATACTAATTCGGTAATGTATTATGAATTCGTGGCAAGGCCCCTGTTTGTACCGGCTATTAAGTACCTAACATGTTACAAATTTGTAAAATATCTTTTATTAAGTTCATTAATAAACGGTAAAATAAAATCTAAATACAAATTCAAAGATAAATAAAATACGACAATAAGTATTTTTTCTATTGAATTTTGTTTTACGAAACTTATGATTTAAAGAATTTATGATAAAGTATGGAAATTTGGTCAGGACAACGACTCGGGTCAAGTAATTACTTACTAAAATTAAATATTTTTTTTATTAAAACCTTTTGCTTTCACCCGCGGCTTCGCCCGCGAGGTACCTATAAAATATTACCTATGCTCATCCTGAAAAATCATTCTAAGCACATTTGAAAGTATTTTTGAAATTTGACGAGTAGTTTTGGAAATTACCTCCTTACAAACAAACAAATATTACATCTTTATAATTATTTTGTAATCATCAACAGTATTAGGCGTAAAAATAGCAATAATTGTATTATCGTTCCTTCTATTTGTAATATAATAATGAATAAACAATATTTTGTGGTTAGCGATAAATTATTTTTCCTCAAAATGTCGATTGTTCGAATAGGGAAAAACAGGAGTATATCCTGTCGCCTAACAATGTGGAAAATTATGATCTATTTATAGACGTGACACAATATGGTAGGTAAAATAATAAGGCCTTACCACAAGCTCGTAAGAGCTATATATTTAAATTATTAAACCATCATGTTCCTTTCAGAAACGTCACATTTCAAGCTTGAAGTAACATTATCTCAGTACATTTTTTATGTCATGGTAAGAAATATGAAATGAAAATGAAATGAAATGAAATATATTTATTTCTCACAAACTACAACAAAGCCAAACATATTATGTATAAAAAATAGAAATAGGTAAGTTGCTTAAAAATATTATATACTTAACACATGAAGTAGGTATATAAATTATCCTATCTTATATAAGTCTTCAGTAATCCTACTAATATTATAAATGCGAAAGTTTGTAAGAATGTGTGGATGTATGGATGTATGTTTGTTACTCTTTCACGCTGAAACGACTGAACAGATCTGAATGAAATTTGGCACAGCTATAGATTATGGTCTGGAATAGCACATAGGCTACTTTTATCCCGAAAAAATGTACGGTAATGTACGGTAAAACCACGCGGGCGGAGCCGAGGGCGGAAGCTAGTCTATCTATATCTATCTATATTATATACTAGCTTCTGCACGCGGCGTCGCCCGCGAAGTACCTACATAAAATATAGCCTATGTTCATCCTGAAAGTTCATTCTACACATTGGTGAAAGAATTTTTCAAATCGGTTCAGTAGTTTCGGAGCCTATTCATTTCAAACAAACAAACAAACAAACAAACAAACAATCAAAGTTTTCCTCTTTATAATATTAGTATAGAAAAAATGAATTGCTGTTCGTTAGTCTCGCTAAAACTCGAGAACGGCTAAACGGATTTATCTTATCTTGGTCTTGAAATGTTCGTGGAGGTCTAGGGAAGGTTTAAAAGGTAAGAAAAAATCGAATAACTGTCGGGAAAACCCTAAAAATAGCCCTTTTTTATTTCCCATACAAACGTTTTCTAAATAAGTACGAAGTCTGCCGGGTCAGCTAGTAATATATAAATATCAAAGTTATATTACTTTAATGTTGCCCTAAGAGTACCTTGTATTGTATTCCGAGCTGGGCGAAGATGTAGTTATCCTGGATGCTGTCGAGGAACTTGGAGAGACACCAGAAGGAGTCCGCCTCTATGATGTCTCGCGTCTCCTCGGCAAGCTGGTCCAGGGGGAAGTTGTCCAACTCCTGGCCCGGAATCGATTCCTGTCAAATACAATACAATACAATCTAAATATATATAACAAAGTCGCTTTCTCTGTCCCTATATCCCTATGTATGCTTAAATCTTTAAAACTACGCAACGGACTTTGATGCGGTTTTTTTAATAGATAGAGTTATTCAAGAGCAAGGTTTATATGTATGATACATACATAATATAGTAGAGGAACACTGATAATTTTAGAGTTTTCTAATGTGATGTCGTAAATAAACACATTTTAGCATATTTAGTATCAGCATTGCATCCGTGCAAGCCGGGGCGGGTCGCTAGTAACAGAGACGAGTTAATACAAGATAACACGTCTCTGCTAGTAAATACAAAAAGAACAAGATTACGTTTTAAAAACTAAAAATAAACAGACTTCATGTTGCAATAGGTACGTAGAAAAAAACGAACTACTGAACCGATTTTGATGAAATGTCTATGGGATCAATCGGAAAGTAATCGTTTAACATAAAAACTTACAACCGCACTAGTCGCCCCTACGATTTTCGGAAGGTCCCCTCGATTTCTCTGGTCTGCCATCATCAACCGATTTTCTTATCATGGGATCACTTTTGAAATATCTTCTTTCCAACAAAAAAAAAATCATCAAAATCGGTTCATAAACGACGAAATTATCCTCGAACAATCATAAAAGGCACATATACGGTCGAATTGAGAAACCTCCTCCTTTTTTGAAGTCGGTTATAAAACGTGATCACAATCCCCAGGCTCGGTAGATATCTCCTCAGACCTCTAGTGACTTAGAACTTTTGAGGATATCTAAAGAGGGTAGTCAGAGGCACGTACGAGCATGGCATTTGTTAGATGCCAAAAGTCAAGGTTCACTTTCTTGGTCAAATACTTACTTGTAGGAAGACCATGAAAAATGGAGTGACGAGGTCATTGATCCCTTGCACGTAGCCTGAGGCGGGGTGCCTTATCGCCCATATGTACAGGATTCGCTCAAACATTACCTGTAACAATGATATTTTGTTCTAATAACACGTGGTACCTACTTCAAAAGTAACCTATATTATTCAGCTTCAGTTTACAGGCTGTATCTATTTCAAATTTCATTACAATCCGTTCAGCCGTTGAGATGTGATCGAGTCATACTCATAGACAAACATTTAAGAAAATGGTGACGAAAGTTTCGGTATATTTCAAGTGGACCTGATATTAGTTCCTTAACATTGCCGATGGAGGTAAAGATTTCGAAAAAAGTTTTCGTGAACTATCAAAAACTCATACTAACGAGTACTGATTTGTTAGTGATGCGATCAGGGCTTGGAAACCGGAAAAATTCAAACCGGTATCGCTCTAAATACCTACATACAACCCTTTCTTTTCGATTACGTTCCACCGTAACCTCTATCAAAACGCTAAGTCAAGAACGAAATCCAAAAGGGTTTCGCTCAACCGGCTACATACAACGAAATGATTTCGTTCTTTTCTATATTAGTGAGCTCCGCGACGCGCCCGCTCTTACGACGAGAAACGAAGCTCGCTTTAACCGGTTAATCTTAAGTTTGAGTTAAGGTTTTGAAAGAGGTTGCGCTCCGAACGCCATTATCGAAATACCGGTTTTTTTCGGGTAAATTATTAACCGGTTCCAAACCCTGGATGCGATAAGATATACCTGTACAGTGAGCTGCTGGAAGAGTGCTACCAGCGGGCTCATCCGCGGTATATCTATATGTATCTGGCGGTAGGTGTCGTCGTCCCGCTCCGCGTCGTAGTACTGGCGGACTAAGTGCCTGTAGTCCGCTCGCTTCCGCTCCAGGATCTCCGCCCTCCGCTCCGAGTTGGCCGGGAGGTAGCCGGCTAGGAGGCGCCAGGTTATCGCTCGAGCCTGATGATGGAGAGGATATAGAATAGAATAGAATAGAATAGATTTTTATTCAGACACGGACACATACAGGAAAATAAAAGTAGATAAAAAAAAAACAAAACAAAGGTAACAAAATTAGAAAAGTAACACAGAAAGTAAAATAAAAAAGATATAAATTGAGATAAATTAATATTTGAGAATGATTGGATGCCGGGTAGATGTACAGTTCATCCAACGGATGTAGGCATTCGTGAAGTTAGTCACAGGTGCGAGTTTGCGCATGTACAGTCCCACCGTCCCTCTCTATACCTCCAATTGCTCCCGAAAAACGATACTGCGCAGCGCCTGCGGCTATCTTCACGAATGCCTAGATTCGTTGAGCCAACTATATGTGACTTCCTTCGGCTTTGGCTACGGCTGGGCGGATTTTGATGAATGAGGTGTCATAGTCATTTTTTTTAGGGAATTTTTTTAATATTGATTTTAGAGCTCGTCTTTCGAGCTGATAGCACGAAGATGGAGCAATAAAAGATTGGTTGATAATAAGTTATTTCACGAAGGGTATAACTATCTTCAGGATGCTGATGCGGCTGCCTCGCTTATGCATCGGAGATGTTCGCGAAGGCGCGCACGGACGGCTTTCAAGCGATTATTCGCAAGAAAGTCGCTTCACTATTCCAGCGTGCGCGACGCAGCGGGAACGGCATCCTGAAGATGATTGTAGCTCGAGCAGACTGCCCCATCCAAAATAGGTGGATGCAAATAATGATGGGCTCTACCTGATCAAATTCATTTATTTTTAATTTATTTTGTATTTTAATTTTGTATTGTCCATTTATGTGAAGTTTTGTAATTTGATTTTAATTTTAATTTTTATGACATTCATTTTATTTTATTTACCTATAGCTTCTGATTTATTTATAATGTAGTTTTAAGTGTGTTATATTGTTTTATGGATTAATAATATAATCTGAAATAAATGAATAATAATAATAATAATAATAACTAAAATTAATTAATATTTTACGAGATAACAAAATTGATCTTTGAGAACAATGACTAAACAGTTGAGTAGAATGGCCAGGGGCCTTACCACGAAGTCTTCCAGAACGATTCCGTTTTAGAAAGGTCTCGACATGAAGTAACACTACTTCAATACAATTTGCATAGGTCATGGTACGAAATAACAATGTAACATTAATTCGGTAATGTAAATTCGTGGTGAGGCCCCCCTTGGATTTTTCGAATTTTAGGTAGGTAACTAAACAAAAATAGTTTGAACAGAGATCTACTAGGTACCTATCGATGTTATTGTCAACAATGTAGATTAATTAAAATGGTGATACATCCAGGGCAAACAACAAATTTAATTTGTTTTCCTTCTAAATATCGAGGAAATAGACTTGTTATTCCCTATAATTTTATAATAGTAAATAATTTAAAGCTGCGCAGTAAGCGTCAATAAATACCGCATACGTACGACCTGATAGTTAGTTTGACGACTGACTTTGTGAACACCAGTTTTTTTCATAATGAAATCCCAACGCGCTTTGACCAGAATGGAAAGAGTCCGCTCGGAGAAAGTTAAGAAAGCGAAGGTGGTGAAGAAGAAGACAGGAAAAGCCACCATGAGATGGCAGAACAATATCGTTCGCGTACTCGTTGAGAGAGTCTAGAAGGATCTAGAAGGTTCGAGAAGATTCGAGACGCGAATTAATCTATCCAGGCTCCACTTTGTACTTATTCTACTAACCTAAACTAACCTTCTATTCATTTATGAATAATGAAAATTAAATGAATAAGCCAAATATTAATACTTTTAATTATCTTGCAAATCTTCTTGTTTAATAAGTTCTGCCAAGGATGTTAATATTAATTTTTAATATACATTATTCTTAATAACATAACCTACCGACCAAAACTAGAATTAAGTTGTTTCATTAATTATTTGTTTTTAGTTAACAATACTCAATAAATGTTTGACTGAATTTTATGTTTTATAACGTAAAAACCAAAGGTATTTTTTTATTCTACATAGTACCACTTTATAAAGGAAAAGGGTCACAGCAAGACTGCAAAAACTACAGGGGCATTAGCCTACTCAGCATCGTCGGTAAGCTGTATGCGAAAGTGTTGATCGAAAGAGTTGTGAAAGAAACTGATGAGAGGATATGGGATGCTCAAGCGGGATTTCGAAAGGGTATGGGATGTATGGATCAGGTCTTTTCCTTGCGATGCATAGCCGAGAAATTTTTGGCCAAAGGTCAAAAGGTCTATTGCGCTTTCGTGGATCTGGAGAAGGCCTATGACAGAGTGATGAGGAATGAGCTGTGGTCGGCACTGTCGATGTATGGAGTAAAAAGCAACCTGGTGCGAGCCCTGAAATCTCTCTATGAGGGTTCCAGTGCTTGCGTTAGGATACATGGGTCATACACTGAATGGTTTAACATCGAAAAGGGTGTTAGACAAGGATGTGTAGCGTCACCATGGCTTTTTAATCTATTCATGGACAGTTGCTTACAAGATATGAAAGAAAGTGATTGTGGATTAAGAATGAATGAGTTATTCGTCAAATGTCTTCTCTATGCTGACGATCAGGTAATACTTGCTCCGTCGGCAGAGGAGTTACAGGAGATGGTAACAGGCATGCATGTAGCATTTGACAGGAAAGGAATGAAAATAAATGTAAGTAAGACGAAAGTGATGATTTTTGAAGGAGATGAATGCATGACAGAATGTAATATAATGATCAGAGGAGAAAGAGTGGAACAAGTGAAAGAGTTTGTATATTTGGGTACGCTGTTTAAAAGAGATGGAAAACATGATGACGATATTGAAAGGAGAGTGAATGCTGGAAATAGTGTGAATGGGGCACTTCACACATTTATGAGCAGTCGGATCGTGTCCGAAAAAGCACGACTGGCTGTGCACGGTGGAGTGTTAGTGCCGACCTTAATGTATGGTAGCGAAAGTTGGGTATGGCAGAAGAAGCATCAGAGTAGAATAAATGCAGTGGAAATGAGATCTTTGAGAAGTATGTGTGGTTTAACTTTGAATGATAGAGTGAAGAACAGTGTGATAAGAGAACGTTGTGGAGTGAAAGAAGACATAGTGATGAAAATTGAGAAGGGTATGTTAAGATGGTTTGGGCATGTAGAAAGGATGGATGAAAGGAGATTGACGAAACAGGTGCATAAGGAGAGTGTGAATGGGACAGTTGGAAGACCTCGGCGTACGTACCTTGATCAAATTGGGGACGTACTAGAGAAAGGCCAGGTCCAGAGTACCCTAAACCGACGCGCATGTATGAAGAATGTAATGAGAGTGAATGAAGCAAAAAAGGTATGTCAGGATCGTAGCAAGTGGAGATCCGTGGTCTCTGCCTACCCCGTCGGGAAACAGGCGTGATTTTATGTATGTATTTTTTTATTCTATCTACACTAATTTAAAGAGGAATGATTTGTTTGTTTGAATTGAATACGCTACGAAACTACTGAACCGATTTTAAAAATTCTTTCACCAATGTTTAAAATGAACTTTCAGGGTGAACTTAGGATATATTTTATGTAGGTACTTCGCGGGTAAAGCCGCCGGCGGAAGCTAGTATTTATTAAAGGAGTTAAATCACCTAAATAGTATTACAACATTATTACAGCTAGCATTTGACTAATAAATAATAAAAATAGGTATATAGAACAAGATACTCTATCAGTTATCTGGGCCCCACAGTACAAGCTTTGCTTAGTTTGGGGCTAGATGGCGTTTTGTGAAATGTATCAATATTATGTATCTAAATATATAAAACTTTTACATAACTGACTGAAAATCACAGCCTAAACTGTAAGTCCTGGAGAGAACAACAGGTGCATTAAGAAAGGATAACCTGGAATTCAACCTCTACAGGGTGCAGGGAGAGGTTGAAATTTGTATTAACCTAGCCTATGTACTATTCCAGACTATAATTTATATCTGTGCCAAATTTCATCCAGATCTGTTCTGTTCAGCCTTTTCAGCAAGAAAGAGTAACAAACATACATCCATACATTCTTACAAACTTTCGCGTTTATAATATTAAAGTAGGATAAATGCAACCCTACCTATTGGGATAAGGGCAAGATGATGAGTTGTGAAGTGTCTCCTAAACATCTCAAGTACTAGGTTAGACAAGGAAGATACTGATGTGAAATTGCATAATATATATTTACTAGCAGTCCGCCCTGGCTTCGCACGGGTATTTGTATATACCTATACATGGTCACAACTGTAATCCCCAGGCTCGGTAGATTTTTACACCTTGTGTAACATTATTGGAGTTTTAGTAAGGATCTCTAGTTTTTTTGGAAATATTATAATATAATATTATAGCCTATGTCACCAGCTGATAGTGTAGCTTTCCGACAGTGAAAGAATTTTTCAAATCGGTTCAGTAGTTTCGGAAACAATTCGATGCAAACAAACAATCAAATTTTTCCTCTTTATAATATTAGTATAGAAGTATATAGATAACTACGAACCTCATGCGTGGTGATGGTGCCTACTAGATAAATTGTAGCCTGTTTTATCCAGATTTATTCAGCAGTTTCTTTCAACATTACATCTATCCTTGCAAAGTTTTGCATTTATATTATTAGTGGGATATGAAATAGGATAATTGTAACCATATAACAGTAAGAGCGCTGGTGGTGTAGTGGTAGCACCCCTGCCTCACGATCCGAAGGTCGTGGGTGGGTTCAAACCTGGTCGTGCACCAATGAGTTTTTCCATGCGAAAAAATTATGTGCGCAATGCCAGTGCTCTTATACGGTGAAGGAAAACATCGTGAGGAAACCGGCATACCCTAGAACCAAAAATTCGAAGGTGTGTGTCATAGGCTAGTATTCTGATAAGCAGCGATGGGCTTGCAACCTGTCACATACGGAATACTTACTACTGTGCAAAATGTGGGCATGTACCAAATGTCATGTTTGGACTTGCCTCTGACTACCCTCTTTTGATATCCTTAAAGATCTAAGTAACTAAAGATCTGAGGAGATATCTATATCGCCTGGGGGTTACAGTTGTGATCATATTTTTTTTTAAATTATTTTATAACAGTAAATAGGCTTTGAAATTGAATTTGTGAAGTGAGCTACTTCTCATTTATCTTATACCTTTAAACGAGCAATTCTTGTATATATGTATATATATATAATCTGAATCTCGGAAACGGCTCCAACGATTTTCATGAAATTTAGTATGCAGAGGGTTTCGGGGGTGATAAATTGATTTAGCTAGGTTTCATTTTTAGAAAACGTAATTTTCCCCAAAAAAACGAGCAAAGCTTGGTCACCCAGGTACTATGCATAAACATGTCTAATATACACTATCTAAATATGACTTAAATTGTAACGCCATTCATTAATGTGTACCAGAGTTTATTTAAGGGCTAGCAGACTATAATTTAGTCACCAATACACCCACAACACCCAACAACATAAACTCGGCAAACCCTACACTACGCTTGCACTTTTGTTAAGTGTTTTCAAATATTATTTCTTAGTGCAGTTACCAACACAAGCATTTTATATTTACTGTAATGACTAATCCAGTCAAATAAGGAATGTATGTAGGTATAGTTGGCTCAACGAATCTAGGCATTCGTGAAGTTAGCCGCAAGAGTTGCGCAGTATCGTTTTTCGGGAGCAATTGGAGGTATGCGGTAGAGAAGGAACTGTACATGCGCAAACTCGCACCTGTGGCTAATTTCACGAATGCCTAGATCCGTTGGATAACCTGTACCTACTATGTATTACAGATACTATTCCACTTATAATTTCCACGCATTTGCCACATATTTTCAAATCTAAATATGCAAACTCACCTTAACTGGTATTCCTGACCAGCTGTGTTGTTTCAGCTCATTCAAGTCTACTACAGCGCTTTCATGGAGCTGCTGAAACCGCTCCAACTTAGATTCACTACTTTCCTCTCTCGAGGCCAAAGCGGACAGTTTCACGGGTCTAGGCCGCCCTGGATAGTGCCGCATGGGCATAGAACTACCAGGCCCCGCCTTCCTGATGTCCACCTTCTTCGGAACATCCTCTTTTTTGACGATATTTGTGTTCACGTCACTTTTGTTTACAGTCTTCTTTCGATGCGAGTTAATGACGTTTAAGGCCGCCGTCTGCGATATCGTCTTCGATATCCTAGTCTCTGCGATACCGGACACGATATCGTCGTCTCCCAAGTCCCAAGCATCGTTCACTGACGCCTGGAACTGCTGGTACGACGAGCCAGACATAACCTCGCTATTCCCAACCCTCTGGCAAGGCCTACCTGGGATTGCGCGGTGCTGTATCTTCCAGAATGATTCAGATAATACAACGCCCTTGTCATGTTCGGGCTGAATACTTTCCATAATAATATATTGTTGAGAACATTCTAAATAAGTTTGTTGGACAACAAAATAATACAGAAAAAATGATATGGCATATCAGTGAGCCTAGTCAGTCATCAGATCAGTTGTCATTTGTCAAATCAAACGTCACAATAAACATAGATTAAATATATTTGCGCTTTTTTTTTACCCGAATTCCATTCCATTCAACAAAACTGTTTCAGTACTGATGATAATGATGTAAAAAAAAAGTCTAATACTAATTAATATAAAAGTTATTTAAGGTTGATTATTGTGATCATAGTTTTGACATCTTAGACACTAAACTTTAGTAACTTTAACAGATCACTTACTTAAATAGTCAAAATAATACATGCCTGGAAAAATAGGTCCATTCTTGTTTTCATTGTACAATAATTATGTGTAACGGAACGCAAAACATAGACAAATAACAATGTGATATTTGCGATAGAAGGAAGTCTGTTTTCGTATTTTTTTTTGTAGTACCTCAGATTAAAGATAAACGGCTATTTCACTAACGGTATTCAGGGCCCGGTAGTAAGGGAGTACGTAGTACTAGTTATTCTGTGGCCTTACGCTCTAATTACACTCTTATTACACCACTCTTATTTAGGGTAAGGGTCCCTGAATAACGTGTAGTGTAATACCCGTTTTATCTACTAACTTGTCAAGTGTGATACTCCTTTGCATGTGTAGCGTTATTATACGGCTAAATTTGAAAGGCACTATAGAAGTCTCGTTTTAGCGTGTTGCCTTTGTATTTCTATCTCTATCGCGCAATGCCATCCCTACTTGATAGGATTTCTGTGTTTGGGATCTTGATTGATTGTCCCAAACAAAGTTTTGTAAGCTTTTTAGAAACGAATGTATTATTTATTAATTTCAATTAATAAAGGCAAATCAGCTACACCTAATTAAGCTAGAGTACATTTTTGATGGTTTGTGCAGTGATTTCAAACAAAGGAACAGCAAAAAAGGATAATATTCGTGAAATCATTTGTGTTCATTGGTGAGTTCAGTATTTTGCTACTTTTTCTTTAAAAATGTGGACTAAATACATCGTCATCATAATATTTTCAATCGCTAATTATGCTGCTATGCCTGCAGTATCATAATTTTGCATTTATGATAGTTTTTTTTTGATTTCGTATGGAATTGGTTGTCCAAATAGTGTTGTACCTAAGGTATCGATATTTTTTGTACAATAGGTTTTTTGTACAACAAAATTAGGGTTAAAAAGTTCGTTGTTCGTGATGCGGGCATCTTTTATTACGATTGTTGATGGATTGGTGTATTTAGTCAGTAAATTATCAATTTAAGTAGTAAAACTGAACTCACCAATAGACGAATATCGTTTATTATCCCTTTCTACTGTTCCGGGTTGGGGTGTAGGTACAAAAGGCAGCATAGGATCACATTGTTGCCCGTCTGTCTGTCTGTCTGTCTGTCTGTCTGTCTGTCAGTCAAGACCCTTTAACTCGGGAACGCGTGAAGGTATCGAGTTGAAATTTAAACCGTCTACTCAGGTCTACGGTCCCTTTAAGCTATGAAAAAATCAAATTTCTAAATTAATAAAAAAAAGATACGGCCGTTTTTCATTTTATGTACTTACATATTTTTAAATACGGTTTTTTTATTAAGTAGGTTTACTTAATTTTCTTGGGTTTTTTTATTCAACTCGTAAAACTTAGATTTTTTGCTGTAGGTACATAGTACAATTATACTCCAGTTAAGTAGATGCTTAACATTTTTTAAATTGGAGTTTATTATATTTTTTTTATGATAAATGCAATATTTATTTTCTTGAATTCGAAGGTATGTGTCATAGGTTAGTATTCTTATAAGCGGCGATGGGCTTGCAACCTGTCACGTACGGAATACTAACTACTGTGCAAAATGTGGGCATGTACCAAATGTTATGTTTGGATTTGCCTCTGACTACCCCCTTTAGATATCCTCAAAGATCTAAGTAACTAAAAATCTGAGGAGATATCTACCGAGCCCGGGGATTACAGTCGTGATCATATTTATTTTTTATTATATTTTTATTTTCTTGAAAACAACACATCAGGAAAAATGAACTAGGCATTGTAATTGTTTGTGTTAACGTACCTATAAACTATTCACCTGAATATGAATATTCTGATGAATGACAGTGAAATAATAATAATTATTATTTTGTATTCGTAGGAAGATCTACTAAGTACCTACGCCGATTTTCCAAAATGTCATGTGCAATAGATGGTTGCAATGAAACGAATAAAAGAGATAATCGTTTCAAAATTATATCATTTCACAAGTAGGTATCTCTATTTTTTATGAAAAAAATTATAGGTACAATTAGATTATTAATTTATTAATAATATTATGAATAAAAACATATTTTTCAGATTCCCAAATCTTGACGAATACAAAAAAATTTGGATAGAAAGGACAGGAAGACAAAATTGGGTCCCAAATGATTACAGTCGCATATGCTCAAAACATTTTACTCCAACATCTTTTACAAAAAAGGCAAACTGGCGAAGGCTTCAAGGAAATGCTGTGCCCACTCTGCATTTGCCTGTTACTGTTACTGAAAATTATGAGGTGAGTAAATCGAATTTATACCTAGCCTAGGGTTTGGACTAAATCTCACTTAAAAGAGTTTTGTTTTCAGTTACCTTACCATTTAGTTAAGTTCATCTTGACTGATATGACACAACCCCCTTTCGTCATTGGTGAGACGCCTCATAAAAAATAGTTTATTATTGTGGTGTAGAAATTTCAATTTCATTCATTTGTCAAAAAAAAATTCATTTGTCATTGAAATTAAGTTATTTACATAATATTTTTTAAAATATAAATCATAGCAACACACCAAAGTGTGTTTATCACTGCCTATTATATTATATAATTAATTATCTAATAAAGTGGTACGAATTAATAGCTCAGGCTTAGTAGTAGAAATAATGAAATCAGGTCTTTTGTACTAATCCAGGAAACCTATCCATTAATCCACTACTAATTAAATTTTATCGTTTTATGTTCGCAGGAAGAAATTAATCCTAGTTTACCGAAGAAAAAAAAATTGAGCGTTAGTAATACAGAATTGATAACAGTAACGCCTACAAATCATGTAAGCATCAAACCCTACTTACTTATATTTTTTCCATCATACCTACCTACTTACGATTTATCTGATCTTTAATAATAACGAAGGCTATATAGGAGATACCTAACTTTTTTTACAAACTGTGTTACAGCCGATAGATTTAAACCAAAGTTTGGTAAAGAATGAAGATGTCGCTTCGACCTGCATTTGTAAAACAGAACTGATTCAAAAAGAGATTCAGATCCTAATGCTCCAAAAAAAAGTTCAACGTCTTAGCGAAATTTCTATGAGGCAGAAAACCAAAATTCATAGGCTGACCATGCAAAATTCCAGATTAAACAAAAAACAGGATGATTAGTACACCCCTTTCATGGAAAGATTAAGACTAGAAAATGTTGAAGAAGACCACATAATGTTATTGGAAAATATAAATAAGAATGATTTAATGAGACGATTTCTGCAAAAAGAAGAGGTTAAAGCTTGTCAAAAGAGTACAGCCAAGAAATTAAAAAATTTGCTGTTACCTTGCATTACTTGTCGCCCAGAGCGTACTCATTTGTAAGACAAGAATTTGAACAGGTATTGCCTCATCCAAAAAAAACGGTTGAAGCTATTAATATGACTTGTGAGAACTTCAGATGCTTTGACAATAACTCAAAAACGGAATTTCATCGTGAACAACAAAAAGTAGCTATTGCTGATGATTACGATTACGTACAGCATTCTCCCGTCCTAAGTGAGGTTTCCTGTGATATAGTGAACTATATGGCAGGTTTCGTAGTTCGAAAGTTGTCAGAAAAACTGCACTGTGAAGAATGCCTTAAGCGATTGACGAGAAACGATAAAAATGATAACTCACTAAATTTAATATAAATTTAATATAAATAAATAATACTGGACAATCCACACGGCATCATCTAGCCCCAAAGTAAGCTACTCAAAGCTTGTGTTATGGGTTCTAGATAACTGATATATTTAATACATTGATATACATAGATAGATATTTTTTATTATACATAGAAAACACCCAGACCAACGGAACAAATTTCTGCAAATAATACACAAATTTGTTCCGAGGCGGAATCGAACCCGCAACCGCTTGCGTCGCAGGTGGACTCTCACCCGCTGCGCCACAGAGGTCGTCAATATCGATAAAAAATAAGGGGGGGTTAGTAAAACCATCAAGAGAGCTCAAACTTAAAGTTGATGGACAGTTTTTAGGCCACAAAAAACATAAAATGTTCGTAATGGACCAAGGTCCTCGGCTCAATGGATTCAACAATTTTCAAAAGCCTTAGTGAACATGTGTGTGAACAAACCTTTGAATTCAACCACAGAACGCTGTTAATTAAGGCAATATGCCAATTATACTTGTCTACGCGTATTCACCACATTATAAAACTGTTCAATGAGCCCAATGATGTAACAGAAAAGATGAGGAGTAATAGGTTAGCGTGGTATGGGCATGTTATGAGAAGAGATGAATGTCATGTGACGAGGAGAGTGTTAGATATGAATGTGGATGGATACAGGGGTAGAGGTAGGCCGAAGAAAATATGGATGGACTGTGTGAAAGATGACATGGGTAAGAAAGGAGTGAGCCCAATGATAAAATAAGAAGCCATTTGAATAAGACAATATTATTTAAAGGTCAGTAACAGTAGGTAGATACGATGTTTTCCTTCACCGCTTAGAGCACGTATTAAGCGCAATAATAGCTAGTAATTAGTTTAGTAATTGGATTGTTTAGAATCGTAAATAAATAAATAAAATAATATAGAATATTATATTATATACTATTTTATCCTATGTCTGTCTCCTGGTTTTAAGCTGCCTTCCCACCAATTTTCAGCCAAATCGGTTCAGCCGTTCTTGAGTTATAACAAGTGTAACTAAACACGACTTTCTTTTATAAATATAGATTATTGATAAAATATAATTACATTTAATAATAAATGTAAATAGATTATCGTTTTATTTTTAAAGTAGCTCCCTCCTTAATAAATCCTACTAGCTTATAGTATAAAAGCTTATGTTTGCGAGGATAGATGAATCGATGTTTGTTACTTTAACAAGCTAAATTTGTGGAGTGGAGTAGTGGTTATAAAGTTATAATAATGATATTCAAAGCTACGATCTACGTAGGTACCTATCTACATCTTAACCTACTATCCTACTTTCATCCAAATCGGTCCTAAGGTGTGATTGAAACAAACATTTACATCTAAACATATGATGTAAGTCATCGAGATAAATTACTTCAGTAACTATTACAGATCACTGATGTAGGTAGGTACATAATTAATAGATATCTACTAAACATGCAGTCATAGTAAGCCCGCTAATCATAGTAATTATTATCGACATCAAACTATCGATATGATTCCACACTAACTTTTCACTCCAAACTCATGTGTACGTGCACTAGTGTGTAAAACTGAACGTTCTCACAAATATGTGATTATTCTTCTCTTTCTAACATACCAAACACGCCATTTGCCAAACAAAGATGACTAAATGGTGAATTTTATACTTCCACCCTTGTGTAGTATAGTACCCACCCAGTACCTACCTACCTTTAGATTCAGATTCTATGGTAATTATGTTACTACCTCCTTTACTCCATGTGAATTCAAACTCTTCAAAGACCGTCACTGCACTTCATCCTTCATCTTCTTGTCAAGAAAAGTCAAAATAATAACAGGATTTTTTTATTTTGTAATTTTTATTTCTGCAAGCACAGGCAAACTTTCAGGCATATCCGTGGCTTGGCTATAATTATTATTTACTTACACAGTTTCAGTTTCGAAAGTCAAAACCCTCTAGGTAAACGTCGTTGTTTCTAGGTGGCTTGGCTTGTTTGATCAATAATGGTATTGAAATTCAGATAGTCCAAAATCTCGCGTATAATAATGGCAAGCCCTAATCCAGAACAAGAATCTTCTTCTATGTTCATGCAAAGAGGCGACGGGAACCGAAACAAGAGTCCTGTAAAAGAATCACCGTCTAGAAGGAATTCCGCTGTGAAAACTGATTTGCCCGCAGAAGTCATCACGGTAAAAGACTTTTTCGACTTCATGAAGACTGCATACCAAGTCTACGAGCATTTGGAAGGTGACGAAGAAGAAGGATCTAAAATAAATTGGGAAGAACTAACCAAATTGACTGTGATCAATCACGTAATAGAACAACAAGAAAGGGACCTTTTATATCAAACTACGTTTGCTGAACCGAAGCCAATCACGAGTAAAAGCGACACGGCTTTAGAGAAGAATGTTCTAGAAGAACGGACTGTGAAGAGGTTTAGTTGCAGTGAGCTTGAGGGTAAGGAAATAAAATCTCAGAAGTTTAGTATAACGTCATCTATTAGTAAGTTTGTGAACTAATTAGTAGTGTGGTTTCAGGAAAAGGCCGTAGGCAATCGCTGCCGCCTGAAGCGAGAGTTGAAATGCTCGGTGTTTGGACAGAAGCTAATTTAAATGGCAAATTAAATGATGTGAGTATCGTACAAATTATTTTTCTCATTATTTTCACAATAAATAACATTATAATCTTGATGAATTTCGGTTATTAAAGGTGGAAAAAAATCGATCATAGATGGCGCTACACTAAATTATTTTCAGGTGATAAACGAAGGAATTCTGGATTCAATTTTGCCGTATTTAGTGGGATACAAGAAGCCGTCGAAAACGAGTAGCGTTTACGCGCCAATAATAAAGAAAGTTCCTTCAGCCACTTCATCGGATATAAAGAAACCTGCTAGTTTTGGGGGTGAGCGAAACCGTACTCAGACGTTACTCAAGTTATTCCACAACTACAATAAAAAAAATACTTTACACAAAGGCGCCATCTCTTGACAATAGTTTGTTCTGTGTAGAAGCTAGATGGCGCTGTCGGTAAAAAATATGATTATTAGCATGCTCTATATTTCCCGGATCTGACTAGTTGAATGGACTAGTTAATTGGTGGTGCGCTGGCCGGCTCCAAATACGCAGGTTCGAGTCCCGCTCGTTCCCAAAATTTAACCACGATAGTTTTATATCGGGAACTTTACTTAGATAATAATAATATTAAATGTAGTTGTAATGAAGAATTACCTACCTACCTTGTGAACCTATTTTGTATTTTCTGTAGGTTTTGTGAATGAAAAAGAATCAAGAGATCGTTTGGGCAGGCGCAAATCATCAGTAATTGCTATCCAAGAGCGGAATAACCAAAAACAAGAGTAAGTGCCCACATATGAGGTAGTACCAGTATCAGTATTGCGTACGCGTTCAGTATGACGTCTCACGGCGCTTATAATACAAAATTAAAAATTTTAAAAACCCCCTGATATCTAAACCTTACGAAACGTTCTTTCAATAAGTATCATTGAAGTAACACGGTACCAAATTTCGAATCGATCGGACATAAATGGAAGTAAATGGAAGTTAGTCAGATCCCCTCATCAACTATTAAAGAGTTGATGATCTTCAAACGGCTGATCAGATTTTCATGAAATATGGCTAAGAACACTCGGGGTAAAATTATCTATGACACAAAAAAAACTAAACGAATATCGGTTCATCCGTTTGGGAGCTACGATACCACAGACAGATACACAGACATACAGATACACCCCTCTTTTTCGTCGGGGGTTAAAAACATACCAAAATACGGAAAAGTGAAAAATACACCGTACGCAGGTACCTACGGTGTATTTTTCACTTTTCCGTATTTTGAACCTTTTTTATTAGGACTGGACAAAGGTTTTGTCTGACAACCAGTGCTGTGACACTAGGTTCCGATACTACAAAAGATGCGAGTAACGAGATGCATTCGGGTGTAACGACTCGATACTCGGTTCGAAATGGCGTACCCGTTACTCAATACCGAATACATACGGTTTGCTACAGCTTTATCTTACACTAGCTTCCACTCGCGGCTTTGATCGCAAGGTACCTACCTACGTAAAATATAGCCTATGTTACTAAGGGATAATGAAGTATCTAATGGTGAAAGAATTTTTGAAATCGGACCAGTATTTTTTGAGTTTATTCGTTACAAACAAAAATACAAAACTTTCCTCATTAAAATATTAGTACCTATAGATTATAGATTAAATCATCTTTCACACTATCAAACCACTTCTTCTTCGGCTTTAATTATGATTTTGCATTATTTTTTAGTGGAGACGTCGAAATCCACGTTTGCGACGAAGTGAAGGGCATGAAGAAGGACTTCAGATGCCCTCAGAAGCTGTTGGTCTCCAAGATGGGCTACTTCGCCGACGTGACGGCCGGCCAGAGACTGGAGGACATGGATATCTCTGTTCACTGCGATATTCAGGTCTGTGTAACTGTTACACATTCCCGAATATCGTAGTGAGTACTATCGCCTTTTCACTCGCTTCGGTTGGCGGGTATTGAGTACCTAGGGCAACCGGAGCATGTGAAAGCGGCCTAAAGGAGAGCCTTTAACAATGAAGTTATTTTATAATTATATTTGAATAACGGGTATTTATCACGTACCTATTTTGTTTTTATTCCCGACGTTTCGTTATTATTATATATTTCGTTATATTTTTATTTTCGACGTGATAAATACCCGTTATTCAAATATAATTATGTCATCAAATCACGGAAGTTTAAAAAGTTATTTTATATTATATATACATTTATATATATTAATTTATACATATAAAATGGTTTGTCCTGAATGACTGACTGACGGATCAACGCACAGTCTAAACTAGTGATTCCCAAAGTGGTCCAAGTGGACCCCCAGGGGTCCACGGGAGACTCGACGGGGGTCTACGTTGGACGTGACAAAAAATGGGGGTCTACAATCGTAAGCAGGGCGGGTGCATGAAAATTAATTTGGTTTCGACAGTGAAGAACTAAAATGTTGGCTTGTTATTTTAAATAATATGATACCTAAATTAAAACTTCTCAATAAGACAATTTATAAATACATTGAGAAAAAATGGTAATTTGGAAATGGAAAAGATTTTTTTTTCGAAATCTGTTAATCGTCGTTGAAACTCAGCCACAACGCAAGTTTCCATAGATAGATAGATCTAATCTTCACTTTTTTTTTCAAGTTTTAGAAATTGGTAGTAATGTAGTTGCAGGGGGTCCACCGGATCCAGCAAAATTTTGAAAGTGATCTATGAAACAAAAGAGTTTGGGAACCACTGGTCTAAACCGCTGATCGTAGAGACCTGAAACTTGGAAAGTGTGTTCTTTGTATGACGTAGGCATCCAATAACAAAGGATTTTCCAAAATGTTACCTCTAAGGGGGTGAAAAAGGGGGGCAAAGTTTGTATGGGACAACGATGATTGAATCAGACTTTTAATAATACAAATGTTTATACCAACTTACTAGTGAAGCGAGAGTCTGATGAAGAGTTGATTCTTGCAGATCTTCGACTGGCTGATGCGCTGGGTGAAGAGGGACAGCATCCTGGTGGCGGAGTGGCCGCTCCTCGACCCTCATAACGTGGTGCCCATACTAGTCTCCGCCTCTTTCCTTCAGGTAAGTACAGTTCATCCAACGGATCTAGGCATTCGTGAAGTTAGCCACAGGTGTGAGTTTGCGCATGTACAGTCCCACCGTCCTTCTCCATACCTCAATTGCTCCCGAAAAACGATACTGCGCAGCTCTTGCGGCTAACTTCACGAATGCCTCGACTCGTTGGGCCAACTATACCCACTTTATTAGTTAGTAAGATTATGTGAATTCATTTTCAATTAAAAGAGGTATCCATACTAATATTAAAGAGTAACGAGCATACATCCATACATTCTTACAAATTTTCGCCTTTTTATAATATTAGTAGGATTCTATGTAGGTGCTCTTAAACGGTGAAGGAAAACATCGTGAGGAAACCGGCATACCCTAGAACCAAAAAATTCGAAGGTATGTGTCATAGGTTAGTATTCTTATAAGCGGCGATGGGCTTGCAACCTGTCACGTACGGAATACTAACTACTGTGCAAAATGTGGGCATGTACCAAATGTCATGTTTGGACTTGCCTCTGACTACCCCCTTTAGATATCCTCAAAGATCTAAGTAACTAAAGATCTGAGGAGATATCTACCGAGCCCGGGGATTACAGTCGTGATCATATATTATTATTATTATATCTATGTAGGTACTTACTTCTTTATACATTTTATAGTTTAGAATATATTATTATTGGAACGAAGTTCTTTATCGCGCGTTGTGAATGGGGGCTAGACGGAAAAAAATCTCACGAAAAGTTGTAACGACACTTTTTGCTATAGTTGTAAGCCGTGCGGCGTGCGCGTGTTTCTCTGTCTGTCTCTCTCTCTCTCTCATAGAAAGCAAGGAAAGGAACTTCGTTCCATCCGGGTGTCCCTTGACACCTCTCAAGTTTTTTATATTTATATATTAGGTATACTGTAGTTCGTCGTGTTTGTTTGTAGATGGAGCCACTGTTGCACGACTGCTTGATGTACTGCCACGCGCACATGAGCGAGATAGTGAAGACCTCCACCAACCTGGCGTGCCTCAGCGACGCGCTCCTCACCAGGTAACTTCGCTTTTTAAAACGGTGAAGGAAAACATCGAAGGAAGCCGGGGTGCTAGTGTCTAGTGTCCGGCGGGAGAACTGTTTGTAGTACTTATGTTACCTACGCGATATTCTTTGTGGTCTGGATGGTAATTTTGTTTCGTGTTTTAGATCAAATACTTCATCTTGAAGTTAGGCTTGCAACCTGTCACGTACTATATCGCGGAACCCATGAACATTTTGCATGGAATAAATTGAGGGAAAATGATTCTTTACTTTAATTTTTCGTCAATTTTTCAATGTTTTAATAGTTATTCTGCTTAACTAGGTACTGTGCAAAATGTGGGCATGTGCCAAACATCATGATGTTTGGACGTGCCTCTGACTCTTTAGATATCCTCAAAGATCTAAGTAACTAGAGATCTGATGATATCTACCGAGCCTGGGGATTAGTCGTGATCAAGTTTGTTCGTTTCAAAATTAAAGTTATCTTTATTTAGTCAAATCACAGGCAGGAATCATTTTGAATCGTCTTACATACTAGGTGAGTCTAGGTGCCAATTCCAGTCCTATTCCCAGTGCGAGAAGAACTGACAAGAAACTCGCTGGGCCCTAGCGCTTTTTTTGTATGATCCTTGTTAATCACTTAAGGGACGAGTTTTTAGAATTATAGAAATACATAGAATTAAACCAGTAGTGTCGCCGCGACACGTCGTCCGCCGCTGCCTCGTGTCGCCCGCTGCCAACGAGAACTGACAAGAAACTCGCTGGGCCCTAGAGCTTTTTTGTATGACCCTTATTGATCACTTACCCAGGTTATTTTTTGTATGATCCTTTTTAATTTTGATCACTTACCCAGGTTATTGCTGAAGTGGCAGTGGGCTGGCCATATCTGTCGAAGAACCGATAACCGTTGGGGTAAATGAGTTCTCGAGTGGAGACCGCGGCTCGGCAAACGTAGTGTAGGACGCCCTCCGGCCAGGTGGAGGGACGATCTGCGAAAGGCTGCTGGTGGAGGCTGGATGCGTCGAGCTGAAGACAGGGCGCAATGGCGCTCATTAGGGGAGGCCTATGTCCAGCAGTGGACTGCTATAGGCTGATGATGATGATGATGATGACCCAGGTTATCTCGCTGGGCCCTAGCGCTTTTTTATGATCCTTATTGATCACTTACCCAGGTTATCAGCGATGTACACGAATGCAGAGCTGGAGACTGTTCGGGACCGCAAAGATAAGATCCAGTCTCGCTTGTACTGCAAGATGATCCTGTCGCTGGCGGAGCCGGTGCCGGAGACCCTCAGGGGACACTACTCCACCCTGGCGACACTCTTCAAATGCAGCAAGTAAGCTGCAATTGTCATAATCCCCACAAACCAGGTATAACGTGTTAGTGGGGAAAACGCCAATTTTTTTTTAGAAATTTTCATAATCCGCACACCTTAGTGGGGATTAGGTACCTATAACAATAAACAAATTAGTGATGATTATTAGTATTAAACGGGTATTAATCGCGTTTTATTTACCTATTTTTCTCGACTTTTTAACAGGTTTACACACTGTATATGTATATACCTACACATAATGTGTTCAGATCGCGCAAGTTTAAAAATATATAAATTAGTAATGAAACGGATATCCGGTGTCCGCTCGGATATTCTATGACATCTAGCCGGATACCGGATAGCATTAAATCTATGTATGGTAGAATCCACACAGCATCATCTAGCCCCAAAGTAAGTTACTTAAAGCTTGTGTTATGGGTACTAGATAACTGATACATTTAATACGTTATATACATAGATAGATTTTTTAATTTGACTGGTCTTGCAGCTCAGTTGGTAGTAGCTCTGCTTTCTGCGCTGTAGGTTGTGGGTTAGATCCTCACCCGGGACATTTTGTCGTTTGTGGTTTATTTGTCTTATATTCGCTCGAGAAAGAGCGAGACAAAACAGTTGACGAAATTTCGCCGTTTGTCATTCATTTGTCTCGTATTCTCACGAGACTTGACAAAATGTCGTGGCGCTCAGCCAAGCCGGTTGGTCGGTTGCGTGTGCGCAGATGCAACAAGCTGCTGGGGCGGCACGTGGCGGAGCAGGTGCCGTGCCAGCCGGCCAGCATGCGCATCGACCGGCGCGGGAACGTCGTCTCTTCGCACACCAAGTTAGTATTACAATCTATACATACGAGTATAAGAGCTTAACTTGACTGAATGACTGATTCATCATCGCCGAACCAAAACAGCTGAAGCTAGAAAGCTGAAATTTGGTCTTACAAACTTAAAAACACTTTAGTTTAATAACTTAAAAACACCAAGTTAGTACTGCAACGTAGTTAGTACCAACGTTTTACCGTTATTAAAAAAAACCTTAATTTTATACATAGCTCGCCTTTCAAGCTCAAATTCAAATTAAAAAATATTTTATTCAATAAAATGATCAAGGATCACTTTGAAACGTCTTACATGCTAGGTGAATCTATGTGTCAATTCCAACCTAACTCAAGTACGAGAAGATCAGACAAGAAACTCGTCTCGGTCCTAGCGCTAGACGATAGAGTAGTAAAAGATTGGTACCTACGTGAAATAACGTAGGTACATTTAAAATTAACTAATATTTTACGAGATAACCAAAACTGTTTGTTGCGAACAATGACAAATAGTGAGAACAGTGAAGAAACCGGTTGCTTACGCCTTTTGTTATCCAAAAGTCAAAAGTATTTTATCCAGTAAAATCACGTGGATAATTTTAAATCGTCTTACATTACTAAGTGAGTCTAGGTGCCAATTCCAGTCCTATCCCCAGACTAAGAAGAACTGACAAGAAACTCGCTGGACCATAGTTCCAGTGAAGCTTATACCAGAAGTCTGTTCCAGAGACCTGTCTTGGAGTCTCAACGAGTACATTAGTTGGTTGTACGGGGAGCTGCGCTCGTGGCGCCGCGTGTACTGGCGGCTCTGGGCAGACTGCCACTTCCTGCGGTGCCAGCTGTGCGATACTTACTTCCCTGCTTATCAGGTAGGCTCATGATCACGACTGTCGCCAGGCTCGGTAGATATCTCCTCGGCCCCTTTAAACAAGCGGCATAAACGTTAGAATAGAAAACGAATAGAATTCTTAATGTAAGAATTCCATTCTATTCTCTTCGATCGACGTTTATGCCGCTTGGCTAAAGGGGTTGATCTCTAGTTTACTTAGATCTTTGAGGATATCTAAATGGGGTAGTCGGAGGCATACATCATCAGGTCATTTTGCAGTGATTAGTATTCCGTACGTGACAGGTTGCAAGCCCATCGCCGCTTATAAGAATACTAATAAAAACTCTCACAACATGACAACACACCTTTTAATTTTTTGTTCTAGGGTATGCCGGTTTCCAAACGATGTTTTCCTTCACTGGCCTATCATCCGTTTGTTTTATTGTCATAATAGACACAAAGCAAAAGTGGGGATTATGAAAATTAAAATAATGGCAATTTCCCCACTAACATGCTTATGGGGATTATGACAATGAAAATAATTTAGGTTTATTTTAAACTAGCTTCCGCTCACGGCTTCACTCGTCCGACCTTGAAAAACAAATTTTGGGTTGGCGTCGGTTTCTGGGACATCCTGTATAGAGAAGTGTTTTTTAAATACACAAGGTACCTACCTACCTGGGGCCTTACCACGAATTCATAATAAATTACCGAATTAGTATTACATTGTTATTTCGTACCATGAACTATGCAAATTGTATGGAAGTGGTGACGTTTCTATAATGGAATCGTTACGGAATCGTTCTGGAAGATTTCGTGGTAATTCCCCTGGCGTCGATTTCTGCGACACCCTACACCTACCTCTACCTATCTAAATGATGTGGTCTGTCAGATGGAGTGGTGCTCCCACCACGAGCAGCCGCCGCACATGCTGTGCGTGGAGGGCCGGGCTCCGCTGGCGGCCGGGCGCTACCCGTGCTGCGGCGAGCGCGCCTACCGCTTCGAGACCATCACCAGGAACACGGTAGGTCACACGAGCTGATGTCTCCGGGGGCTCGAGTTTAGCCAGGCTCGACAGGAACACGGTAGGTCACCGGACCGAGCTGATGTCTCGAGGGCTCGGAGTCAGCCAGGCTCGACAGAAACATGGTAGGTCACCGGGCCGTGCTGATGTCTCGAGGGCTCGGAGTCAGCCAGGCTCGACAGAAACATGGTAGCTCACCGGGCCGTGCTGATGTCTCGAGGGCTCGGAGTCAGCCAGGCTCGACAGAAACATGGTAGGTCACCGGGCCGTGCTGATGTCTCGAGGGCTCGGAGTCAGCCAGGCTCGACAGAAACATGGTAGCTCACCGGGCCGTGCTGATGTCTCGAGGGCTCGGAGTCAGCCAGGCTCTACAGAAACACGGTAGGTCACCGGGCCGTGCTGATGTCTCGAGGGCTCGGAGTCAGCCAGGCTCGACAGAAACATGGTAGCTCACCGGGCCGTGCTGATGTCTCGAGGGCTCGGAGTCAGCCAGGCTCTACAGAAACACGGTAGCTCACCGGGCCGTGCTGATGTCTCGAGGGCTCGGAGTCAGCCAGGCTCTACAGAAACATGGTAGGTCACCGGGCCGTGCTGATGTCTCGAGGGCTCGGAGTCAGCCAGGCTCGACAGAAACATGGTAGCTCACCGGGCCGTGCTGATGTCTCGAGGGCTCGGAGTCAGCCAGGCTCTACAGAAACACGGTAGGTCACCGGGCCGTGCTGATGTCTCGAGGGCTCGGAGTCAGCCAGGCTCGACAGAAACATGGTAGCTCACCGGGCCGTGCTGATGTCTCCGAGGGCTCGAGTTCAGTCAGCCTCGTTGGTGCAGCGAAGGTATGCCTTCTTCTTGAATGAACTTCTTGTTACTTAGATCTTTAAGGATAAGTAATTTATTATTAGTATTAAACGGGTATTTACCGCGTTTTATTTACCTATTTATCCCGACGTTTCGACAGTGTGTACAGTTACAGATCGCGTAAATTAAAAAATAATAATAAATGGATAAGTAATTTATTGAATGGTCTCACAGCTCAGTTGATAGTAGCTCTGTTTTCTACGCTGTAGGTTGAGCGCTCGATACCCACGCAGGACTAGCATTCGTACGATGAACACAGATGTTTGCCGGATACCGGATAGCTAAAAAACGGCCAGACACCGAATAGTAACCAGATATCAGTTGCATCCGGCCGGAAACTCCGTGTCATCCGCCGGATACCATATAGCTAGTTATTCTCGCTATAATTACTAGTACCTGGGTGACCGAGCTTTGTTCGGTTTTTTTTATTGGTAAACGACGTTTTTTAAAAATGAAACCTAGCTAGATCGATTTATCGCCCCCGAAACCCTCTGCATACTAAATCATGAAAATCGCAGGAGCCGTTTCCGAGATTTATTATTGGAATACAAGAATTGCTCGTTTAAAGGTATAAGATAAACGTAACAATTTTCATTGAATAATACTTTTTTTATAAACTCTAAATAAAAAATATAATTTCATCTAAACGGCCGGACACCGAATAGTAACCAAATATCCGTTGCATATCTACTTAAGATTGTAACCGCCAAGTTTATTCGAGTCGATGTTTGATGACGATGGTATGTTCAGGGTTGCCAGTTCCGCGAGCACGCGCCGGACGAGCGGCTGACGACAGATGGCGCTGTGCTGGAGGTGTACAACAAGTTCCGTGACATCATCGCGATGCGCCCCCCTCAGCTGATGTTCCCCGAGAGACTGACCAAACTGGTGGGGCGGGGTAAGTATTGGTGTTAAAGTATAGGTCATCCAATGGATCTAGGCATTCGTGAAGTTAGCCACAGGTGCGAGTTTGTGCATGTACTGTTCCTTCCCCTCCTCCTCATACCTCCAATTGCTCCCGAAAAACGATGCTGCGCAGCTCTTGCGGCTAACTTCACGAATGCCTAGATTCGTTGAGCCAACTATACCATTTTCTAAGAAACCAACACTGAGAGCGCGAAAAAAACAGCTGTTCATATATTTTAGCCAAGTGGTTATTGAACTTTTTTATGAAACAGCTGGTTTTTTTGGCCAAGTATAATGTTTGGACGTGCCTCTTTTGACTACCCATTTTAGATATCCTCAAAGGTATCCTAAAAGATCTAAGTAGGTAACTAGAGATTTCACTACCGAGCCTGGCGATTACAATCGTGATCTTGTTTGTTTTAGTTTTTAATATTAATTTAGAATTCGATTTGAAATTGCTATTAATCATAGATTTTATCGAGATGATTGTCTTGCTTCTGGCGCTATTCGTATGATCCTTAAAACCGGGGGGTGATCCTCAGAGGCTGGTGAAGAGGCCGGCCGGCTGCAGTGCAAGGAGGTGTTCTGGTGGGAAGGCATCCAGCTGGTGCCGCCGCGCCCACCGCTGGGCCTCCTCGGGAAACTCTACACCAGCAATAATAAGTTCAACCGTGAGATCTTCGTACTGTATGCACGAACAGAGCATCTGAGGCACACTATAAACCTTTCACCACACTGGTTTCAGACAACTAGATATTACAGGACACTTATTTACACTTTATTGTACACGAGCATGTAAAAAGGGCATTTTCTGCCAATCAACAACCACATTTGACAGACATATTTTAGCGCATAATAAAATTAAATCGAACTTACCAACTTGCGTCGCTCCGAGGTTTTGCAGTTTATAACTTTAACCTCTTTTTTCATCCTTTTGGAGGGGATTTTTGAACACAACAAGTATCCTAAGATGGGTTTAACCCAGGGTATAATCCAAGGTTTTGCAGTTTATAACTTTAACCACCTTTTTCATCTCCTTGGAGGGGATTTTTGAACACAAAAAGTATTATGATTATTTAAACCTAGGGTATTAACAGTCATACCAAATTTCACGGGGAGTTTTTGTGTAAGTTAAAATTGCTGGGTGGGCATTTTGTGTAAGTTTTGAAGAGCAAACCATAGACAAGTTGAATGGCAAATTAGCTGTATAGTTTAAACACACTAGACAAAATTACACAGACTGTGTGTGAACGGGTACACTAGCCTGTACAATAGTGTGATCGCGTGTGTGAATATAGTCGCTTGGTAAACTTACATAACTTACCATAGGTACTCTCCGACACTTGTGTGAGTTTACCATGCAAAACTTTGGATGAAAATGCCACTGTTATGGAAACCTTGAATTGTAGTGAAAATATTGTAGCATTAAGCCAAGGGCGTCCTACAAAATTGCACTAACTGTGTTCAAGATTAGAACAAATATTTAAGCGCTGTATATATGCTACATAATTGGCAATACATGTAGCAACCATGTCATCAGCTTTAGACGCAATTGGCAACTTAGATTATAATGTAAATACACTGTTATGAACCGATTTCAAAATAAGACTAAACAATTGTATATGATTTATCTGTCTTTTGAGTTTATTATAGGGTATCTGGGGTGTTTTGTGTAGGTTGTGTCACTTTTGGTCATAATTGTGTGAGTTACGATCACTTGATGTGTATTTCAGTGCGAGGTAACTTGGTGGATTTTTCTATGAGTTAAGAGGACTGTGTGGGAATTTCTGTGTAAGTTTAAATCAATGGGCGGGCATTTCTGTGCGAGTTAATATCACTGGCCGGGCGATACTGTGTGAGTTAAGGTCACGAGTGGGCATATCAGGTGGATTTTTCTGAGTTAAGAACACTATGTGGGAATTTCTGTGTAAGTTAAAATCAATGAGTGGGCATTTCTGTGAGAGTTAATATCACTGGGCGGGCAATACTGTGTGAGTTGTGGTCATTTCAGGTGGATTTTTCTGAGTTAAGAGCACAAGGTGGAAATTTCTGTGTAAGTTAAAACCAATGAGTGGGCATTTCTGTGAGAGTTAATATCACTGGGTGGGCAATACTGTGTGAGTTGGCTATTCGCACAAATTACCGGTAATATTCCACTTTATATGTGTAATTTGGAATAACAACTAAATTTTACAAAAAAATTACCCCTAAATTTTGAGATCGGTTACATCACGACACGAGCGGCACTCCATAAGGCCATTGCACAAATACAGCCAGCGTGCGGCCCGCGTCCCCCGCGCCCGCGCCCACGCCCGCCCCCGCGGGACTCCTCGCCTCCGTCTCGCCGGAGAGAGAGAAGAGACCGCTCAAAGAGAAGGAGACCAGGCTGAAGGTAAAGAGAGCGAATGAATGGACTAATCGTAAGTCTCACTATTTGCCCCGCGTCATTTTATCTAATGTTTTTTTAAGTTGTGTTTTTGGCGTTTTCTCACTGTTTTTTAGATAGAAGGACCAATTTTAGTACTAAGTATAGCACCTGAGTATTTTTCGTAGAGTAGGTACCTAGTAAAAACTTTTTCTTTTTAATTCAAAAGGCACACTGCATCGCTATAATATTGGCTTGATGCAGTTCATGGATAAGATTTTGAAATTCTATTAAAACTTTTGTTATTTATTAGTATTCGAAGTTTATCTTAAGTTAAATCTTTGTTTTTTCAGTAGTTTTAAGAATAGTTAACATTATCGGACTATAGATAAAAGTAAGTTATATTCGTACAAGCACAGTATACTCACTTGATTTTAGAGAGAATTTAAGCACTAGGTACAGTAATATAAACTGTTTCATATATTGCACATTTTTGTATATACGTAGGTATATAACGCAATTTAAACGTAAACTGGCCTCGCTCGTTTTAGAATTGTTGTAAAAATGCTTTGAAGTAATCAAATGCAAAAATCCTATTATAACTATCCTAAGAACACTTTTTATAGAACTAGAGGAAATACTCGCGATTTTATTTCGCGTAATGTTTTCATATTTATTTTGCATACCTACATTTCGTTCTGTGCATCTTTGACGCATGGTTCGTCAGCGGACAACTTATTTGTCGCACGCATCGCATGGTATAATAGAGATGCAACGGATATCCGGTTACTATTCGGTATTCGGCCTATCCAGCCGGATAAAGCATGATATTCGGCCGAATACCGGATAGCATAGTATCAATGGATAGTTGAAATAAAGTGGTTGCATTTGTAAAGATTCTACGACAATTAAATTGTGCGAGTCAACTTCCAACAAGTACAAATAATATAAGTAATACCCTTCACGATCACAGGACTCGCGCCCCGCGCCCTCTCTGCACTTAACCACTTGATTTGAGTCACGCGGGATCAGTTCATTTTCTCCCGACCGGACTCTTCGCCGAATATCCGGTGTCCGGCCGAACCACCATCCGTTGCATCACCAGTGGCGGATTTACACATTTGCCGCCAGTAGACTTAATTTTTTTAGCGTTTAGCAATTTTTCATGTACCTAAGACGTTGGAGTATTTAGTATCGGTATTGTATTAGTACTAAAATATTGCATTTTTGTTAAATTTTCGAGACTTCGTTTCTCCGTGTATGTTAAAATTTTCATTTTTTATTTCTGTAAGGCAAACTAAAGTTTAGAACCAAATTTGCCGCCCCCTAAAATTTGCCTCCCTACTCAGCATGTTGGTAAACCCGCCACTCATCACTAATAATAACACGCGAGTGGTATACAAAGAAAGGCGTGAGCGGCGCCGGCGCAGGCGACTCGGCCGACGACTGCGGCGAGCAGTCCAGCTCGTCCGACAGCGAGCGCAGCTCGGCCAGCGTGCGCAGCGACGAGGACGCGGCGCCGCGCCGGCAGCAGCGCCTCGCGCGCCGCGTCTCCGCGCAGGGCGCCAAGTGAGCTATGACGACCATGTTGCACTGGATATAAGAGTGTGTCAGTGTGACTGACAAAGGAATCTATCTACACTAATATGTTTGTAAGGAATAAACAAAAAAACTACCTCGCGGTTACGTTTGCAACTTTGCAGCATTGATTTGCCCCAATTTGCAACTAAACCTTTTCTTGCCGTAGATATTTTTGACATGTTTTATTAAATAGAATATACACCAGAAATTAACAGGATGTTCGAGGTTTATACATTAGGTAGAACGACTGTTCCTACTGGACCAATTTCGAAAATTGTTTCCCTACTAAAATGTTACATTATCCCTGAGTAGCAGACTATATTTTGTTATATCGATGGGTTTTTGCGGACGAAGTCACTGTAACAAATATGTAGTAATATCATAAAGAGGTGTAGTTTGTTTGTATGTAGAAGGTAATCTCCAAATCAACCAATCCGATTTCAAAAACTCTTCGCCAATGTTTATGACCGATTAACTTTCAGGATGAACATTGGCTATCTTTATGTTGCGGAAGCTAGTTGCTAAGTGATAATAAGGTAATGTGTGCGCAGACGCACGCGAGTGGTGGGGCGGCAGTGGGCGGCGTGCGTGTCGGCGCGCTCCAACCAGGACCAGCAGCGTCGCTTCGAGGAGCGCGCCGCGCGCCAGATGCGGGCCGCGCTCGCGCGCCGCGCCAATCTGCACCAGGCCAAGTCCAAGGCCCCGCCCGGTACGGCCTGGCTTCGAGGGACTGCCCCCCGGAGGTTTCCGAGGGACTGCCTCCCGGAGGTGTTTGAGGGACTGCCCCTCGGAGGTTTCCGAGGGACTGCCTCCCGGAGGTGTTTAAGGGACTGCCCCCCGTAGGTTTCAGAGGGACTGCCCCCCAGAGGTTTCCTTACCGTTTGATAATAGTTGGATTATGGGATCCCCTAGGGGGACAGATGGGACTAAAAAGTTCCAGTTGTCCCCCCGTTGCCAGGAGGGGGGCAAATAGAACTTTTATTAATTGAAAAGTTCTACCTGTCCCCTCATTCATTTATCGCCAGTGAAGACGAACTAGGTTAACAGCGGCCCAGGCTAACATCGCTACAACAAAACTTTGTTTCGTCTCACTCTCACTCGAGACTGGCCTCACAGCTCAGTCGGTAGTAGCTCTGCTTTTAAGTTGTGGGTTCGATCCCCGCATGTCCATCAATATTTATTTTTATTTATTTATTTACTCCTTCTCGTGCGAATATGAGACACGTTCGACAAAATGTCGCGGGCGCCATGTTAGCCTGTCCCGGCCGCTCTCGACGGAGCTCCACAAGGAGCGGACGCGCAGTGACGTGGCGGTGCGCATGCGCAGGCGGCGCCTACGCGCGGCTGGAGGCGGAGTGGCGCGAGCGGCACGCGGCGGCGCGCGCGCGCTCGGCCGCCCCGCGCGCGCGCGCCGCGCCGCCCGTCAAGTACGGCAAGCAATAAACGCATCTCAAGACTACGCTCTTTCATTGATCCCGCTTCCATCCGTTCACACGGAGAACTGTAGTATTTATTGCGAAGTTAAAAAACCCAAAAATAACTTATTATGAGACATTTTATACCTTTCGAAACATACCGTTAAACCAAATTTTTTATTTATCTGTTTTTCGTTATATCTCAAAAAGTGCACAAAAGTAGCAGCATGTGTCTTTGGAGAAAATATAGCTTAACACAGGTAGATTATGTGTATAAAATCTCAAAATGAAAATGGGCCAAAATGGGAAGATATTTACATTTACAAGTTGCTTTTCATACGAGAAAAACAGTTTTACTACACTATCTCCTAGACTATAAGTCCAATGGAAAAAATGAATATCGCATAATTTGTTGCTGTGTGATAGACAAATGTGATGGCATATTTAGTTTTTTAAAATAACGACTGGTTTTTTTATTATCCTATGTCCAACCTCTTGTATGGAGACAAACCACTGTGCGTCGGTCCGTATGTCGGTCGCGCTTGTCATTAATATGAAAATCCATAAAATCGTACAGTGCTGGACCGACCGTACGCATGCGTGTATTGCTACGCACTGCGTACGTGACCGTCGGTCGAGCGCGTGCGCATGCGTCCGTCGGTCGGCCGACGCGCTATGGAAACGTATGAACGCGTTCAGTGCTGCACCGATCGTTGGACCGACCGTACGGACCGACGACGGATGTCTGTATCATATTTCATCTGGTCAGTTTGTTGGTCAGGAGAGCACTGAATGATACAAACTGACGGTCGGTCCGTATGTATCGTCAGGACCGACCGTGCGCACCGACGGTCAGTGAAGCACTGTAACCCGCCTAAGGCTAAGACGGATGACCCCGTTAGGAATCTTTATCGCAACAATTACACATAACATATACATGACGTAAGAGTTCCAACATAGAAAAAAAATTTATTGATACATAGCCAGTTATAAAACCTTAGTTACGAACGTGTACAAAGGGATTTTTTCTGGCACATTGAAATAATCGAACTAACAAACACCTTGGTGCAAAATATCAAGTCTCCTTCAGAGAAACCGAACTTCTTTCACTTTGCTCAGACCTCTTATTGCCTTTATTTTCTTAGGCACTACCGCTTGCCACTACAAGTAGTGGGAATAGAAATTTTTCTTTCCCGTGCCATTCTTATTGGCTGAATAAATGCATAATAAAAAATCTTCAAGTAAAATTAAACTTAAAAATAAAAAGTCTTACAAAATGAATAGCCGAATTGGTAATTTGTGGAAAACTAAACCACAGACAACCAAAAGAAATAAAAGATAAGTTAGTCATAGATGTTTATTGACTCTTACGGCTAGGTTAAAATGCCATCCGGTGCGGGAACTGGCTTGATCTCAGGCCGAAAGCGGCCTTGAGGTACCCGCGGAGCACCTTCTTGTCGGCGCGCTTGCCGATCGCCTTGATCACTGCCTCGTCCACGAGCTTCTGGTCGGATTTGCGCTGTTCTGAGGGCACGTATTTCTGGAAATGGACAAAATTATTACAAACTGATCGGCTGGTACACTTATCCCTACCAAGCTATCCCTACTGGTAGGGATAAGTGAACATTTGTGTAGATCTATTTCTACCGGTAGGGATAGGTGCAATGTTCTTCGTCAATGGTATCTGTCTGTTTTGACATCAGTTTTTGCTCGTATCAAGTTTTTCAAATTATTGTCCCCAAAGTCAGTCAAGTATAAACAAAGGATGGCTATTTAGTTCAAAATTCTTGGAAAATTTTCTGATGGATTTAGAAAGGATGGATGATGGATTCACTTTCACATATTTACACCGTCAAGAACTCTGGCTTTATTGGAAAAATAACCACCAAAATTACACATTTTAATTTTTTTTTTTGGTTTCTCATTATTCGATCATTCTGTCTACACAAAAATAACATAAAACATTTATTTCACTCTGTGCTAGTTTGGTGTGAATATCTCTAATTCAAAGACATATCATACCTCTTTTTTGCTAGCGAAGATATCTTCCCCAGCTTTACGCTTGACGGAGCGCTTGGTGCTCTTCTTGTTCTTCTTGAAGTACTCATCATTCAGGTTCTCGGGCAGCTTGAAGTCTCCGAGGTCTACCTTGGTGGAGGTGCCGATGACATAGCGCTGAGGCACGCGACGGAGGGGGCATGAGTTGAACTGCAAAGAAGATCAATCTTAAGTCTACTGTAGAGTCTTCCTCTTAACGCAAGAGGTTGCGGGTTCGATTCCCGCCTCGGAACAAATTTGTGTACATTCTGCAGAAATTTGTTCCGTTGGTCTGGGTGTTTTCTATCTCTATAATAAAAAATATCTGTCTGGGTGTTTTCTATCTCTATAATAAAAAATATCTATCTATGTACCACAATATAACACAAGCTTTGAGTAGCTTACTTTAGGGCTAGATGATGCTGTGTGGATTGTCCAGCATTATTTATTTATTTATTTATAACATAACATGTTCAAGAACCAGTGAGATGAAAAAATCAAAGTGGTGATCTATAGGTATAATAAAAAGATCTGTTACGTTACAATTATTTTTAAAACCTTTAGGACTGGAAACTTGGTCATACTCACAGCGAAAGGTCCGGTTACAAGCAAGAGACCGCTGGGCAGGATTCCGACTAGCACAACTCGCTTGCCAGCATGTCTACCAGCGAGCAGGATCAGCACCGTGCCTGGAGTCAGGGTAGGCCTGATCCTGCGGACGTGTTTGCTGAAGGTCTTGTGGTGAGCTACTTGACGGATCCTGAAATTGCAGAAATATACATCTGATTAGTGACTTTACTACTGAATCAAAAAGTAGGATGGTTAAACTAATCTTATACCTTTACTAGCAATTCTTGTATGTAAATGTATAAATATAAATAATCTCGGAAATGGCTCCAGTGATTTTCATGAAATTTAGTATGCAGAGGGTTTCGGGGGCGATAAATCGATCTAGCTAGGTTTCATTTTTCGAAAACGTCGTTTACCAATAAAAAAAACCCAGGTACTTACATACCTTTAAACGAGCAATTCTTGTATAAATGTATAAATATATATAATCTTGGAAATGGCTCCAACAATTTTCATGAAATTTAGTATGCAGGGGATTTCGGGGGCGATAAATCGATCTAGCTAGGTTTCATTTTTTTTAGAGCAAAGCTCAGTCACCCAGATACTATGGTAATTAAGCAAGTCACTATTATCATCCATAATATATCTCGGCCCAGCATCACCCAGTGCAAAAAAACGGGTTTCTTCTGAATCTGGTTTGTTAGCTTTGTATCAATGTTGGAACATTCTCTCAACTAATTTCAGCCCTAATTTAATTAAAATACACTTACTTGTCCTGTGTGGGGTAGAAAGACTTTCTGCGGTTGAGGAGCACTTTACGGGTGCCTCCATTCTTCTCTCCGCCGATGGTCTTCACAACAACCGTGGGCTGCTTGGGCTTTTCAGCCTTAGGGTTTTTCTTACCGATGAACTTGTACAAAGCCTGGAATTTAATCATTATTTGAAAATACTTATACAGACCCACAACTTTGTCCAAGAATGGGAGACAAATCCTCTCAAGTCTCCAAGCTTCTGAAATTAGTGTAATGTTGTATAGTGAGGTAGTCAGAGGCATATTTCAATATTGCGTAGGATTCCACAATATTTGTCTTCTGTGGCAAACGGGTTAAAGGGTCTTCTTCTTCTTTTGAGTCAACGGCTAAGTACCTTTATATCTTTTTTTCCCAATATTCGGCAACTCTTATGACCCTTACTCTTACGGCCTGATAAATAGAAAACTATTCAAGGAACCACTGAATCAGGAGTACAGTTGGCTTGAAAAAGGGAAATGCCAAGACAAAGATATAGTTACAGCTGGTGCAACAACCACTTAAGCTGCATAGGATAAGTTAACGGGAAGAATCCTTTTTGTTAAATACATCATGTTTTATGGAGAAATATTATTAGTGGTGCAAAGATTAAGTGTAGATTACGATTAAGAGTATAAGACCGTGTTTCTTTTCAATCCTGGACCCTGATTCCCATAACAATGTGTATATTTTAGATTGCATACATTTATTCCAAAATCTTTACTTCCAAGATTAGGCTGTTTGAAATAAAATCAATGGTATGGTATGATTATCAGAAATCAGGGATTTGTCTATTGCATGTAATCATTATTTATCGTCCACTCCACATAAAATTTATACTGTCACAAAAAAACTAAATTAATGGAATAGATAACTCAGTAGACAATAATCATAATATTCCTAAGACTGGAATCTATTGTTCACTAGATACATAACTAGACTACCTAATCTACTCTTGAGATTGATTATTATAAACTTAGAATACAAAATTGACATGACACTACTGTAAACAAGAACTGAAGAACAAGCTTTCAAGCAATGTAGTAGGAAGGAGGTATTTTACGAAGCTCAAGAGCGATATTTACATGTTAGATCAGGATCACTCACCTTCTTGTGGAACATCTTCGTCTTTGAGAAACGTACAACACCATTTCCCAAATCATAATTCCTCGGTTTGCCAACTTTCTTGGGCTTGGCGACGCCGCCAGCGGGCGCCGCGGCGGGCTTAGCCGCCGCCTTGGGTTGTGGGGGCGCCATCACGATCTGCAACCATCAGAACAACCTCAAAAACAATCCACCACCTGACTTGTAGGTTATGTCTTATTTGTTTGGGAATTTATCTCTTTCCGACAAGTGATCCGGGCGCTTCCGTTTAACACGATTCCATTAGAGATATGCACACAAACAAAGTATCACAATACCGTTTTGAAAAACACTGAAAATACACAATCACTTCGACGGACGTCAACCTATATTCCGCTCGAATAAATAATGTTTTTGTGGCAGAGTTTTAAGGAAATATTGCACCGAATCACCTGTTAGAAGAATGTACTTTTATAATCGTACGGAATAATGGAGAAATTTTGCGGGCTTTCAAGTATTATTTTGGATTTAATTTCAACAAAAATACAACTTCCCAACTCACATTCGAACCGGGTTCAAGAAAAAGAACCTTTTGTAGATCTTTTTGTCTATGGTCTAGTTTGACAACAGTAACTAGTGACGTGCTGACAGCTGGATGAATTTGACTGATAAAAATAGCACTTGAAATATCTAACACAATAAATTTATTTAAATCAAAATATAAATTACCTTTTCAAATTGATTAAAATCGTATACTCTATAACACCGCCATTTACAAACTTAGTTTTTTTTTGCCTTTTCAGAGCCTTATTTTCTTCTTTGTAACTTGTAATAATTTTTTAACACGCAAGCCCTATTATTTTTGTCTATGGTTAAAATTTCTGAACGAATTAAAAACTGTCAAAAATAACAGCAAAAAAAAAACGACAAAAAATTCAGTGTTCAATAATGGCTTCTTTGAAGAGCCCGTCTTCGCCGTCCGACGGCTATAAAAGGTTCAGTGATGATTTCGCAAACACCAGCATCAACAATTACGGCTCAAACGTCACAAGTAAACGAACAGCTATGATTTTTATAATGCACTGTAGCCGCAAAAAATCTGTACGCTTTTATTGTAATAACAATACATATTGTGTTCCATTTAACATTTTTGTTTTAATTTCTCACCTGTTCTAAGCATATTTAAGCTCTTCTCATACAATATGCCGAGCTGCTAGATCGATTAATTGTCTTAACATATTTTTGGCGGTATGACGTAGCCTCTATGAGTCATACAGTAATCCTAAACTAACCAACGCCAGCATACATAACCGCCTACATGTATAAAATAAACATTTGAAACTGCTCGCCTTTTGATGTAGTCAGCCTGAGCTTTATTAGAAATATACAAAATTTCTTTGCATGACAAATGCTTGCATGGTAACCCAATTAAAGCACAATTTTACATATACTCATTGATTTTATGATATATCTAGGTTCCTTTCCTAGGGTAGATAGTCAACAATGTTAAGATAAAATAATACTATACATAGGTAGTATAATATAGTAGTTTTAGCTATAGACTCAAACAGCTTTATGATCGAGTCCTCAATTCCTCAATCTTCTGACTAGTTTGATCCAGTTAATATCACTTGACTCACCCTAGATCAGTTCGAAGTGGCCAATTATTATTTCTAAACCACGTTATTATTTTTCTCATATCATGTCAACCAGTTTGAAAAAAAGAGTATTATATCTGGAACTTTCACTATCTGAATTTAAATTGGATTAGCCTGGAAAGCTGCAACTGTTACGGAAGTAATTGAAGCAGTATTGAGGTCAGCATTGATGCAGTTACTGGAGCAAGTGGGGCTATCCAGCTACTGTCGTTGAGCAGTAGGTTAAATATAGTTGTTCGAAAAAGACAGAATTAATTTATGAATGAAATCTATTCATAATGCTTAACTTATTCATAATGCTTACGTATTATAAATTAAATAATAATATTATTTTCAAAAAATATTAACTTTATTCTATGGAGGTACTTACCGGCTTTAGAATTTTAGTGTTTCTAGTTCACTGCATAGATAATATTATTTACTATGAACCTAGTATATTTTACGCCATTTTGAACCTTCTGACTTCTAGATAAATATATATACCTACCTAAAACATCATCACTATCAATGTTATCTTGACAGATTGGCTATCAGCCAGGGGCACTCAACTTTTGGATCAATAAATTCATAGGCAGGTAGCTAAGTAAGGTAGGTACCTACCTACCTACTAAAGAAAAATATCGTTTTTTTTAAATCATTCTTATTAATCTGTTCGCTGTGCGAATATGGGATTAGATAGGAAAATATACTACAAAAACAACTTAAAAATACTTCACACCTTAAAAATAAAAATAAAAAATCTCCTATTATACCTATTATTTCAGTATTATTTACAGCAACTTGGACTAAGGCTAGTATCATTTTCGTCTTATTTGGATTCAGTTAGGTGAGGGTTGTATAACCCAGAATTATTGTTTTTTTATATAAATAAAACCTCTGCTGAAATATATCGCCGCACTGATTCTTCAACAATCTTAGGCAGTCATAGGCATAAACTACCTAGGATACCTGCGGCCATGACTTGGAATCAGATAGGTAGGTACCTACCTACCTTACGTATAACATTAAATTTCACCAATAGGACTAGGTGCCCGAATACTCTCAAACGCTACCTACTTAACTTGGGCCTAGTTATGTTGACGTAAAACGTCAGTTTATGCTGTGACTGTAAGAAGTAGTGTTCTGTAGGTTTTCTAGGAGTTTTTTGGGAGCTTCTGAGGTGGACATTGATGCTTTCATCACACTGATTCAAAATCAGAAACACGATAAGAGAAAAAGAAGTACCTACCTACCTAGATTTTCGAGCAATACCGCCGCCGCGCCAGAGGGCCGCGCGCGTCGAATCATTGTTAAAATGTTGAAGATCCCTGCTATTTTGTTTTATGCCGCTCCACCCTACATTTTCTATACTGATGAATATTGAACAGGTTGGAATATAGATTTTTGAAACAAAGTATATAATGTCTAAATTTAAGTTAAGTGACAGAGTTTATTATATGCTCAGAGACCAATGGTACAAGCTAAAGTCATGTGAGTAAACGAGTTTCTTTTCATTAGGTAGTAATATTGTTTTTGTATGATTCATTCTACTCGTTTGTTATGTGTCTCCATAAAAAATAAAGGTAAAGTCTAAATTGTGCATTCTACCTTACTTAGGTACCTACCTACAGGCAAAAGTGTAAATCCACCACTGAATAAGTGCTTGAAGGCGCTTCACACACGGAGCAACATTAGTTGAGGCAACTATCAACGTTTTGAAAAGATCCTTTACAAATTGCTAGTTGCTCGCGTAATACCATTTGATATTATGTAAAAAGTTAGTTGCCAGTTGCTGCAATCTGCCGTATAGCTAAGCTAATCTGTCGAATCCTAGAATCTGCTGTCGAGTAGCGAATCTGCCGAATTACGAATCTGTCCATTCCAGAATCTGTCCTACACCGAACAAAGGTAATAGTTGCTCCATGTGCAAAACGCCTAAATCATGGCCAACCAAACCAAATTATACAACCTATATTATTGTAGCAGACTCAGCCTGATATTTACCTGGCCTGCGACCTCGCTCGTCCCCTTTCTAAATAACAATAGCTAGGTAACGTTAGGTATTCGCCACGCACGCTGTATTACGTATACCTACCTACACTACATACCTGCCTACTTAGGTAGGTAACTACACAGCAACTTGTGGACATAATCTGTATCGCACAGCGATGCGATTATTAAACGGACCGATTTACTCAGTTTGATATTTTACCTTTATTAAAAAAAAACTTTTTTAAATAACCTTGATTTTAGATCTCGTCTTTCAAGCATGAAGACGGAGCAATAAAGAAAGAAAGAAAGAAAGAAAACTATTTATTTTGTTTACAAAATGACTTAAAATCTAAATAAAAGATTGGTTGATAATACGTTATTTCACAAAGGGTAAATTTTTAATGAGGAGAGATGAAAGTCGTGTGACGAGGAGAGTGTTAGGTATGAATGTGGATGGATACAGGGGTAGAGGTAGGACGAAGAAAAGATTGATGAACTGCCTGAAAGACCATAAGTATGAGTAATGAAGGTGTGAGTACTGAGATGATGGATAATGGAGGGAAATAGAAAATGAAAACGTGTTGTGCCGACCTCACATAGCGTGGAAAAAGGGCAGGAAGAAGAAGAAAAAGGGTAGTTAGGTACCTACATTTAAAAATAACTAAATATTTTACGAGATATACAAAATTGTTTGTTGCGAAACAGAACAATAACGAATAGTGAGAACAATTACGAAACCGGGCCATCAAAGATTTCGACGACCTCTGTGGCGCAGCGGGCGAGAGTCCACCTACGACGCAAGAGGTTGCGGGTTCAATTCCCGCCTCGGAACAAATTTGTGTACGATCTGCAGAAATTTGTTCCGTTGGTCTGGGTGTGTATGTATAATAAAAAAATATCTATCTATGTACCTACATCATGTATTAAATATATCAGTTATCTAGTACCCATAACACAAGCTTTGAGTAGCTTACTTTGGGGCTAGATGATGCTGTGTGGATTGTCCAGCATTATTTATTTATTTATTTATTTATTCATGCTATCAGCTTGAAAGACGAGCTCTATAATCAAGGTTAAAAAAGTTTTAAAAATAGCGGTAAAATATCAAATTGAGTAGAATAGTCTAGCTGACTTAGGGCCTTACGACAAACTTTCGAGCAATATCAAAGTAGTATAACTTTGATATTTCGTACCATGACCTATAAAAGTTGTATTGAAATAGTGTTACCTACTTCAAGCTTTAAATGTGACTTTTCAGAAACATTATGGTTTTAAGAGGTCTCAGGGGCCTTACCACGAAGTCTTCCAGAACTTCTAACGATTCTGTTTTAGAAACGTCATGAAGTAACACTACTTCAATACAATTTGCATAGGTCATGGTACGCAATAAC
The DNA here is from genome assembly GCA_963675405.1 of Cosmorhoe ocellata. Taxonomy (NCBI): domain Eukaryota; kingdom Metazoa; phylum Arthropoda; class Insecta; order Lepidoptera; family Geometridae; genus Cosmorhoe; species Cosmorhoe ocellata. The sequence goes on along the minus strand of OY776265.1, from coordinate 8,542,064 downwards.
AATGTAATATTATTTCGGTAATGTATTATGAATTCGTGGTGAGGCCCTAGTTCGTCCGTTACCGTACCTACCTATAGGTAGTAAGTGGATTATATTTAAACCATGGGGGCTTAGTACGGGTTTTGATAATGTACCTACGAAATTTTATTTCGTTTCTTTTCCTTCCATACACTAACCCTAGAGTGGTCGCGTGGATTACATATGTAATCCACTCCTACTAAAATGTAAAATTCTCGAAAACGGCGAACGTAAATTACGCGAGCTTCCAGGTACTCCAAGTTAAATAGTTGAGGAACGCATTCGGTGCTGGGCAAGCGCCGGTCTCACGTGGTTGTGGCACAGGGGGTCCAGGGGCTAAGTCGGTGGATTACAATTGTAGGTACGCCCCGCGACCAATTACGTAAGTATTTGGAATGCAATATTATAGCCTATTTTTTTGTTTTTATCGTTAATTTTGAGTTACAAATATAGTTGTGTGATTGTTGGTAACCGCTATTACTATTAGACACTAAAAAATAATTTCCTTTTTTAGAATAACTATGAATAATCGGGAGACTGCTCAGATTGAGGCAAGGCTGGCTGAAAATGAAGGCGAAATGAAACTTTTTTTATGAACATTGTTCTGGTTCAAATGCTGAAGAAGATCATTTAGGAGAACAAGAACATCTACTTGCTTGGCATGGCTGTGCCAGAAACCACAGCAACGACCTCCGCACAGACACCAACTCGATCCATAAGTCACTGCCACGACTGCGGAAAAAGGCGCAATAAAAGCACTAGAAAACTGAGCAAAACGTGCAAAAAGTTTATTAGTGGCAATCATTCCAGGATTGTATGTCTGTCTTGTTTAGAAAACTCGAACTAGAATTTAGTATTTTTGATTAGAATTTTTGTGATCTCAATCACACCAAACTATGTGTTTTTTGTTGCATTTTAGAGGTTTTTTGTTTTGTTGGTTTTTTTTATACTCAGATGTTGTGATTCGGTTTTGTTGATTTTTTTTTAATAAGATAATGGATGAAATGGCGACAGGTCACAGGAACCACGTGTGATCCGAGAATGCCCCTTAAACTTAAGGGGAAAATCTACAAAACGATCATAAGACCTGTCGTATTGTATGGGTCTGAATGTTGGGCCACCAAGGGAACGGACGAGAAAAGAGTGCATGCGGCGGAGATGCGAATGCTGAGATGGATGTGTGGAGTGACGAGAATGGATAAGATAAGGAATGAGTATATTAGAGGAAGTCTGAAAGTGGCACCGGTGACAGAAAAGATGAGGAGTAATAGGTTAACGTGGTATGGGCATGTTATGAGAAGAGATGAATGTCATGTGACGAGGAGAGTGTTAGATATGAATGTGGATGGATACAAGGGTAAAGGTAGACCAAAGAAAAGATGGATGGACTGTGTGAAAGATGACATGGGTAAGAAAGGAGTGAGTACTGAGATGACGAATGATAGAAGGAAATGGAAGAAGATCACATGTTGTGCCGACCCCACATAACGTGGGAAAAGGGCAGGAAGAAGAAGAAGAAGAAGAAGATAATGCTCTAATAATACTATTACAATAAGAATTAAACATAGTTGAAGCTCAAAATGTAGGTATTTTTATTTGAATTTATAAATGGCATACAATAGTAGGTAATCCACGCGACCAATCGGGTCAGGTTTTGGTACGCGACCACTGTAGGGTAAACCAGCGCTCCTAGCGGAAACTTTGAAAAACTAAAGAGGCCATACAAAGTTTTGATAGTTTACTACCATTTGATTGTAAGAAAGTGCAATCCAGTAATTGCTGTGGCCTTGCTTATTGACCGAGCAAAACGAGATCTTATCGGCGCCGGCGCATTTGTTTAGGTTTCTGACGATAACTTGCGAACCGCAGATTCTTAGAACTTCATAGATTTGCAGGTTTATACCTTACTAGCTGTCCCGCCCGCGACTTCGTTCACTTAAAGTAGGTATTAACTAAACTGAGTTTCAAACAAATCACACTAATAAAAAAATCTCATAATAACTTTGACACCCAATTTTACCCTTTTTAGAGGGCTGTTTTGAAATATCCAGGAATACGTTTCTATTTATTTTGCATTTAAAGTATCCAAACCAAAATTAAGACCAATCGCACCACCCTTTAAAAAGTACTCATAAAAACATTGACCCCACATTTGACCCCTCTTTGAAGTTTACATTGAAAAATCCTGAAACACGTGTCCATTTATTTTGTATTTACAGTAAGTACACAAAGTTTCAGACTAATCGCACCACCCGTTAAAAAAATCCCATACAAACATTGACCCCTTTTTTAGAGTTATATTGAAAAATTCTGAAACAGGAAACAAAGTTTAAGGCCAATCGCACCACACGTTAAAAAAATTTCATATTTTAAATTTACCCCCCAATTGACCCCCTTTTTTAAAGTTGTATTGAAAAATCCTAAAACACGAAATTAAGTTTCAGACCAATCGCACCACCCGTTGAAAAGTTCCCATACAAACATTGACCCCCCCATTTGACCCCTTTTTTTAAAGGTTTTATTGAAAAATCCTGAAACACGAAACAAAGTTTCAGACCAATCGCACCAGGTCAAAAAGATCCCATACAAACATTGACCCCACATTTGACCCCTTTTTCAAGGTTATATCGAAATATTCTGAAACGCGTGTCCGTTCAATTTGTATTTGAAGTACACAAACAAAGTTTCAGACCATTCGCACCACCCGTTAAAAAGTTCACATACAAACATTGACCCCACATTTGACCCCTTTTTGAAGGTTATTTTGAAAAATCCTGAAACACGTGTCCATTCATTTTGCATTTACAGTACACAAGCAAAGTTTCAGACCAATCGCACCACCCGTTAGAAAAATTCCATACTAACATTGACCCCCCTTTGACCCCTCTTTGAAGGTTATATTGAAAAATCCTGAAACACGTGTTCATTTATTTTACATTTACAGTACACAAACAAAGTTTCAGGCCAATCGCACCACCCGTTAAAAAGTTCCCATACAAAAATTGACCCCACATTTGACCCCTTTTTGATGGTTATATTGAAAAATCCTGAAACACGTGTCCATTCATTTTGCATTTACAGAGCACAAACAAAGTTTCATGAAAATCACTCCACGCGTTAAAAAGTTTCATACTAACGTTTACACCCTTTTTCACCCCCTTAGAGGTGGAATTTCCAAAAATCCCGTCTTAGTGGGTGCTTTTGTTATAAAAGGAAACCACCTTCCAAATTTCAG